>OY986436.1:156164366-156674366 GCA_963920525.1 Dichetophora obliterata
TATCATTATCATTATCATTATCATTATCATTATCATTATCATTATCATTATCATTATCATTATCATTATCATTATCATTATCATTATCATTATCATTATCATTATCATTATCATTATCATTATCATTATCATTATCATTATCATTATCATTATCATTATCATTATCATTATCATTATCATTATTATTATCATTATCATTATCATTATCATTATCATTATCATTATCATTATCATTATCATTATCATTATCATTATCATTATCATTATCATTATCATTATCATTATCATTATCATTATCATTATCATTATTATTATTATTATTATTATTATTATTATTATTATTATTATTATTATTATTATCATTATTATTATTATTATACTCGATACGGTTTCTGGATTAAATGGAAAGTATTAATTATTATTAGGCTAAGGTTACATAACGCCCGGTTTTTTTATCACTGAAGATGCAACATTGATTTTGGGCGGCTCTGAGTGCAATGCGCGCCATTATGATTTTCGCTATGCAGGCTCTCATCCACCAAAACAGGTTTTTCTTATTATTGTAATTTATATTAATGCACACAATGCAGACGAGTTGAACATTTTTTTACGAAAGACTTTTTTTATATTGATTCAACATTGATTGCTTTTGTTGTTAAATTGTTCGTTTTGTTTTTGATGACGAACACAAAACAGATGCTTTTCGACAAAGTCTGGCTCTGGCCTTGAAAATTTGTCTTGTATGTGCGTAGAAAATTTGCTAGAAAATAATTGTTTTTTAATTCGGTTATTTAAACAAAATGGAAAATATTTCAAATTCGCTGATTTACATTGGCACGATCAACGAGGATGGCGAGCTGGTTGAGGATGAGCCTCTCCAAATATTGAAAACTCTTAAAGGAGAAATTTTTTTATGATATATTGAAAGGTTTGTATCTATATTTAATATTAAAAAGTTTAAAGCAACAAAACAAAGCATCATTTTACTTTAAGGGCCGGACTCAAATATTTGTTTTCTTATTTGGGCGTAGAATGCAAAAAAAAAACATCGCTCGCTAATGGTTTAGAAGATAAAATTCGCGAAAGTTTGAAAGAAAAAAGCTGGAAGCAGAAAAAATCGCAGCGAAAATAATAAAATAGTTAATAAATTGTTCATGAATTTTTTATAATCAGAAGGAATAAGCGCCGCAAGCAAAAAACTTTTATTGACAATCCCTGTGACTCTTAAACCATTCGCGAGCGACAATATTTTTTTCCATATTTGGAGGAGGCCCAAATTCTCTTAACAAAAAAAAAAAAAAATCAAATATTGGGGTCCGGCCCCTAAAGTAAAATTATGGCCAAAGTAATTAGCATTACATTCCTTTTATTGTAGAACACCTATTTGACTCCGAATATCTGAAATATATAAAAGCCAGCCACGCAGACAACATTATACCAGCAAATCTATTTGGAACGCGCGTACGCTTTGAGTTCCTTATTAAATTCCCTCCAGTGAATTTATATGGTGCAAGCAACACACATTTCATTACACTTAACATGTTTTTTTAAATTTATTAAAGAATATAAATTATTTTTATATGCTTATAATTAATATCTATATATATAAAAATGGTGTAAAAAATGTATAGTAAAACATCAATTGAGAATGGCTGGGCCGATTTGTCTAAAATTTTTTTTCAGTTGTTTATAATTGCCAGGAGAAGGTTTTTACGAAGGAAAATTTTGGAAAAACCCTCCGGGAAAGTCCGATAGGTGGCGTTGGGGTGGACTTATATCGAAAATTTGAATTTATGGACCAATTTAACTGAAATTCAGAATGTATGTTTGTTTAATCATAAGAAAATAATTTGTGTATAAATGGACCCGATAGGTGGCGCTGGGGTGGACTTATATCGAAAATTTGAATTTATGGACCAATTTAACTGAAATTCAGAATGTATGTTTGTTTAATCATAAGAAAATAATTTGTGTATAAATGGACCCGATAGGTGGCGCTGGGGTGGACTTATATCGAAAATTTGAATTTATGGACCAATTTAACTGAAATTCAGAATGTATGTTTGTTTAATCATAAGAAAATAATTTGTGTATAAATGGACCCGATAGGTGGCGCTGGGGTGGACTTATATCGAAAATTTGAATTTATGGACCAATTTAACTGAAATTCAGAATGTATGTTTGTTTAATCATAAGAAAATAATTTGTGTATAAATGGACACGGTAGGTGGCGCTGGGGTGGACTTATTTCGAAAATTCAATGGCGTGAAAAGTGATTTTGGTATTGCCACAATTTTGAAATGCAATCCTGGTACGAGGGGGGTAGCGAAGCACACCGGGTTCAGCTAGTTTTATATAAAACTATAACATTTATTTGTATCTTTGTCATAATTTTTGGTTTCAAAATAAAAAAAAAAATAAAAAAATACTTCTTTCAAATGTTTTCTCTATTTGTGAGAAGATATTTACACAATAAAGGGAAGATTTTTATTGTTATTGTGGAAATTGTTCTGGTTTTAGAAAAGTTGTTTTTAATTTGTGGGAAAAATTTGCACGGATAAAAGAAATTTTTAATCGTAATTCCAGATATACTTCTCTGTTTTAGAGAAAAATTGTACGCAATAAAGAAATATGTTGCACCAATATTAAGAAAATATATATCTATTTTGAAGAAAGTGTTTATGCTTTGTGAGAAACTACGAACACAATTTCAAGAAAAGATTTATTAAAATTCATTAAATATTTATCTGTTTTTGGGAAAAATTGATACAATAAAGAAAACGGGTGAACCTGTTATAAAGAAATATTTTTCTGTTAGAGAGAAGCTATCTTTATTGATGAGAAAATATTTCTCTTTTATATGGAAAATTTTTACCATTTTTACGGAATTTTTGGGATCACATTTAGAGAATAGCATTCTCTGCAGCAAAGTCAATACCATATTTCTCTAAATATGATGCCTTTTTTCTCATATTCCGAGAAACTTTTTTCTGAGTGTACAATATAATTTTTCTTGGTTACCTTGTATTTAACGATCAACTGTGCGCCCTCTAGTGACTGGCACAAGTAAACATCAGATTGGGATTACTCATTCCCAAAACTCTCAGTTTGTTCAGTTATTGGAGGTGAAGTTATAAAAAATGTCTAATAAATGCCATGAAATGTATAAATATCAAGGACATTCAGGTATCAAAATCTTTAAACAAAAAATTGCGGAAGCCAAATTAGCCGTACCCATATGGTCCTGAGGAGTTTTCTTCTTAGAATTTAACGTAGAATGCGAAAATGAGTGAAGCAAAAAAAAAATAAACCGCCGTAGTATGTATGCTTGTATATCCGTGTTCTTTGATCTGTCCCCATTAAATAAAAGGGAGAATTCGAAAGTCGCATTAAAAGTTCGTTTTGTGACAATTATTTTACAATTTGGAGTTCTATTTAGAAGAAAGTATATTATGGGCATTTCAAATACCTTGCGATTATGCCTAGCCTCCTTTTTTAAATCCACACAAAAGGGAGAATTCGAAGAAAGTCGCATTAAAAGTTCGTTTTGTGACAATTATTTTACAATTTGGAGTTCTATTTAGAAGAAAGTATATTATGGGCATTTCAAATACCTTGCGATTATGCCTAGCCTCCTTTTTTAAATCCACACATTCAGATTATTTTATTATAACTACCATTGTACTGTTATTCCTTTATATATACATATTTAAGACAAGTCATTAAGCAATTGCTGATTAGTCTGCAACATATTATTTTTGGGTAAAACATTATTGCCAAACCTCAAAAAAAAATTTTGCAGCAAAAACCCAAAACAAAATTCTTATCGCAAACTCTCATCACAATGTGATAAAGTTTATTCTTAGCCACGCAGACGTTAATCGGCAGAAGCAGTGAATAAAACTATGCCAGTGTCAGTTATTTTCACCTGTTATTAAACATAAGTCACTTTTGTACCTTATTGAATAAAGTTGTACCTTCAACAGCAAAAAGCTTGGTCAATATGAGTTTTTTATATGTAATAATAATAATCCCCGGAAAGAATAATTTTTTTATTGATTTGTAACGTTTGCTATTTTAATAACAATACACAATAAATTTTTTCAGCAATATATAGAAATTTTAAAAACTTTCCCTTTAGAAAACAAGTCATATAAAAAATAATATAACATACAGTGGCTCACAACGAAACGATTTTCGTGCAGGCATTTCTTAACACTTTCTCATTGGTTTCAGAAGTGAAAATGTAAGAAGAAACTTGGAGTAAATACTTTTTACAAAACGCTATTTCTTGGTGAAAAAAATTAAACAAAAACATAATAAAAAAATTAGAACATAACGGTGAAACAAAATTAAATCAAAACAAACCTAAGTGCTAAAACTAAGAATTTAATATTCTGTTGCTAATCCATTTTGTTTTATGACTGCCTGCAGCCTTTTTGGTATGGATACAGACCAATTTTTACAAACATCAGCTCCAATCTTATTCCACTCTTCACTTAGAATACTTTTAAAAAAATCTTTAGTTGGCCATCTCCAATATTACACTCTGGATCTAAGTTCATCCCGTAGATGTTCTATAACATTTAAATATGGGGTGTATGAGGTTGTTTTTATGATATTTGGAAAAGTATCAGGTAAACAGTTCTTTACCAAGAGTGACGTATGTTTCAGGTCATTGTCTTGGTAAAACTCAAAATTGTCTGCAATTCTTAATTTATGCGCACTTTCTTTTACGTGAGCCATAAGAATGAGTGCAAGGAACATATTTTTGTCCATTATATCTTCAATAAAATGAAACCTTTCAGCATCAGACGCAGCCCCAAACCATGACTGATCCTCCATTATGCTTAACCGTATGTTTCAAACTTTTATTGCAAAATTCTTCATTCAGTTTTCGCCTTCCAGCCGAACCAACTAAATTAAATTAACTCTCATCGGTAAACAAAACCTGAAATAAAAAATGATTGTAGCTTAAAAGTGCTAAAAATCCTAATGTATTCTGTTTTATTAACCTTGCTTCAAATGAAAAGTCTTTGGTTATTTGCTCACGCACGAAATTGAGGTGTTTTTTATATTTTTTTGCTAATACATGGCTTTTTTCGTGCTATTTTTCCACCTAAACAATTTTTTCTTAAAACTCTTCGAATTGTTTCTGAGTTTACAATATTTTCCAAATTGAGTTTTAACATGACCGCTAGAATTGGTGCAGATAAAAATGGGTATTTTTATTTATTTATTTAATTTATTTAATTTATCTTAAAATATACCTTTCATCTTTGGAGCTAAGTTAATTTTTAGCTACTGTACGGTCTTTTTTGCATATTCTCTTATCTTTTTTATAACGCTTGATTATATCGTACACTGTTGATTTACTTTTTAAGATGATTTGTGAAATGTGTCGCTCGGATTTTCCTTTCAAATGATCTATCATGAGCTGCCTGTTTGCCATTGTTGATTGATTCACTTTCGAGAAATGTTTATAGTTTCGCATTTGACTGAAGTTATTCCATCAGTAGTAACAAGTTTTAAGCAGAAATAACGGTTTATAGACCACGATTTTTATTTTCTCTTCACTTGCCCGACTTTGAATGTGAGCTCGTTTTTATAGGTTTGTCTTGATTTAATTTTGTTTCACCGTTATATTCCTACCGTTATAATGTTTTAATTCTGTTTTTATTTAACTTTGTTCACAAAAAACTAACGTTTTAAAAAATATATACCGCAATTTTCTTCATACCTTTTCATTTCAGAAACCATTGCGAAAGTGCCCGACTTTCGTTGTGAGTCACTGTAAAAGTAAGCTACAGTGTTACTTTCATATTACATAGCTGAAATTTCTTAATTATTATGATAATTTAATGAAGATTTATTTATACATACATCCTTTTAAGGGTCCAGCAGTTTGCTTAGACATGCCAAAAATTAGCAATTTTTTTGAATTTTTATTGTAAAAGTAAAAAATGTAGGTATTTAAACTAGGGCCGTGCGATTAATCGAGTAAATAATTTTTTTATTAATCAAATTTGAGATTAACTTATTAAAGGATTGAAGAATGAATTGACAGATGGAAATAAAAATTTTTTGTGTGTTCAAATGAAAGATGAAGTACTAAAATGGCGTATAAATTTTAATTCTTCTACTGGTTAAAAGGTGTCACTTTCAATTCTTTCTACCAACCCGTAGATTGAAATATAGTGAATTGAAAGAACAAAATCGCTAAAACGCAAATTATTGTTAGCGAACGTTTTAAAAATTATTCCGAGTAAACCTCTGCGCGACCACATGAGCACGCGTTTTCAAAAAATAATTTTCGAGAAAGGTAGAGAGATTTATTTACACTTTTAGTTAAAAAAAATAAAAAAATAATAAAATAAAATATTATAATAATGATAAAAATAATAAATTATTTTTAAAATATTAAAAATAATATTTGGAGAGGTATATTGCTTCTTTATTTTTATTTTGTTTTAATTTTTCTTAATTTTTAAAACTCATTTTTAATTTATTTTTAAAGTCTTTTTACTGTTTTAAATTCTTTTTAATTTTATTTATAATTTTTAAAATTTTAAAAAATTTTTTTTTAAATACCTATCTACAACGTTGTATATAATAAGCGCAGCAAATGTACCAAAGGAATCATTCAAAACAAAAACATATGCAAATTCACATCGCAATTCTACTTTAAGTCCACCTCACTTGAATCTTTCATTCGTTAACGTACCTCTTAAGTGATAAATTATTCACTTTATCTGCTTCAATTGGAATTTAAAATTGGAACGATTAGCATCGTATTTAGTTGAATTGTAAAAATAATGTGAACCAATTGTAGCACAAGCTCAAAAGTTTTCTGTTAAGAAGATAAAAGTTGTTGAGATTAACATAGTATTCAAACTTAGCGTTGTGCTGAATGATGTTGATTGTGTGACCAGTAAAGAGTTGAAAAAAATTAAATTAAATTTACTGTTATGAATGAATGTGATTTCATTAAAGAATTCAATTAAACTTTATTGGGAATTATTTGCACCAATCTTCCAAGGGTTCCATTCTTACACACAAGCGAAGCTATCACTCATAATCATCATAACACATCCGCACCAACGTCGTGGCCAGTGCTGCATGTGTCTTCAACCTACATGCAAGGTTTGCAGCATTGGCCAAACAATTGATCTACAGACACACCGGAAACGCAGGCAATCATATATTTTGTTCGCTCACATGATTTATGCCTTCGTTTCATAGAGGCTCTTCGTCTGTGTTGGCTAAACTTCGCTAGAAGTTTGAGATCGATCAACCGAACGATTTACCTATTAGTTCAACGGATGAAACTGAGTTGTGGAACGCGTGCGACGCATGATCCTCATTGTGGATTACCCCGAGCTCTATGTGACTGTCAAAAAGAACGGCCATTAATAATATTTAGTCAATAAAAATAATATTGTTGGTGCTGATGGATATTATCATGAATTTATGTCGCAAATCAGTGGATAGATAGCAAAATGGATTATTTATTGGCATTTGAATTAGCAAAGTGTTGTTTATCAATTTGCCACCCACCAGAACGAACGATACAGCGTGTTGGGAATAAATTAACAGTTACATTACCAGCAAATTAGTAGTCAGTTTAAGCTCATGATTCCAGCTATGTTGGAGATGACTATTAAACATGTTTGATAAAAAGTATTATAATAGTATTGTTATTGTTGAAAATTTAATTGTGTTTTGCAAAATCCTTCGAATGTCGGAACTTTTAAATATTGTTTGTACTGGATTCAGCTGTGCCGATTTGTACCCAACAGTAATATTTGAAAGTGCTTTACTTGAATGCAGTTTGAAAGTGCTTTCTTCTTTTTGCTAACTTGTATTGTGGTTAGGCAAGACTTGAGCTTGCTTTTCAGCCACTTCAAAATAATGCTAGATTTCAGCAAAAACTAATCAAAATTTGCTATTCCAGTCTATAAAAACTAAGCAAATTTTTAATAAATTCGAGCAAAATTTTGCTAAGTTATTATAAACTGCAAAAACAAATTTCTACTTAATTCAAGTCCAGTTGCCAAGTTATTATAAATTCGAATAACAAATTTTGATTAGTTTTTGCTGAAACTAGCATTTTTGTGAAGTGAAATAATTATTAACATTAAATGTAAAAATTACCACCATCTGGAGATTTGAACCTCGGCCGCATGAGTGTAGTAATGGGCTTATCCATTCGACCATCGTAGTTGTTAACCAATTGTCGCCTAATTTTCTTCATTAAGAATAAACGTGTTCTCGTGTGTTTAGAAGAAATTTGCTTGAGTTGATTAAAAATTTGAGTTTATAATAACTTGGCAAATATTTGCATGAGGTTAGTCGTAAAGTTTAAAAATTTGCTATTTGAGCTTATAATAACTTAGCAAATATTTGCTTGAATTAAGTAAAATTTTTCTTTTGCAATTTATAATAACTTTGCAAAATTTTGCTAAGATTTAATCAAAATTTTGCTTTTTCCTAAATACATGGGGAGGAGTGATTTCAATTTAGCAACCTTTTTCTAATATCACACAGTGATTGAACAAAGTTTTGCTGATTTGCTTTTAAGAAAAACATTTGCTTGATTCAAGCAAAATAATTATCGCCGTGAGCGCTCGGTTTCCTTTCGGTTAGTTTTATTAATTTTATATGTGTAAGTATTAAGAGTATTAAGTATTTTTTATTAACAATTTATGCTCAAGACGTCGAAAATACGGCGACACTTCTATCTGACGACAAGTTTTCGTTCTGTCGTTGGACGAATTGCCGTCATATACAATTAAACACACTCACCAGTTTGGCTTTGCTTTGCATAACGGTTAAGATAACGATTCATTATAGAAACCCAGTAAAGATATTCATTCATAGAGCATTGATAATGTATGCATGCATTTGATGTTTTGTATGCAAGCCAGCATAAAAACAAGCTCCTCAGTATGTCCAGAGTAGCATGCATACTCGAAACATGCACGCTGTATGCAAGCAGAAGTATGGACAAGACATACATTGTCATAAAAAAGCCAAAAGTTATCCGGAATTGCTGAAATACGTGTTTTCCGTTATTTTATGCTAGCAGTATGCGTGTTGTTTAAACACAGTAGCGTGCATACTAAAATATGCATGCTGTATTGGTACTAAGGCTTCAACCCTGCATGCAATGTACGTTAAAACTTTAATGAGTGCAGTTGTACGTACTTTATAAACAAGACATAAATAAATAAAACAGCAAAATACAATTAAAAACAAAAATAAATAAGATGCTTAATTAATGACAACAGCCATTTTTTATAACAAAACTAATTCCCCATGCATACAGCATTAGGGATTATGCGGGTACACAGTACACATGCTCTTGTATGACATCGCCATGTAAAATGGAAATGAGCTTGCATTCATGAAGGCATGCATACAAAACATCAAACGCATGCGTACATCATCAATGCTGTAAGCATGAATGTACTCACTCATACTCACTCACTCATACGCATGTCATACAATAGCATGTGTATTGTGAAGCCACACAATTACCAATACTGTATGCATGGGGAATTATTAGTAGTATTATATGCATACATCGTCATTAATACTGTATGCATGGGGAATTGTTAGTAGTATTATATGCATACATCGTCATTAATACTGTAATAAAAAAATTTATGTTTTCTAGTTTAGTAAAAAGTTTTAACGCACAATGAGAGCTCATCTGTTTTAAGAAAGACTATGCATGCAGTGTTTATGCTTTAGCACAGATACAGCATGCATATTTTTATCCATGATACTCTGTACTCTGTATCGGAAAATGATCTTTCCTCAATAGTTATGTAATTAATATATACAGGATAAAATATAATATTATGAAATAAAGGTGAAAAAATATTATCAACGTAACAATAATAACAAAATTTTGAGTCCCTCTAAAGTAGTGTCACCCTCAACTGGCGAAGTTTAGTTAAAGTTATCGAGCAGAAATTTCAAATGTCGACGGTTGACTTTGACAGGCGAGTTTTGAATAAAGTGAACATAGCAACAAGCGAGGATTTACAAATTGCACTCGCCTCAGTAGTCGCTACTTGAGATTGGTGCATGCCGCGCTTTTTCCGTGTCACGCCGTGCACGTACTTAAAAAATAACTTCGTGCGTGCCTGCGCTTAAGGGGATGGTACTATTTTTAAAAAATTTGGGGACATTTTTTTATATTTTTTTCTGAATGTACAACATTTCAAGAGTATTTTGTAAAAATTTCAAGTAAATCATGCTAAAAATGACGAAGATACAGCGTTTCAAGTGAGCAGACTTCATGCTCGATTTTTATACATACATGCCTGACAACGTTGAATTATCATAAAGATTTGCAGTAAAGACAATAGAATGCAACGCAGACAAAAGCAAAACAATGCATTGCACATCCTGAATGACAGCGTTTTACTGTACGGAGCTGGCATTGATGATTCTGGGTAAGAATAAAAAATTATACCCTTTTATTGATTTCTTATTTTTGACTTTCGATAAAAAGTAACTTTAAATCGACTTTCTGGAAAACAACATTTTTGCAGTCGGTGAACACGAGATGCCGCAAAATCTACTTGACCGATCGTTTTGAAATTTTTATTTTAAAATTTTTTCAGTTTTAGAATTTCTACACATAAATCAACAGGTAATGCCGATTTTTTTTTCTTATTTTAAAATAATAAAATAACCTTAATTTTTCAGCGAAAATCGCGTCTTTGACCTCAAAACGCTACCAAAACAAAAATAATATAATTTAAAAAAACTCTTCTGTTTTCCGAGGCGCCTCCGAGAATCGCTGCCACGGATTTATTTATAGATAATTTTTAATTTTTTTTTTTTTCCCAAATATACTTAAGAAGTCAAACTATAACATTTATATGAAATAAATACACCAATATTATTCATGTCTCCAAAAAAAAAAATTATGAAAACATGCCTTTTTTTGCTTTAAAACAGTACCATCCCCTTAAGACAAGCAAAGTCGAGCGTGCTTTTCCGTGTTCGTGCAGAAACAACTTTTACTTTAGCAACTATATTTTTATTTCATCAAAATTCATGTTATTTTAATAAAACTAAAAAATACTAAAACACATTCTAATGTTATAATTCCAGTATTTTTTAGATGAAACATAAATTTTAAAAATATGTGTAACTAGTTCATAACTACTTTGCAAAGTTTTAAATCGTGCTTTTTCGTGCGGCTCTAAAACTGCGTCTGAAATAAACAATTTTTATTGATTTGTGGCCAACATTTTATTTTTTTCTAAGTTTTTCCTGTATTGCGGCGAACAAAACAGAAAACAGGCGGACACAGATTTGCCTTTGTTAAAACCATTAGCTTACTTTAAGGCAGTATTCTAGTTCAGTGGCCTAGTTGGACTTCTTTTGATGGTCGATAAAAAATAACCAAAAAATATTTTTTACTTTCACTTTCTATCACTTTTTTATTCATATCTTAACAATTTACAAAAAAATTTAATAGAATACAATAAAATTTCATCTTGACACGATTTCAACCCTCATAGTCATCTGAAAAAAAGGATTGTTAATTAGTAGTGTCCGACCGAATATTCGGTTCCGGCCAGTATCGCCACTTTTTTTCAGTTTCGGCAAGTTTCGGCTATTCGGCCTTAATATGGCCGAACCCCGAAACCGAAACTTTTGGTAAAAATTTCTTGCATCAGTCTTTTAATTTAAATATATAAGTTTGGTTTAATCAAAATATTTACAACGCGTTATACAAAACAAAAATTATGAATTCGCCAATAACTTGATTTATCGTGTAAACGCAAATAATTTTGATTAATTTTATGCGTTCAATTTTATCATCTATCTATATTGCAATTAATATATTATTTTTTTTATAAGAAGCCAAAAATTGATAATGTGATAAATGTGTGGAAATACACATTTTTTGAGGTCAGATATATGCTAGTCTCTACACTCAGAAAAAAGTTTATCGGAATATGAGAAAAAAGGCATCATATTAAGTGAAAAATGATATTGACTTTGCTCCAGAGAATGCTTTTCTCTAAATGTGATCACAAAAATTCCCTAAAAATGGCAAAAAGCTTCCATGAAAAAGAGAAATATTTTCTCATTAATAAAAGACACCCTCTCTTTAATAGAAAAATATTTCTTTATAATACGTTCAACCGTTTTCTTTATTGTGTAAATTTTTCTCGAAAACAGAGAAATATTTATTTAATTTTAATAAATGCTTTCTTTAAGTTGCGTTTATAGTTTCTCACAAAAAATAACACTTTTTTAAAGAAAGATATATTATCTTAACACTGATACAACATATTTCTTTATTCCGTAAATTTTTTTTTAAACACAGAAGTATATCTGCAATTACGATTAAAAAATTATTTTTATCAAACAATATATTTTTGTGATAATTCTAAAAAAATATAATTTTTTTAGAATTAAAATATGCCATCATTAACTTTTCATGTAAACACTGGTGCGAGCCCGACCTACGAAAACAAGTATGTTATTATGTCTACACATAAAACAACTTTTTTCAAAAAAACCTTCTTCACGCCTTCTATGGTTTATACCAACGAACTGTTGGAGCCTAGATTGATTCGTGATAAAGAAGTAAACAAAGAGCACAACAAACAAGTCTTTGCAGAATCAATGCAGTCGCTTTTTTGAACCTTTGCTTTTGCAAAGTAGTAGAAAAACATTGCTTTGAAAGGCGACATACAGCACATAATTCTGTTTTAATTTAACAGAAGGTGTTAGTATAAGCTTATCAAAGTGGATGGTACTGCAGAAGCCACAGAAGACTACTGATGAGTTGATGTAGCTATCAACGAAACAGCTGTCTAGTCTGCTTGGTGGTTTGTTCTGCAAAGAACTTATTGTTGTTGCAACCTGTTGCTTCATGAACTTTTTTGGCATTAAGCTTATATATAATTCTAAAAAAATTATATTTTTTTAGAATTATCAAAAAAATATATTGTAATGAAAATATGCCATCATTAATTTTTATCAAACATTTGTTTTAACTCAGTTCTACGCATAGAAGTATTAATATCAAATTGTGATTCGGTTTTAAAAATATTAGTTAAAAATGTGTTAAGAGGTAGAATTATTGTTGTGGCATTGTTTTTCGGGACTCTTTATAAATATTCCAGAAATTTATTCTGAAAAACGATTTTGTAAATGCATCCAAAGAAACAGTAGTAATAACCCTATAGGAACAAACTAACTAAAAAACTAGTTTAGAATAAACTAGTTTATGAACTACTTTGTATTATATTAAGGCGGCACCCACTTTAATTTTGAATAGTTTTTATTGCATTATATAAGAAGTAATTCAAAAACTACTTCAAAAAAAGTGGCTTATTGATTTTGACATGTTTTTATTAAAAATTTTTATTGGATTACAAGTTTATACATATTTAACCACGCTACTTCATCAAATATTATTAATATCAAATATCATATTGGCTTTCACTAATATGAATTTATGTATTTTTTTTTTCAAAACAATAAAATAAATGATCTCTTTGATGTATAGAAAATTAAAATTTTTATGCTTTTAAATTCGTTTTCAGTAAGTTGAATATTAACTAGTTTTCAATTGATTTATATTAAAGAAGTTAAAAAAATAATTTCAATTCAACTAATTTAACAAGTAGTTGAAAACATATGCAGATGAAAGTCAATTGACTTATTTAGCGGACATCACCATACAAAATATGTTAGTTCGTTCTATGGAAAAAAGTCAGAATTTCAACTAGTTGTGGTTAACAAAAAACTACTTTTTCAACTAAATAAGTTGATTTTCCTACAGGGAAACATCACTTTTTGTAGCTATGTTAAGTAAAAAAAAACCTTTTGAAGGAACAATCGTCATAATATGCAGAATATGCAACACTTGCTTTTCACAGTATTAATCAATTGCTCTCACGCTTTCTATATTTTTCGTACCTCATTCAATATAAGAAAAATATATCGATTTTTGAAAAGAAGCCTTTTTAATTTTTGAGAAAGGATTTGTTGTTTTTGAAGAAAATATTTCGCATAGTGAATTATTTATCAACAATAGAGAACATTTCTCATTTTCTATATTTTTTTCTCTATAAATGAGATTTTTTCAGTGAGAGAAAAATACTTATCATTATTAGAGAGATAAAATATTTTCATATCCCACAAGGAAGGAAGTATTTCTTCAAATATGTGAAAATTTATTATAATTGAAGTAAATTTTATTTGAAATAAAGAAAATTTCTATTATCGAAAATAGAGAAATTTTTTATCAGAAAAAGATAGGTGTTTTTTTCTGAGTGTACTCGTTACTACTTTACTACTCTACTACTTAAAGTCCTTGGTGTCCGGGTACGTAAGTTACAGGATATTGCTTATTTGCAACGATGGGCAGTTATTATTGGACAAACTAAACACTTTTGTGGTTAATTTTTATTTTGGGCTTTTTGGTGTAGCTTTTAAAAGTAATATTTTGTAAAAGAATAAAGCAACTTAAGTTACATTATTATTTTCCTCCTACGTTTCGAAGATTTCTTTTCTGCTTCTTAAGGGATTTGAATATGCGAACATTTTTATTTAACTTTTATATATAAAATAATATTTTTACAGTCAAACTTACATAATTTACTAATAACATGAATTCAATTTTTCGTTTTACAATTAACAAACAATTATAGTTATCATTTAGAACAATTAAACTGCTAAAAAATAAATTTAATTTTAACTAACATATAATACTCAACAGTTTGAACGATGGAACTATTATATTAAATTGAACCTAGTGCACAGATAGCTTTCGTTTCATCTTTGTCTTATTTTGTGTTCATTGTTGTCCTTAGTTTTTGCTGTATGCTAAAAATCTCCAACTTGAATCTCTTGTTGTAGTTTTTCTCTTTGTCCAAATTTTTTGTATTATCAAAATCAGCTGTGTGTCCGCTATCTATGTGTTGTGCTAAGGCTGTCGTATTTTTCCTCTTCACGTCTGCTCAGGGCACGGACTTTACCACTATTGTAATAGATCTATCACATTTAAATTAAATTTTTTGATGAGTTTGTTCTCTATGAAATACTTTTAAGGGAGGTTTTAGGCGGTTTTTTGAAAATTTATTTTTTTTAAATTGGTTATTGTTGCACAACTAACTATTCAAGAATATGTCAAAAATTTCAAATCGATCCCGCTTATAGTACAGATTCTACAGTGCTTCAAACCCAGTGCGCCAGAGCAACTTTAGCTAACTAGAGTAACTTTACAAGAGTTTCTCTAACATACTTTTTCAAAACGGGCCACACTCCTTTAAACAAACTAATCGACCGATTTTAATATATTTTTTTAAATTATTTATAATGTCCATTTACCAAATTTAACGTCTTTGGTAAATTTGTCTTTGGACAAACACGCAGCAATATGGTAAAAAATAACGTCAATTTTTATTTGATCGAACGCTTCATCATTTTCTAAATTTTCCATATTTCCATTCAATTTTAGTAAATGAAGTATATTCAAGGGTCTACTTTTAAATGCATTTTTTTTCAGACGATCTATGATGTGGCCTGATTTTCACCTTTTTTTTTAAGCACACCAACTTCAGCGCCACCTTTACATGTAAAAACAATATGTTGCAAAAAATTTTTTTATTTAAACTGATGATGTAAGATTAACACGCAACTTAAATTTTTTGTCTATATAATATACTTTTTAAGAAAACATCTTCTAAAAGTTGCCTTAATTTTAATGGCTTTTGCCTAAAACCTCCTGTAATAAGCAGATCACTAGAAAGCTTAATTGTGAATATCATTAGATTTTGACATATGCTTTTTATTCTGAATGACATTGATATTTTGACGTTGTCTGTCAGCTGTTAACGAAACGTTTGCGCGGGAGGCTTAAACGAGGCGCGCATCGATAAAAGTTACCGTTCCAGTAAACTCGCAACTTGCTGAAAAATCACACCTCCATTTCCAGGGAGTTGTGAGTTTACCGGTACGATAACTTTTACCGGACTGGTAAGAAATTGGGCCTTAAGGGGGTAACAACACATATTTAAAATAGAATTAGGCTTCTGCCCCTAAACTAAACCTAAGCCTGACTGAAAGTTTGTTCGCTTTTAATAAACTGTGTTATTGAAGATAAACTGTGTTATGCATATTTTTTTTTTAATATAAGAAATATATAGTTTTTACATGAAAGAAATATCAAATCTGCCACATTTTTTTCAATCTACCACGCTTTTTGAGTCAAATCTACCACTAAAAATTTTGTTCAAGTCCGTGCACTGCGTCTGCTTGATGTTCGTTGATTTTTGTGCTAAGTGTTATCTTTGTTGTTCTTACGGTGCATGCCATACTTATGGCGTTTTCTTTTCTCGATCAAAATGTCACCTCATTATATGGCAACATTATGAAATTATTGCCATACTCCCTGCGAAAATGTTGCATTTTTCATATAAGAACAGAACAAGAAAAATGCAACCCTGTCACAAATCAGCTAAATAAAAAAATTATGCAATGAACATCCATTATAGCAAAATCTTTATCTATAAATTACAAAAGATATATAAAAATCCGCTGGGCAACACTCACTGTTATAGAGTTTTCTTTTCTCGTGGTAATGTTGCATTCCGCCTTTACGATTTCACAAGGGTAGAAAATGTCGCACTTTTGCCGGATCAGAGTGCAACATTTTGAGAAAAGAACACGCAACCCTATGAATATGCTGAGAAAAGAACACGAAAATTTGACAGCACCGGTGCAGGGCAGAATAAATGCAACATTATCGCGAGAAAAGAAAACACCATTAGCTGGCTTAGCTGGTGTGAAAGTTATACTAAAAATATCCATTTCGTCTTTTACTCCAAAAATGAATATGACACTGAAATAAAAACGTTGGAGAAAAGATGGACAAAGGCAGTGACGATCAAAAACACAAAAAATTTTCATTCTTTTATACCGATATATAATAGAGAAGTAGCGTGTCTGATTCATATGCTTTCAGCGTCAGATTCATATGCTGAGAAAAATGTCCTTTGACAATAACAATTTTTTTTTTTTCAAAATACAATTAAAAAATATCTTTTCCATCTTTCAATATTTATACTATATGTAAAATTCATATGTATTTCATGTCCATATTTATAATTTTTAATAAAAAAATATGTAAATAAAAATATGATGCGAATTTATTTCTTATAAATTTTCTACAAACGTTAGACAAACAGAAAAGCTTGTTTAATAAGCGTTCCGTTAGAATTACATGCAAGCTCGCTCATTCAGCGTCCGCAAATGTTATGAAGCTTTAACTAATGAGGCGACGGAACAAATTTGAAGAAAACGTTATGGCGCGTTGAGTTCAAATAGCTATAACTTCTAAACTAAAAAACAACACACTTTAAAATTTTTTTGTATTTTTATTTATACTTTGAGCCATGGCAGAATAACCAGGTAGATGCACTAGAAATACGCTCTCTCCGACAACAAAACAATAACAAAGGCGTAATTATAGCGTGAATATGAGCTGTTTTGAAAATGTTATCAATTTTTACTTATTTGTTTATTCAGTTTTGACAATGGGTATTCTGGACTGCCTACAACTTCCTCCCGTCGCGATAATTCGAAAACAGTGGGTTTATTGTTAGCTTTCGTTCCAGCACGATAAAATTAGCACGCAATCGTCGATTTCATTAAATAAATTGTATGTTTTCCAACAGCAATTTCACTTGTCAAAATATATTTTGACATTTTAAATCAGCCGTACATAGCTACACAAATAAATTGGTTACTACACAATCGAGTAAGTAGTCGAATAAAAATTATATTAAAAGTAAACTTTCATTTGCTTCATTTAAGGCCAAACTACAATTAATTTTCTATTATATCTCAAAACACGGCTCATTTTATTAAATTTTCAAGATTTTTTTTTAATTTTTTACATGTTCATACATAAAATCTGGGTACTCAATGGATTTATACGGTTACAAGTAAATTATACATCACTATGTCTGAACGAATAAACATAAATTGTCAATAGTGACATTATAGCTACGCCAATGTTTTGCTCTCTCGAATTGCATCTACCTGGTTATTCTGCCATGCTTTGAGCAATATTTGTGATTTTGTTCAGATTTTTCATACTCCAGTTTTATCACAATTTGTTTTAAACAGTTGGTTAGTAAACAAAAAAATGAAGCATAATCGCGAATAACGTTGTAAACGACATTTTTTTAGTGTTTTTTTTTCGAAAACCTGTTAGAATCACTCTTTTATATTATATACAAACAGAACACAGAACTGAGTTAGCAGTTGAGCAGTTTGGGGTATTTTTATGGCATACTCAAAAAAAATTAATAAAAATTAATAAAAGTGCTTGTAAAATGAATAAAAGTGAACAATAAAAATTTTGTCGTTTACAACGTTATTCGCGAGAACGCTTCAAATATTGTTCAAATCGAAGAAAAAAAAATATTAATAAGTATAACTTTCCCTTAGCAACATACACAAGTTTCATGAAAATCGGTCGAACGGTTACTAAGATAAAGAAAAAAGAAGAAAACTAAAAAGCAAAAACCTCTTAATTATAAATGCCAATAACTTAAAAAATAAAAAAATTTCGACTAAAAATTTTGAGCAATATTGTGCTAGTTAAAAGCTACCGATTTATCGTATTTTATTTTAAAACAAAAATAGTCGAAAAAAGTTAAACACACCAAGAAAAGTTTCAGAGTGCGATACTTTTAATATCTTAAGCATATCGATTATTTATTATACTCAACTCTTTGCATAAGTCATATGAGTAAAGTGCACTTCAGTACTGCACTCTCTGTAGAGCGCAGTTCAAACACATTCATGCAGCTCTCTAATATGTATCTCACTTTTCGCCTTGCTCAAGTCTGATCTCAAGGTTCATTTATATAAATGACCCCTGAGCTAAATAAAAAGAGAGCAACATGGAGTGTTTTGAAACTCTCGCAGCACAATCCTCGCGATGATTTCTTAAAAAACTGAATACTTTAATTAAATATACAAATTATTAAAATTTCGAAATAAAAATACCCCTTAATGAAACTGTGGCACAAATATGACATTTTAAACATTTTTCATAGAAATCGGTTTAGTACTTTTGGAGTAAAGTGGTAACATTAAATTTACACTTCAATTTAAGTTAATCGGTTTATTAGAACTTGAGATATCATGTCAAAAATGTTGAAAAGAGTAGTTTCGAGAAAAACGCGTTAAAAGCTTTTAAGTTAAGTTCCAGGCAGTCTTACTGACGACACTTAAATGGCTATGACTTTAAAAATAATTCGAATTTCGGAAAAATTCTTCAAGGATATATTTATATCTTTAATTTATAAACTATGCAGTTCAATTTCAATTTTCTATTTTTTTACTTTCGCTTGTTTTTCACTGTTTTGCAAACTAAACGGCATAATTGTACTCTGTAGAGGGATAATTTTATGTGTTTTCTATGGATTGAGGTTTGTGGGCGCAGTGAAGTGGGAGAACTAAGAAAAATGTGTGAACACCGTAAGTAATTTTAAATCACTTTTGATCACTTTCTGCCCTTAAAAACAAACACGCTATATGCAATAACGGTGCACAAAAATTTGGAAAACTCCAACTTTTTCCCACAGAAGCCCAGTTCCCTTATGGCAATGGAGGTAGGCAGTCTTATTTCAATAGCGATCGTTGAGGTCATTTGTAATCAAAATAACTCAGCGTTATATTTTTCATGCAAGCAAAATGCAACAAAATGACGGTTTGCAGTAATTTGGACTGGGTCCTTTTTTCTTTAGATTTCCCGTGTAGACTTCCTTTAACATATAAGATTTCAAACATATAATACCCCTTTGGATTTTAATTTGACATAATTTTTGGTCTTTACAATGTTTACAAAACTCATATCAATAACAAACCACTTTCCGCACTTTGAAAGATTTTCCCCTAACATCCTAATTTCGGCACTTGTATTTAATTTTTAAGATCTAGTACATCTATTTTTACTCAAGGATGATCTATATTAATGCGTCAACATTGAGTTAGTTCGGAAGACGATTAATAATTTAGTTCTAGGGTGGAAAAATTTTCTGTAATGTAGACATGTTTCTATTATATTTTTCATATTTTCCACAACATCTCTGACAAATCGTCGAGCGAATAATTGAAACAACAAACATGTTTGTTGACATTTCTACTTGCAAAGAGATAAGACATAAATACCATCTTGCTGGACCACCCAAAAAATATTTTTAGATGTTTTTCTGTTATCTCAATTCAATCATAAGTCACTCAAATATCTTTCTACCCACAATTTTTATTTATTTATCCAAGTGAACAGAAACAGAAAATTTTTTTGTTAAAAAAAACATACAGCAATTCCACACAACAATTTTAGTCATAAAAACATTATCTTATTGATTGTATGGAGAATCGATAGAAATAAAAATAATTATTTATTAAAACATAAGCATATTCATTTTGCATTTCATTTTGCTCCACTTTATAATGTATTTTTCAGCATATTTGATGCTGAAACGTGCCGCTGTGCCGTACCACAATTGATTCCATATGGCAGCAACATAACGATCCCAGCATTGTTGTTGTTATATCAACAATACCACAGAAAACATAAATTCAAGATTCTTGCAAAACATCAGAACGTACAGATTCAACTTTCTACAAAAAGAAAAATATACATTACTACACACTCAGTTATGCATTCGTATGCAAGCATACTAAATGTTAACTCAAACCACACAAAAAACAATCGTAGAGAAACTAGCATAATTAATAAATTTGCGATCAGAGTCAATCACATGAAAAACCGCAAAACATTCACTGAAATTTAAAACTTTATTCAGATTCAAGTTAATTGATCTATTAAGACGTTGCCTCATATTCAAGAGATTTCAATAAAACGACGACTCGCCCAGAATTTATGTTGAGGAATGAAGACATGAAGTTTAAGAAAAAGACGCACACTCTGAAATAGAATTTTTTCTTTTATTATAGTTTCAGTTGTGTATGGCAAACAAATTTTGTCATACAGTGTAACAACTATGGATAGAGCCTCAGTATCTGTTACAATTCTTCTCACTTCTGCTGATTTTTCCCTATTAAAAAAAATAAAACTTCTGTGGATTATTTTTGCCGCCCACAAATGGATTTTATTTTGTATTTTTTAATTAAATTGCATAATATACCTTCGTAAAGTATTTATATGTGCACAAAAATTTTTTATTTTTTCTACCAGGTTTATAAAAACACAATTTTTTTAAGTTTGCCAACATTTTTTTAAAGGATGTAGTTTTGTTGTCGAACAGAGAATTTTTCTCTTCCTTGTATTCGTAGTACCGTTAATCGAAAATAGTGTGAAATCTCGCGTGTGCAATAGAAAATATTTATATGTGCACAATTGATTTTTTTGTGTTTCAACTGCTATAACGTAGAAATTACGAAATTTTCTTGATAACCTTAGTAAGAAAACCCGTAAACATAATGGTAATACATTTTTGGAACAAAATATGAGCACATTTTAGAGTTATTTTATTTTTCAAATAAAAATGCCAAGTGGAACCACTTTGTCTGAAGATGATCGTTGAAATATAAAAACCTTAAATAAAGCTGGTATAAAAGTAGGTGCTATAGCTGCTAGGACAAATCCTCATCGAAACACCATATAAAATTTTTTAAAATACCCTGGCAGCTATGCTATAATCAAAAGTAGTGAAA
Organism: Dichetophora obliterata; assembly: GCA_963920525.1. Taxonomy (NCBI): domain Eukaryota; kingdom Metazoa; phylum Arthropoda; class Insecta; order Diptera; family Sciomyzidae; genus Dichetophora; species Dichetophora obliterata. The sequence goes on from OY986436.1 coordinate 156,186,114, forward strand.
GAAAATCCGTGATTGACCAATGGCACAAAAGACGAATTCGACGTCTTGCTATGCAGAAAGGGATGACTTGAGGTGAAATTGCTACGCATTTGGATTTAAGGGTTACTAGAAGTAGAATCCAACAAATTTTGAATGAAAATGCCAACGTCAGTTATGAATAGCCCTTCTCTCAACACACGCTTCTACTATGACACATTGCGGCCAGTCTAGCATGTGCAGAAAAAAACAAATTTTGTGAAAAAAATTTCGGAATGTCATATTAAGTGATGAGAAAAGGTTTAACCTTAACGGGCCCAACGGTTGCCAGAAATATCAGCACAATTTGCGAGAGCCACGACAAATTAGGTATACGCGTAACCATGGGCGGGGATCATTGAAGATTTCAGCCAGTTTCAGACCCTTTGAAAGTCTCCCCTGTATTTTATTTCGTGCAAATTGAATGCACAAATGTATATTGAGTTATTAAATAATGTGTTTATTGAGTTCACATGCTATAAATGCCAGGATAACTAGACTTTTCAGCAGGAAAACGCACCAACAAATTCTTCCCAAGCCACAAATGACTTTCAATAATTCTGAAATATACCCGTACTGTAGTGACCTGCTGTTAGTCATGACTTGAATCCTATCGAAAACCTGTGGGGCACTCTTTCCAAGTTTATAAAAACGAGCGCAAGTTCGGGTCGATGAAGCATCTGAAAACAGTTCTTTAAGATGAATGGCAGAAAATTGATGGCTCCATCCTCAGAACGTTGATGTACTTCATGTCTTTCATGCTTAACCAAGTCATATATAAGAAAGGAAGACATATTTCTTTATAAAATCTATATACATTTCTATTCTATTCCATAAAATCAATAAAAATAGGTTCTACACATATAAATATTTTCTATGAACTTTTTAATACATTATAATTTTTTTGATAACAAGTTTTTTAAATAAGCTATATCTTGCTTTACATATAAGTCCTTGATACAATTTCAATAACAAAATAGTATAAAAACAAATGAAGTTATGTTTTCTTAGAATTGCATTTGAAGTGTTGCACATATATTTATTTATCTGAGGTACATAAAATGAAAATAAATTGGTGGTTTCCTTGATGAATTCAGCTTGGCTCAATTCAAGTAAATAGAATAATTTAGCTTACTTTTATAACCCAATAAAAGTGATCATCATCAATTGCTTCTCATTTCTCAAAAAGAAAAACAGTAAAATCAATTTATTTTGAAGTTATGTAAGCCCAATCATCAGTTTTTGTGGTAGACCACAAGACCGCTTACATTCCAAATCAAATTCAAGAGGAATATTTTGAATATTCAGGGTGTCCCATATCACGTTTCAATCCGGCGCTTGTTGATTCCTTGGGTCAAGACAAAAAAAAAAAATTGTATGACAGAGGGGTCCATCTCACCCCAGTTTTGAGCTATAAGCTATATAATATGGCCCTACGCAAACCATATTGACGGTCACTGAGCAGTTGGTTGTGCTCCAGATAGTTCATAACGTTGAAGTTTATTACGCTCTCCATAACTTTGGAAAGCGTAGAGCATATCGCAATGGGTCGGTAGTTTGCAGGGTTCGTGGAATCGTCCTTTTTAGGTACCGGTTGGGCATTTGCCACCTTCCAACAAGATGGAAATACTCCTGTTCTGTAGGAGATGTTGAAAAGGTTGCGCAAAGGCAGATCTAGCAAGAAGCACACATTTTAAGCACGATTGGCGGTATGCCATCAGGACCAGAAACTTTATACTCTGTATACAAATGTTAACAACAACAAAACTACTTATCCGATATTGTTCATCAAGCTCTTGGTTCTCTATTGTTGCATTTTCTTTAAACTGAGTGCATTGGTCAAGTAATTTAAGTAACCGTTATCTTTTTATTCTCAAATAAGTACAAAAAGTGTAAAATAAGTAAAGCCTACAAAATATATCTTCAATAATTTTAATTAATATGTTGTGTATTCACCGTTGGCAGCTAGAACAGCCTCAAATCTTTGTGGCATATTTTTGACCAGGTTCTGACACACACTGGGTGGTATCACTTCCCAAGCTCTCACGAAATGCCCCACAATTCATCCAAGGAAATTGGAACACCCACTAGACTCGTTGTTTTAAGCCCACCCCAAAGGTGTTCAATCAGATTGAGATCAGGTGACTGGGTTGGCCAAGACAGCACTTTAAATCCGATTTCTTTAAGCCTTTTGTAATTTATTTTGGCAGTGTGATTGGGATCATTGCCATGTTGAAACATGGTAGGTCTATACATTAAATTTTCGTCAAGTAGCGTGAGCTTCCTAGTTTTCGCCAAGTTCACTAACTTCCATCTGATTCCATCCAATAAATTTTGGTTTAATCCGACAATATGACCTTCTTCCAGTCCTCCATAGTCCAAAGTGAGTTGTTTCAAGCTAAATGTCTCAAGCTAAAGGAAAGGAGAAATTTTAAAAAAATTTCAGAGGACAAGTGGCGTAATGCGCTCATTTTAAATCTCCCTTAATAACGATGAAAACCGCTAACGGGTGGTTTTGTCCAACTTCTAGGTAAAAATGCTGCAATTCCTCATCAAAATTTTTTTTAAAATATCTCCCATGAGATTTTTACAGCAGAAAGGAGAAATTTTAAATAATTTTCAGAGGACAAGTGGTGTAAATCCATACATTTTATATCTCCCTTAATACTGAAGATAATCGCTAAGGGAAGAATTTGTCCAACTTTTAGGTAAAAATGCTGCCATTCCTCATCAAAAAATTCTTAAAAAAAATATCTCCCATTAGATAGACAGCGGAAAGGAGAAATTTTAAAAAGTGTTCATAGGACAAGTGGCGCAAGTCCATTCCTTTTATATCTCCCTTAATCATGAAGATAATCGCTAAAAAGTGGTTTGTCCAACTTCTAGGTGAATACTGTCATTCCTCATAAAAAAATTCTTAAAAAATATCTCCCATTAGATTCCTACAGCGAAAACGAGTAATTTTAATTATCAGTTTTTAATTATCAGTAATTATCAGTTTACCAGTGGCGCAAGTCCAAATATTTTTACTAATATGCAATATTCTGCGTCATTTTTATGTATTATTTAGTTTATTTTTTACGATAAGAATAGCTCCATTTATGCTCTTGACCTAGCTTAAAAACAAACTGACTTCTTCATACTTTGAATTTATCATAAGAATTTTTCTAAATGTTCGATTTTCTCAAAACTACCAAAAACGGACTAACGCCACTTGTGCTCTGAAAAAATAATGTAATTTTTCATAGCAATAACAAAGTATTTAATTTTATTCAGAGATTACGTAAGCTAGGAGTTCCTAGCCCGTACTCATAAATAGGTTACATTTTCCTCTTCACTTCTACATAATTAACTTAATTTCCCGAAAAAATGAACTTACGCCACTTGTGCTCTGAACAGCTCATATGTCCTTTGACTTATCCATATTCAAAAAACTGCTGTATTCGAAAGTCGCATCAAAAGTTAGTTTAGGCACACTGTATTATATGTGAATATTTATGGGGGAGGGGTTAGAGGTGGAGATGTGAATGCCTATTCTGTTCCATTTCAAAATGCCAGCACAAACACACACACACACGTTTATACACTCTGATTGTGTCCACACGAGACTTGAGTGACAGCATAATAATGATCACCACCTTAAAAGATCTCGAGGTCTGAGCAATGTGTCGCATCATCATGGTGCTCAGCATAAAATCCATTCCCGCATTATGGTATTTTTGTCTTTGCTTGAGTTTGTTTTTTTCCTCTTGCAAAGGAAACTGTCTCTTGAATTCTTCTGTAGCAAACAAATGAAATTTTACCCTTTACGTTCGTTCGTTAAAAATTCATCGTACAAAAATGCTTAACGTACAGATGAAATGAAATGTAAGAGTGTTAAAAATGACACTTCTAAAAGTAGAAGGCAACAATTTTTGTAAACACATCAACACAAATAAATTATTGAACACAAAATAGCAGACAGATAACATTTTGAACAATAAAATCATATAAAATTTTTTGTATCATTTCTTTTTTCATTTAAGAATCTTTAAGAACACCCGCAAAACTTCCGTTCTTACCTTAAAAGAATATGCATTACAAAAAGATATTAAAAAAAATTTACCTTTTGTTTTTGAAGATTCCAAGAATTTTAAGCTTTACTTTTCGCGTTCTGTTACACTCAAAATAATTCCTGTTTCATTTAAAAAAAAAAAATTCGTAATAAAAAAGAAAATTTAATTTATGTAACAAAACTTTTGTTATTATATTGTAGAACACAATTATTTGCAACAAAACTTTAGTGTATTTAACAAAATACTTTTGTACCTACTACAAAACAAATTTTCTAAGTAAAATATTACGTAAGGCTAATTAACAGACTTTTTGCTAGCCAACTACTCGGGACTGCTCCCAGCTACTCTTGCTTTTGCTCACAAGCTACACAATAAATTTTGCTTGTAAAGATTCGAAGAGCGTCCCTTTTTATCAACAGCTCTCAAGTACTTGCAAGCACTCGGGAACCTTAAATGGAACGTAGCAATTAACAGTCACCTTAGAATGCGGAGCAATCACATCCCATGATAACAGGGCGAACCGTTGAGAAGGGACGGGAAGGGAAGGGAAGGGAAGGGAAGCAATGCATCAAGCAATGCATCAATAAAGTGTTATACCTAGTGTCCGACCGAATATTCGGTTTCGGTTACGGACAGTTTCGGATATTCGGCCTCAATATGGCCGAACCCCGAAACCGAAGCCGAAACTTTTTTAAAAATTTCTTGCAACAGTCATTTAACTCAAATATATAAGTTTGGTTTAATAAAAATATTTACAACGCGTTATACAAAACTAAAATGATGAATTCGTCTATAACTTATCGTGAAACGTAAAAAATTTTGATTAATATAATGCGTTCGATACTATCATTGTCGATTTTATCATCTCTTTTGCATTAAATATTAAATTTTTATCGGTACTGAAGCCAAAAAGTGATAATTAAACTTCAGAATGAATTCTGTGTTTATGGAATTAACCCAAAGCACCCAGTCGTTGCGATATGGCAACGCAAACACAAACACTTAAAATGTGCTTATTTTAGTTTAAACCATGATATATTTGCGTTAGCAGGTCATTCTGAAAATTTAAAAAAAAATTACTCAATGTGATTCGGGTTAAGGAAAGAAAACGTAATATTTATATTCTTAAAACACTAAACCTTTAAAAACAACAAAGATACTTTGTTTTGTAGTTCTATAAAAATGTACATTGTAGGTATAATGTTTTGAGTGTAAAAATAAAAAATTAATTTTTTTATTTTTATACTAAACTTAAATTAATTATTATAAACTTCAATATGCAAAGAATACTTTAAATTAAAAAAATTTATTTAAAGGTTTAAAACTTAAATTTTCATATTAATTACCAGTTTCGGTTTCGGTTTCGGTTTCGGCCTAATATTATAAAATAGCCGAATATTTAGTTTCGGCCAAAATTTCGGTTTCGGTCGGACACTAGTTATACCTATGGGCGTCCACAGGATTTTTTTTTTTCTAGGGAGGGGCAAGGCATAAATAAGTCTAGAATACGCAGAAAAATGTAACCTACACGATTAGAAATCTTGGAATAAATTTTAATAAAAGCCAAGTATTACAAAGATTTTCAGTACATACTATTAAATTTAATACTTCTTAATTGAATACAAAATTTTTAAATATATTTTTATACAGTTCAGATATTGCAATGATATTTAATGCCCTTGGAATCAATTCGATACTATGGTGAATATTTTAAGACATGCTATGCTGTATTATTATTTCAGTACAGTTTTGTATTCAATTCTAATATAGTTCAAATATTGCAACGATATTTTATACCATTTGGAATCAATTGGATACCATGATTAATGATATACTTATTTTTGAATTCAAAATCAGTATTAAAAATTAATACGAACTGAGAATTCAATTTCAATACATATATTTATTAAAAATTAATATTAATATTCGACCAGTGTTTAGTTTCAATACAATTTTGGTGTAGTCATATACATACATATGTAAGACCAAAAGTATTAAAATCTATTCGAAGATTTCTAACCGTGTATATAATTCCATTTTCTGAAATTTTAGATACTAATTTTGTAAACATGATACGCATACTACACCGGTTGACACACGCATATAGAAAATCCAACATATTTTAAAAATGGGATAAAAATCTTTCTCGTATAAAGCCCGAAATACTTTCAAATTTAATTTTATTTTTTGTCATGTAATTTTCATTTCAATACTTTTTTTGCAAAAGCAAATATTCTTATTTGTTAAGTAAAGTAAATTGTGTTAGGTCTCCTTTATCCAAAATGCTAAAATGAAATTGCATTTATTACTATTGAGCCCCTAAACTTTTCAAATATGCAAATAAGAATACAAAAATATATCCACATTTAACAATATTTTTTATAGTACATATACGATAAGAAGTTATCAGACCTATTTATGTATGTAAGCTCATTTCACGGGGAAATTCCCAATTTTTGCTCTTTCCTTGGTAGGCCCGATTTTTTTTTTAAGAATATGTTGATGGCATTGGAATATTCTAGAAAGTTCAGTCCAGGCAAGAGCATCAAGAAATGAGGCAAAAAGACTTTAAATTCCACTCCAAAAAACTAAATACTCATGACTCACACAAACTTAAATTAAGAAATTTGATTAATACATTTTTAAGAATATTTTTACATGTAGGTTTTTTGGAAATTAATCTAATTAATTTTTCAAACGTATTTTTTATAAATTTAAACTTCTCCCTTACAGTCAGAAGTTAAGCTTTTGCATTATATGTCCCGATATTTAAGGTACCAGCATTTCGGTCAGCCTTTATGAATGTTAATTTATTTTGAAGAGCATACACAAACACTTTTTTAAGTAGATTTATAAATAAAGCTGAGCTAAGCCCAAGTGAACGCCCATGGTTAAATCCAATGTGACCAACATTTTCAGAGCAAAAATAAGTACACGCACAGACTTTAAAAAGAAGTACAAAAGATATACATAGAATAAATAAAGAAGTTCCAAAAAGAAGTCCACTTTAAAAAAAAATGTAAATATGAAAAAATGCAGGAATAAAATTCATTGCATACGAAGTTTTATTTATAAAAGACTAAAAAAACTAAACCAAGCATACAATTCATTTCTTATTAACATAAATTAGTTTTGTGAAGTATAGTTTTTATCAATCAAAACTAAAATAAAAAAACAATGTTAAATACAATATATCAATTTAATTAAATTTAATGTGCAAGATATGTGCAGAATACACTCTAAAACCCATTTTTAGTCAAACGTAAAGAAACCAATTTGTGCAAAAATGGTCAAAACACATTTTGCTTCATCAAAAAGACTATAAAATTATCATCGACATGCACCTGAAATCGAAATAATGCGAAATAATTAACTTTCTTCCTCACATGCTGCACTGTACTTAATGTAAAACGGTTAAAGGTAAACCTTTTTTGTCAATTTGTTGAAATATAGCACAAAATATCTTTCCACTTTTTAAAATTTCCACACTTGCGTATTTACTTACAATAACAGTGTTGCGAAAGGGCATGCTAGACGGAATTGATTTGAAATCGGTTTTTTTTTCAATTCTGAGCATGTAGAGCTCTTAAAAAATATTCACTGACCTCCGGAATAATATTTTATTTACCTCCGATTTCTACAAAAAATACAAAAATTCTTGAAAGTTGGTCCAAAAACGAAATTTTTTAAATATATGATCATGAATTTTGTAGTTTTACTTAATTATAATTTTGAAATATTTCCTAATATCCAAAAAAGTTAAAATAGGCATACTTCATGACTAAAATATTTTTTTTTTTTAAATAAAATCAATAACGTATACATTAAAATGTTGGCGCTATAAAACGGTATTTAAGGATATATATGCGTAAACGGAAAATTTGGTAAAATATTTTGGAAAATAAAAAAGGGCCACTTCATATTCGCAAAATTGTTTTTCTATTTAGTAGCTATTATATCTACTTTAAGCCCACGAAGTGCCAATGTGCGCAACATTTTAAAAAATTTTTTTTTCTATCATGAGTCATCTCTATGATGGCCTAAAACACCGTTTCGTAATAAAGGTATTGAATTTGTGGCCGATGAGACTAAATGCAGGGTTTTAAGAATTGTTAACACATCACATTATATTATTAAAATAAATTAAAAATATTCAATACATATAAAATACAAATAAAATATGTTAGTGATGGTTTTTTTTTTGTAAAAATGCAAAATTTGGTAAAACATTTAATATGATAAAAAAGGGCCCACCTCAAATTATGAATACATTTTTTTTTAATTTATTCACTTTTATATGTACTTTAAGCTCTACTAGCGAAATTACAACACAGCAGTGGCAGAGTCAGTGGCAGTGGCAGTGATCAGCTGTTATTTTAGGAATAATGCTATTTAAGGGCAACTCTCACATAACAGCAGCGGCAGTAAGCAGTTCTACTGAGGTAAGCTCTATTTCTAAATATACTGCCACTGCCACACTGCTGCCAATACAATGAACAAAAAAAGCAGACTGGCAACATGAAAAATAAAACAAGCATTAACATTTCCAGCCAAAAAATAAAAAAAAAAACAAAAATGTTAGACGTCAAAATACTGCTACTGCTCACTGCTGAATTGTAATTTCGCTGCAATGACATATTAAAAAACTGCTCACTGCCACTGCCGCTACCACTGCTTTATTGTAATTTCACTATATGAGTGCCAAAATGCGCAAATTTTCGGTTGTCTTGTTTTTTAACCTGTTTGATGGCCTTAAAAATGCTATTTTTTTAATTTCAAAACTAGGTTTCGACTGTTTTTTATAGTTGTGATATCGAGAAATCGACATTCAGATAATTTGAAATCTATGGGCTCTAACATGGGCAATAAGTTTACTCGTGAATTTAGTGATTTAAAAATTTTTTGTTAAATTCAAAGAGAATTTACCGTTTTTATAAAGACATTTTGTATGGGAGGTAGAAGTGGTTTCAACCCGATTTGGCTCATTTTCAAAGTAAAAGTGTGTAATTAGGATTTAAGCTTATTAGCTAAATTTGAAGTGAATAATTTAATTTTTGTGGAATTTAAAGAAATTTTATCGTTTTATAAAGTCACTTTGTATGGGAGGTAGGCGTGATTTTTAGCCGATTCGGCTCATTTCCAAACTTAAAGTGGGCAATTAGAATTTAAGCTCATTTGCTAAATTTAAACTGAATAAATTATTTTTTTTTTAATTTAAGGAGATATTTGTGGAATTTAAAGAGATTTACCGTTTATGTAAAGTAATTTTGTATGGGAGGTAGACGTGGTTTTGTTGGATTGGGTTAATTTTAAGACTCAAAGTGCTTAATTAAGATTTAAGCTTATATTTATTTTTTATTTATTTTATTTTTATAATTTAGCTACAATAAGAACTAGGTTCTTTTATGGTACGATTTAAGCACTGCCTTAAAAAAAAATTATATTATACTACATGTATGGTCATAACAACAAATATACACTTAAACTCACGTTACGTTTTAAAAAAGAAAGCTTACAATAACTATTAACTATCTTAGATGCTAAATTAAATCTTATTTGAAATTAAATACTAAGAATTATTAATAAAGACAAAAGAAAAAAGAAAATAAAGTAGTAAAGAGTTAAAAAACTAAGAAGTAGATTAGAAAGACAAGATAGAGCGCCTAAAACCTCTCCCACTAATTTTTCTTAACCTACGAGGTAAAGCATTCCATATTTTAATGGCGTTAATGAAAAAAAAGGTGAGACGAATGTAAAGAATAATGCCTAGGAACTATTAATACGTGACTTCTTCTAGATAAACAAAACTGGAGCTTTTCAAACAATTAATGAGGTGTTTTTTCATGAATGAGTTTATGAAGATACATACAGTTACGAGCACTAAGATACGCAGTTAATTCACTTCCAATTATTACATTTCTGAACGTGGAAAGATGGTCAAATTTTCGCAAACCATAAACGTAACGTGTATCAAAAGCAATTTGTAGTTTTAATTGGGAGGGTGAGTCGAGCTTACTACACTATTAACGTGATCAACACAAGACAAAGTTTATAACAAAACCAAGGTTTACAGCTTTTGATACCACAATTAGCTTGCTAGTTCCGATGAACAGATCAGGGAATTCATCAACACAAGTTTTACTCTTACATATGGGAAGGAATAAGATTTGGCAGCATTTAGTTGAGGCCCATTACATTTAGCCCACTTATCAATGCTACTGAGATCTTCATTTAACCTGGAGCACAGATCATCAAGAAGTCCAGTTCGTCCAGATAAATAGAGCTGGACATCATCAGCATGCGCATGAACTAATGCGTTCTGATATACATTATAAATATCATTTACGAACATGGAGAATAGCAGAGGACCTAGAAGAGACCCTTGTGGGACACCACTGAGTATAGTTTTATACGATGAGAACACTTGACCGACATTGACTCTTTCAATTCTTTTACATAAATAGTTACACAAAAGATTGACAGCACTATCACAAAACCCAAAGAGACATTTAAGCATTGACACAAATATTTATGTCTAACTTTATCAAAAGCCTTTGGAAAGTCTAGCAAAGAGAGTAAGGTCATAGAGCCAGCGTCATATTCAGGTCGAATATCACCAAGCACCTTCACAACTGCTGAAGAACACCCATGTCCTGCCCTAAAACCAGACTGGTATGGGGATAAAAGTTTTTTCTCAGATAAATATTTGCCAATTTGTGGAGCCATAATTTGTTCATATACTTTAGACAATTGTGAAAGAATGCTTATCGGCCTTTAATCATTTGCACCAGAGGGATTTTGTTTTTTAGCAACAGGTAGAACAGTAGCAATTTTCCTCATATCAGGAAAGGATGAAGTTATGAAGCAACTATTTATAATGTGCGTAAGAGGACTAATTACAGTACGACCTCGCTCAACGCAACCCTCGCTACACGCAACTCCTCGATAATCTCAACACCCAAATTGTACGCAAAGTATAAATTGCAACAAAGTGCAGACCAAAATCTCCCAATTTTTAAAAAAATAAATTGAATAAAATGAAATTATGTTTCTGAACAAAAATTTTTCGATTCACTTTAATTTGAATGTGTAGAAAATGCATATTTTTTTTGGAAATAGGTCTATTGGCCAATATAAAATTTTTCCTCGGTTTTTGCAATAACCTCAGATTTCGCAATTGGCTTGAATTTAATTGGTTGCGTTGAGCGAGGTCGTACTGTATGTAAGGTTGTATAAGTTTAATGAACTTGATGGAAATGCCATCCTCTCCGACTGCATAAGACTTATCTGCGAAACACAATTGCCAACATCGAGTTCGTTAACCGTTTTGAACTCAAATGTTTGTGGCATGGTCATGATTAAATATGAAAACAAATCATCGGTGCGGGACCAAATGGCATTCTTATGTATTCATAGTGACCTCCTTCAACGGTAAATGCAGTCTTTGCGATATGTTCAGGGTGCATTTCAATTTGGTGAAAACCGCTAGCTAGATCAAGGGTTGAAAAATACATGCATTTGCCTAACTTGTCTAAAATTTCGCTGATGTTTGGAAGAGGGTATCTGTCTGAAACTGTTTTTTCATTTAGTTTTCTGTTGTCAATAACAAGTCGCCATTTCTGTTTACCGCTGGCATCTTGTTTTTTTGGTACGATCCAAATTGGGGAACTCCAAGGAGAATAGCTTTGACGTATAATTCCCTGATTCAACATGTTTGTAACTTGATCTTTAACTTCTATTTTATGCACATATGGGTACCTGTATGATTTTACATGGATTGGAGTATCATCTAATGTGGGAATAACGTGTTTGACTTCGTTAGTGAAACTTAAGTTTTCACCTTCTTGAAAGAAAATATTTCCATATTTTTTGCAGAGATTTAATTGTTCACGTTTTTCTTCGACATTTAAATGATTAACACTAAGTTGTTCGGTAATTCTTGTTTGTTTAATTTCATCTATTTGTTCCATTTGGAGGTTATTCATTTCAATGAACTCTGTGGAATTGTACAAGCTAGCTTTAATTGGTTGTTCAAAACAAAGTATTTGTTCTTTTTCTGAGTTATTTATGACTTCTACTGTGCTAAACCAATTTTTTGCCTTGTATATTCCATCGGAAACATGTAAAGTAGGAGTTAATTGAGTTGCTTTGATATATATATCCTCTGAGTGTATGTCGACTGGTAATTTGACTAATGTTTTTATTTTGGTGTTATAAGATGTTTACCTGATGTTAAATTTGGTTTAAATTGCAATGATATAGTTGATTTGTTTACTAAATCAACTTTTGCTCCTAATTTTGTTAAAGAATCTATTCCGAGTAATCCGTCAAAGTATTTATGAAATTTTAAAAGTAAGAAATGAAGATGACCTGTCTCATTGAATTCGATGAATGTAGGAAGCATGACCTGCTTGTCTAATTCGTATCTATTTAAAATTGTTGTTATAGTTGTAGGCTTACGACTTATTTGGTCTTTAGGATTGATAAATTCTGGGTTTATAAATGAGGACGAAGCTCCAGTATCGATTAAAAATTTGAGATGTCTGCCAAATGGATTTTTGTTAATTTCATTTGGAGGAATACCTTTAAAAGCATTGGTGTTTATGTTATTTAATTCATCCCTTTTAAAATTTGCATTTCTATTTGATTGTGTACGCATGCTTTGTGTGGTTTTAAAGTTCTGAAAAGATGGGTTTCTATTATAAGTATGAGCAGATAATGTGTCCATGGGCTCTGGTGGTGGCTGTCTTGGTGAATTAGAATTTTGTTGATTAAAATCTTTTCTGAATGGGTTTTGGTTAAATGTGAATCTTCTATTATTATAGGAATTGTTGTTGTATGTCTGAGTATCTGATCTCACAAAATTTCGTTGTTGTGGCTGATAGGTTCTTGATTGATATGGAAAACTTCTATTCATATTATTGGAACTCTGTGGTTGTTGATTATAGTATGGATAACGTTGCCTTGTATCGTTATTTCCTGTTCGCATGTAATATATGTTTTGTTCTTTTATACAATATGATAAGGCAGCACTTAAATTTTCAGGACGCATTTTCAGGACGAATGCTTGAGCCTAAAGGTCCTTTCAGTCCTGTCAGAAATGAATTAAGACACATTTCACTGAAAAAATCTTTTTTTGCTGCAATAACATTTTGATCCTTTTCGTGAATCAAGATGTTATTGCGTAGTGCTGACTGTATTTCAATTATTTCACTGTAGTATTTTCGATCGTTTTATTGTATTGTCTGATGCTATGTAAGTCTCTAATTAGTGAGGTCTCAGTCCGTTTGTCTGAGTAGTGTAATATTAAGTTCCCTTTAATTTCGTCCCAGATAAGAGGTGTTCCGAACATGTTCAAGATTTCGTTCGCTTGACCTTCTATTTTATTCCGTATGGCTCGCAAAAGTATCTGGCCACACGGTGTATTATCAGTTCCTCTTATGTGAAGAAGAATCTCTTCAACATTATTAATGAACTCGTATAAGAGCCTGGGATTCCCGTCGAATCTTGGCAAATTTTTAATTGCATCCGGTATGCGCAAAGAGTTAAATATTTCGGATTGGCTTATTTGTGCCACTAAAGGATTTATTTCGTGCTTTGGAAAAGCCATTTTAATTGATTGATCTTCACTTGATAATTCAGGAATTGCACTAAGACTTTGACTTTTAAATAAGTTTGACACACGTTTTGGGTAAGGAAGGATGGGTTGTGATTTACTTCTTCTTTTAAACATTTACACATATATCTTTAAAAACTAATTTCCACTTTTTATTCAAGGTATATATTATTTTATTTGATTTAATTCTTATAATTTTGTTACAAATTCAGTTTCGACCTACAGGCTTCCAACGATGATGACTACTGACTGCATGATGACTTGAACCAACACGAGTTGCTGAATTCCGTTGTTGATTTTGATGAATCTCGTTGATAGTCGCTTGAGAGCTTTAGGTTGCGATGGCAATTAAAAGTTAAAACTTAACCGATCCTGTGAAGTTTGACAGTGTGCTGATATTCAGTCAACACTCAGAATGTTGTGTGCCGATATTCTCTCGACAGCAACTTCTGCACCGTTTAAATAACTTTAAAATTCGATATGCTCTCGAACAAGTTATTTTTAATCAATTATCCTTCAAAGGCACTTATAAAGTTGAAAGGATATTGATTGATTCACAGGAAGGTTTGCCAAGCCGTAGACTGCGCCAGTTATGTTATTAAATGACTTTCACTTTAAAAATAAAACAACTAGTTTTGTTTAGTGCTGGATCTCTACTGAACTTTATTTTCAATCCCTCTTATATTTTAAGTTGTACTTCTATACAATTCTAGTTCTTAGGTTATTGGGCTTTAACAATTCCCAGAATTAATGTAAACAGTATTTTATTATAGCCAACTTAAGATTGCAACGTAACAATGTTGCAATCACATAAGCAAAAGTACAGTTATAGATTCTTTTAAACAAAATTTAATATATCTTACTTTATTGATTGCAACATAACAATGTTACAATAGTATGAATACAAATCAATAAATTATAAATTCTCAGAATAAGATGTAGTGTGACCTAATTACATTGTTTCAATAAAAAAAGTGAATAAAAGAAAATACTTGGTCACAAAAATAATGTAGCAATGTTTTATGCTTAATCGGCGCATTGACCCTCTGTGGTTTTGGTGGAGGTTGTGTTGTACCTGCCGCTGTTGTTGTTGTTTGGGTTGGTGTCGTAACTCGGGCAACAGAAGTATCGACAAAGAAATTATTTAAAAGCTCAGGATCTTCATTACATTCGGAGCGAATATTATTACATAAGCCAAGTCTTCTAATGTTATTCCACAACGTTTTGGTTTTAAGAGATAAATGAATTTTATTAAAAAAGTATCATGTTTGAGCCTGTTTTATTACACGAACAGCTTCATTTCTTTCCAGTCTAAAAGATTCCCAGTTACCTGACGATGGTCTAATTCGCCATACTTTCTGCAATATATTCCTTTTTTTGATACACATGACATTACGGGTAAACCAGGGACAAGACACGTTATTTATAGTTAGCACACAAAGAGGAACATGTGTATCAAACAAATGTTTTATTGGGACTAGAAGGGAATTCATTAACATTATGGTGAAGCCGACACTCATTAAACGATTATTAAACGAATTATTAATATGATTCGTGACGATACGAAAAAGTGTTGTTAGTTCGATGATGGGCTAAATTAACATTTAACGTGCAAAAAATTAAGTCGTGGTCCGAGAAAAAAACAGTTGATCAAATAAAGACACTACAGAAGGATCCGAGCAATAAAATAATCAAGTAAGCTAGGAGTAGAATTATTGCAGCTATCATTATCACTATCATTATCATCATTATCATTATCATCATTATTATTATTATTATTATTATCATTATTATTATCATTATCATTATTATTATTATTATCATTATTATTATCATAATTATTATCATAATTATTATCATAATTATTATCATAATTATTATCATAATTATTATCATCATTATTATCATAATTATTATCATAATTATTATCATAATTATTATCATAATTATTATCATTATTATTATCATAATTATTATAATTATTATTATTATTATCATTATTATTATCATTATTATTATCATTATTATTATCATTATTATTATTATTATCATTAATATTATCATTATTATTATCATTATTATTATTATTATCATTATTATTATCATTATTATTATTATCATTATTATTATCATTATTATTATCATTATTATTATTATTATTATTATTATTATTATTATTATTATTATTATTATTATTATTATTATTATTATCATTATTATTATCATTATTATTATCATTATTATTATAATTATTATTATCATTATTATTATCATTATTATTATCATTATTATTATCATTATTATTATCATTATTATTATTATTATCATTATTATTATCATTATTATTATTATTATCATTATTATTATCATTATTATTATCATTATTATTATCATTATTATTATCATTATTATTATCATTATTATTATCATTATTATTATCATTATTATTATCATTATTATTATCATTATTATTATCATTATTATTATCATTATTATTATCATTATTATTATCATTATTATTATCATTATTATTATCATTATTATTATTATCATTATTATTATCATTATTATTATCATTATTATTATTATTATCATAATTATTATCATAATTATTATCATTATTATTATCATAATTATTATCATAATTATTATCATAATTATTATCATAATTATTATCATAATTATTATCATAATTATTATCATTATTATTATCATAATTATTATCATAATTATTATCATTATTATTATTATTATTATCATTAATATTATCATTATTATTATCATTATTATTATTATTATCATTATTATTATCATTATTATTATTATTATCATTATTATTATCATTATTATTATCATTATTATTATTATTATCATTATTATTATCATTATTATTATCATTATTATTATTATTATCATTATTATTATCATTATTATTATCATTATTATTATCATTATTATTATTATTATTATTATTATTATTATTATTATTATTATTATTATTATTATTATCATTATTATTATTATTATCATTATTATTATTATTATCATTATTATTATCATTATTATTATTATTATTATTATTATTATTATTATTATCATTATTATTATCATTATTATTATCATTATTATTATTATTATCATTATTATTATCATTATTATTATTATTATCATTATTATTATCATTATTATTATTATTATCATTATTATTATCATTATTATTATCATTATTATTATTATTATCATTATTATTATCATTATTATTATCATTATTATTATTATTATCATTATTATTATCATTATTATTATTATTATCATTATTATTATCATTATTATTATTATTATCATTATTATTATCATTATTATTATCATTATTATTATTATTATCATTATTATTATCATTATTATTATCATTATTATTATCATTATTATTATCATTATTATTATCATTATTATTATCATTATTATTATCATTATTATTATTATCATTATTATTATCATTATTATTATCATTATTATTATTATTATCATAATTATTATCATAATTATTATCATTATTATTATCATAATTATTATCATAATTATTATCATAATTATTATCATAATTATTATCATAATTATTATCATAATTATTATCATTATTATTATCATAATTATTATCATAATTATTATCATTATTATTATTATTATTATCATTAATATTATCATTATTATTATCATTATTATTATTATTATCATTATTATTATCATTATTATTATTATTATCATAATTATTATCATAATTATTATCATTATTATTATCATAATTATTATCATAATTATTATCATAATTATTATCATAATTATTATCATAATTATTATCATAATTATTATCATTATTATTATCATAATTATTATCATAATTATTATCATTATTATTATTATTATTATCATAATTATTATCATAATTATTATCATAATTATTATCATAATTATTATCATTATTATTATCATAATTATTATCATAATTATTATCATTATTATTATTATTATTATCATTAATATTATCATTATTATTATCATTATTATTATTATTATCATTATTATTATCATTATTATTATTATTATCATTATTATTATCATTATTATTATCATTATTATTATTATTATCATTATTATTATCATTATTATTATCATTATTATTATCATTATTATTATTATTATCATTATTATTATCATTATTATTATTATCATTATTATTATCATTATTATTATCATTATTATTATTATTATTATTATTATTATTATTATTATTATTATTATTATCATTATTATTATCATTATTATTATCATTATTATTATAATTATTATTATCATTATTATTATCATTATTATTATCATTATTATTATCATTATTATTATCATTATTATTATTATTATCATTATTATTATCATTATTATTATTATTATCATTATTATTATCATTATTATTATCATTATTATTATCATTATTATTATCATTATTATTATCATTATTATTATCATTATTATTATCATTATTATTATCATTATTATTATCATTATTATTATCATTATTATTATCATTATTATTATCATTATTATTATCATTATTATTATCATTATTATTATCATTATTATTATTATCATTATTATTATCATTATTATTATCATTATTATTATTATTATCATAATTATTATCATAATTATTATCATTATTATTATCATAATTATTATCATAATTATTATCATAATTATTATCATAATTATTATCATAATTATTATCATAATTATTATCATTATTATTATCATAATTATTATCATAATTATTATCATTATTATTATTATTATTATCATTAATATTATCATTATTATTATCATTATTATTATTATTATCATTATTATTATCATTATTATTATTATTATCATTATTATTATCATTATTATTATCATTATTATTATTATTATCATTATTATTATCATTATTATTATCATTATTATTATTATTATCATTATTATTATCATTATTATTATCATTATTATTATCATTATTATTATTATTATTATTATTATTATTATTATTATTATTATTATTATTATTATCATTATTATTATTATTATCATTATTATTATTATTATCATTATTATTATCATTATTATCATTATTATCATTATTATCATTATTATCATTATTATCATTATTATCATTATTATCATTATTATCATTATTATCATTATTATCATTATTATCATTATTATCATTATTATCATTATTATCATTATTATCATTATTATCATTATTATCATTATTATCATTATTATCATTATTATCATTATTATCATTATTATCATTATTATCATTATTATCATTATTATCATTATTATCATTATTATCATTATTATCATTATTATCATTATTATCATTATTATCATTATTATCATTATTATCATTATTATCATTATTATCATTATTATCATTATTATCATTATTATCATTATTATCATTATTATCATTATTATCATTATTATCATTATTATCATTATTATCATTATTATCATTATTATCATTATTATCATTATTATCATTATTATCATTATTATCATTATTATCATTATTATCATTATTATCATTATTATCATTATTATCATTATTATCATTATTATCATTATTATCATTATTATCATTATTATCATTATTATCATTATTATCATTATTATCATTATTATCATTATTATCATTATTATCATTATTATCATTATTATCATTATTATCATTATTATCATTATTATCATTATTATCATTATTATCATTATTATCATTATTATCATTATTATCATTATTATCATTATTATCATTATTATCATTATTATCATTATTATCATTATTATCATTATTATCATTATTATCATTATTATCATTATTATCATTATTATCATTATTATCATTATTATCATTATTATCATTATTATCATTATTATCATTATTATCATTATTATCATTATTATCATTATTATCATTATTATCATTATTATCATTATTATCATTATTATCATTATTATCATTATTATCATTATTATCATTTTTATCATTATTATCATTTTTATCATTATTATCACTATTATCATTATTATCATTATTATCATTATTATCATTATTATCATTATTATCATTATTATCATTATTATCATTATTATCATTATTATCATTATTATCATTATTATCATTATTATCATTATTATCATTATTATCATTATTATCATTATTATCATTATTATCATTATTATCATTATTATCATTATTATCATTATTATCATTATTATCATTATTATCATTATTATCATTATTATCATTATTATCATTATTATCATTATTATCATTATTATCATTATTATCATTATTATCATTATTATCATTATTATCATTATTATCATTATTATCATTATTATCATTATTATCATTATTATCATTATTATCATTATTATCATTATTATCATTATTATCATTATTATCATTATTATCATTATTATCATTATTATCATTATTATCATTATTATCATTATTATCATTATTATCATTATTATCATTATTATCATTATTATCATTATTATCATTATTATCATTATTATCATTATTATCATTATTATCATTATTATCATTATTATCATTATTATCATTATTATCATTATTATCATTATTATCATTATTATCATTATTATCATTATTATCATTATTATCATTATTATCATTATTATCATTATTATCATTATTATCATTATTATCATTATTATCATTATTATCATTATTATCATTATTATCATTATTATCATTATTATCATTATTATCATTATTATCATTATTATCATTATTATCATTATTATCATTATTATCATTATTATCATTATTATCATTATTATCATTATTATCATTATTATCATTATTATCATTATTATCATTATTATCATTATTATCATTATTATCATTATTATCATTATTATCATTATTATCATTATTATCATTATTATCATTATTATCATTATTATCATTATTATCATTATTATCATTATTATCATTATTATCATTATTATCATTATTATCATTATTATCATTATTATCATTATTATCATTATTATCATTATTATCATTATTATCATTATTATCATTATTATCATTATTATCATTATTATCATTATTATCATTATTATCATTATTATCATTATTATCATTATTATCATTATTATCATTATTATCATTATTATCATTATTATCATTATTATCATTATTATCATTATTATCATTATTATCATTATTATCATTATTATCATTATTATCATTATTATCATTATTATCATTATTATCATTATTATCATTATTATCATTATTATCATTATTATCATTATTATCATTATTATCATTATTATCATTATTATCATTATTATCATTATTATCATTATTATCATTATTATCATTATTATCATTATTATCATTATTATCATTATTATCATTATTATCATTATTATCATTATTATCATTATTATCATTATTATCATTATTATCATTATTATCATTATTATCATTATTATCATTATTATCATTATTATCATTATTATCATTATTATCATTATTATCATTATTATCATTATTATCATTTTTATCATTATTATCACTATTATCATTATTATCATTATTATCATTATTATCATTATTATCATTATTATCATTATTATCATTATTATCATTATTATCATTATTATCATTATTATCATTATTATCATTATTATCATTATTATCATTATTATCATTATTATCATTATTATCATTATTATCATTATTATCATTATTATCATTATTATCATTATTATCATTATTATCATTATTATCATTATTATCATTATTATCATTATTATCATTATTATCATTATTATCATTATTATCATTATTATCATTATTATCATTATTATCATTATTATCATTATTATCATTATTATCATTATTATCATTATTATCATTATTATCATTATTATCATTATTATCATTATTATCATTATTATCATTATTATCATTATTATCATTATTATCATTATTATCATTATTATCATTATTATCATTATTATCATTATTATCATTATTATCATTATTATCATTGTTATCATTATTATCATTATTATCATTATTATCATTATTATCATTATTATCATTATTATCATTATTATCATTATTATCATTATTATCATTATTATCATTATTATCATTATTATCATTATTATCATTATTATCATTATTATCATTATTATCATTATTATCATTATTATCATTATTATCATTATTATCATTATTATCATTATTATCATTATTATCATTATTATCATTATTATCATTATTATCATTATTATCATTATTATCATTATTATCATTATTATCATTATTATCATTATTATCATTATTATTATCATAATTATTATCATAATTATTATCATTATTATTATTATTATTATCATTAATATTATCATTATTATTATCATTATTATTATTATTATCATTATTATTATCATTATTATTATTATTATCATTATTATTATCATTATTATTATCATTATTATTATTATTATCATTATTATTATTATTATTATTATTATTATTATTATTATTATTATTATTATTATTATTATTATTATTATTATTATTATTGTTATTATTATTATTATTATTACTATTAAAACTATACATTAGTACAATTAGAACTATGTTCTCTTATAGTTTAAAATAAGATCATTATATATAGCAACCCTATTATTTCAAAATTTTATAATTTTTGGTATACGATTTTTTTTTGTCAGCCCCAAATTTATAAAACTAAAAAAAATTAAGGTGGCAACCCTATCCACCATCTTGAATTTTAAAATTCTGACTTTAGATTCGAAATCAGCGACCCTTTAACACCAATAAATGACGTTTAAAACTCTTCGAAAGATATATTATTAGGTGGCAACCCTATTATTATAAAATTTTGAAATTCTGACGACGGATTCAGATTCAGCGACCCATTTTTGGTGTACCGTTTTTTTTTGCCAGCCCCAAATTTATAAAACTAAAAAAATAAAGGTGGCAACCCTATCCACCATCTTTAATTTTAAAATTCTGACCTTTGATTCGAAATCAGCGACCCCTTAACACTAATAAATGACGTTTAAAACTCTTCAAAAGATATATTATTAGGTGGCAACCCTATTATTATAAAATTATAAAATTTTGAAATTCTGACGACGGATTCGGATTCACCGACCCATTTATGGTGTAACATTTTTTTGCCAGCCCCGAATTCATAAAACTACGAAAAATAAAGGTGGAAACCCTATCCACCATCTTGAATTTTAAAATTCTGACCTTAGTTTCGAAATCAGCGACCCCTTAACACTGATTAATGATGTTTAAAACTTTTAAAAATACATATTATTAGGTGGCAATACTGTGGTAAAAATTTAGGTTGCAACCCTAACCTCCATCTTAAATTTTAAAACTGTGACAATATATTCGAAATCAAATCCGTTGTCAGAATTTCAAAATTACAAGAATTCGCAAAAATAAAAAAATCTAGGTGGCAACTCTATCCGCCGTCTTAAATTTTAAAGTTTGACAGCATCTTCGAAATCATTTACCCTAAAACTTCACACCACGGGGTCCACAGAATCCTTAAAAGTCCTATTACGCTTAAGCTCTTTCTAAAGAAGCTCATTGAATTTTTTGGATACTTGCTTTAATTCTATAATTTGGATACTTGCGAGCTTACAAGCTTTTGCCGATCGTTTTAAGCTTTTCAACTTTCTGCCCGACAAAGTAAGCCGAAACAAGCCAAGCCAACGAGCAAGCATGAATATGGCTTGTATCTGTTTGGTATTTTTGCAAGCTGGCTAAAGCTTGCTTTTTCAAGATTGGATACATACTTGAATTCAAGTACTTGAAAAAGCTTGAACTTCAAGTAGGCTTGTGCAGTTCTCTGGTGCTTAGGCATCATATGACCACCAGCATAACATACTTTCGTCACACAGCTCATCAAACGAAAAAAGAGAGTAAAACGTGTCATGACCAGGGATCATATGACGAACACCGAAACATTACCCTAACACGTGGTGCATACATACAAAAAAAAAATGTGAAAAAGCAAATAGTAAACACAAGCAGCAAGCAGCACAATTGCAAGCATTTAAGAAATATTGCATTCATTTAAATCAATTTCTAATATTGTGCACTTATAGTACGCGTAAATTATAATTTTCAATTATATTTTATGTAATTAAAATTAGTACCAAAGTTTTAGATGCTTTTGATGAGAATAACAACGATTTTAATTCGGGCCATAAAATGAATTAACGATTTTCTCAACAAACGAGAAGAACAAGAAAATGAAAACAAAGAAGCAATCAAAGTGCTGTCAAACACATCAAATAACGTAGCTATTTTTTTTTTGTGTAGGAGAACAAATGGGAGAAAACACCCCTATTATATATGCATTGCTTTTCAATAATAGTACTGAAAAATAAATTTGCCTAAATTTATTTATAAATATATTTATAATGTAATTTATTTCATTTCAATAAACCAAGTTTCAATAAGAAAATGTCGATATTTCTTCATCGCTATAAATAAATTATCCCCTTTAAATATATTGTGACTAGGTTTTTATATAGCCACTTTGACAAGCTCGAACTACGTCACAACAAAGGTGGCGGACATGCGCAATACTTTATCTGTAGTTCTTTGTATCATGGGTTTATATCAGTAGTGGCTGATATCAGCAAATTAAACTCACACGTATACTTACGCTCTTTTGTTTGATCGTCAATCAACCAATAGGAAATCAGCATGTTGAGTGGGAGAGACAAACTGCACTTGCAGAACTTCTGTCTTATTTTACATTTTAATCGTCATCGAGACTACTGTCAGTGAACACATAAATTGAAATTATTGCGATATATTAATGATGTCAGCCGAAAAGTATTTTATGTTACAAAATGCTTTTGATGACATGCAATGTCTTATTTGTCATAAGACATTTAAAAAAACTACGAAATATAATTTAAAAAAACATTTTGAAGATGTTCACAAAGACATGAATTATTTGCAGAGGGAAGAAAAAGAAAAACAATTTAAAATTTATAAGAAAATTTTTATTGAAAAGTTGAAGGAATGGGTAAATCAATTTAAAGAAAATGATGAAGATATGGTGGAGGAGAATTAAAAAATGGGTTTATCTAACTTAATAAGTTTAGATATTGTAAAAAACGGAAGGCCATTTTCAGATGAGACATTTGTCAAAAAAATATTGAGTAAAGTTTTTTCAAAACTTCATTATAAAACTAATTTTATTGGAAAATTACCTTTGTCCCGCAATAGTATAACCCGGTGTTCTCTTTATTTGGGTGCTATTGTGGAATCGGCATTAAGGGAAAAATTAAAAAATTGCGAATTTTTTCATTCTGTTTTGATGAGAGCACCTATATGATTGACCTTTGTCAACTTGTAATCTGCATTCGATGCGTTGATTCAGATTACAATGTTTTCGAGTCAATATATTCTGTCGAAACATTTTATGGCAATATAACCGGCAAATTATTGTTCGATGTCGTCAACGAAAAACTTCTTTCCGTTGTTGATTCTAACAAATTAGCCTTAGTTTATACGGATGGTGCGAACACTATGACAGGCAAACGTGATGGATTTGTAGGCCAGATAAAAAAAATTAAATTGAGGTTTATACCTTGCATTGCATAATACACCAGGCTGCTCTGAGCGGATAATTAATAGGATAAGGGGCGGCCATAACTCACTGACTCATAGAAAATTTGTGACATTTCTAAAAAATTCAAATGCTGAGGTACGTTGGTTAAGCCGTGGTAACAGTATTAATAGATTGTTTGAGCTTAGAAATGAAGTATTTGAATTTTTAGAAGCTGAAAATATCGAAATAACTGAAAAAGACTATTTAAAAGATTATCAATTTATTTTAGACATGGCGTTTTTAACAGACATTTGTAAAATTTTGAATGAGTTGAATTTGAAGCTGCAGGGAAAAGATAATTATATTTCTGATATGTTTAAAACTTTCAGATTTTAAAACTCAGCTATTTTTACTTGCAGCTCAAATTGATTCTGAAGACTTTTCGGACTTTCTGAAAACTTCTGTTATTTACAACGAGAAAATCTTGAAAAGTTTGAACCTTTGGAAATATTAGAAACGCTTTTTAATAACTTTAATGACAGGTTTAAGGATTTTGAAAATATTCAGCATTTACTGGATATTTTTTAAAACCCTTTTAAATGCGGTATATTAAAGTACGAATATCCAATCCAAACAGAACTTAGTATACTTCGAAGTGAATTAGATTTCCCGGATAATTTTATCAATATAGAATTCTGGAAAAATCTGGATTGTACAATATATCCTGAAATAAAGAAGATTTCATTGAAGTATTTATCTTTATTTCCCTCAACGTATCTTTCTTATATGTTCGAAGAAATATTTTCAGATTTGAATTATATTTGCTCAAAAAAACGCAATAAGCTGAATTCTTCTAGTTTGAGACATATACTTTTATTGCGTAACTGCAATAAGAATATCAACATAGAAGATTCCATTACTTTTTAATTGCAAATTGAACAATGATTAATTGAGGGAAAATTTAAAAACACTTCGAAGAATCTTTTTATTTCGAAATATATCATACTATCCAGATGTCCGCATATATAAATTACTAGCTGAACCCGGTGTGCTTCGCTACTCCCCTCGTTATAAAATAAAATTAAAAGTATTTATATATTTTTCACGCCATCGAATTTTCGAAATAAGTCCACCCCAGCGCCACCTACCGTGTCCATTTATACACAAATTATTTTCTTATGATCAAACAAGCATACATTCTGAATTTCAGTTAAATTGGTCCATAAATTCAAATTTTTGATATAAGTCCACCCCAGCGCCACCTATCGGGTCCATTTATACACAAATTATTTTCTTATGATTAAACAAACATACATTCTGAATTTCAGTTAAATTGGTCCATAAATTCAAATTTTCGATATAAGTTCACCCCAGCGCCACCTATCGGGTCCAAATATAGCCTATGTTACCCACCGTACCAAGATGAACATTACCTGAAAATTTCATCAAAATCGGCCCAGCCGTTTTGGAGTCCATACGTTACATACATACACACATCCTATTTTATATATATAGAGATATATGTGTCTATTATAGATATATATATATCTGTCAATACATTCATCAAGAGTATTACTAAAATAAATACATTCATCAAGAGTATTACTAAAATATGTACATTCATTACTTTTGTAACGTGACGTTACAAATATTATATACTTTTTATACACTAAATAAACTATAATATTAAATAATTTCGATGTATATTATATTCATATTATATTACTTAAATATTTCTACTTATTATTATAAATATAAAGACGTTACAAATATTATATACTTTGTATACGCTAAATAAACTATAATATTTAACATTATCGATGTATATATGTATTCATATTATATCACTTAAATATTCCTACTTATTATTATAAATATAAAGACGTTACAAATATTATATTTTTATACACTACGCAAACTATAATATTAAATATTATCGATATATATATTCATATTGTATTACTTAAATATTTATACTTATTATTATTAAAGCAGCAACAACACACAACCGCACTACGACACCAGACCATAGAAACAAACACACGCTACATAACTACTCAATAAAACTAATTGACAACACACAACCGCACTACTGCATAAGCCACTAATTAATACGCACACACCACCTATCTATGCATAACCAGGCAGGCCAAAGACAAAACTGAACGTATAATCCCCAACTGGTTTTCTGTCCATATCGAACAAAAGGGCGATACAAAACCAACCGAAGCAGCATTACTTCAGGTAAGCTCGAAGTAGTAACTCTATTGCGAGCCAGCTTGCTGGCTCTTCCCTTGAACCATCTTTGGTTCGTCCAACGCAGTCGGCATACTCTAAGGGGGGTTTGCTTGGGCTTTGGCGCCGGGACTAGATGGCGAGCCAGCTTGCTGGTTCTTCCCTTTTAGTCTCTGTTCGAAACGTCGCACTTGCGGTGAGAACCAGTCTTTGGTTCGTCCAACGCAGTCGGCATACCTTTATTAAATTGTTTATTGATTATATATATTTGCATGGTGCGAACTTCATAGAGGTTTTTCCACCATGATTGTCTCTAAAAATATTAAATGTGAGCATTACTTCAGGGGCCCTGGCAGGATTCACCGATTCACCTATTTACCGATCTACCGATCTACCGATTACTGAATACCGATCTTCGCTTTAGGGGCCCTGGCAGGATTCACCGAATTACCGATCTACCGAATACCGATCTTCCGATTACCGATTACCTATTCACCGATCTACCGAATACCGATCTACCGATTACCGAATTATCGATTGCTAATCCACCGATTAACCGAATACCGATTTTGCCGTCAGCTGGACCCACAACCTCCGACCATTCGACCGCCTACATTCACTTTTACCCAAACTACTGACGTCACGCTGCATTAAGTATTTTTTAAGGAGAATATATCAATAAAATACAAAATTATAATATTAAACCAACACCGACTGCGTTCTTATTTGATGAAAGTTTGTGGATCTTTCACTCGATCCTGGCAAGGCTGAGCTGACCTCAGACAGAAGATAAAACCACTGTTACACTTTTACATTTCCCTTTTGTTAAACAAAGAAACAGAAAAAATGACAACACCCGCCACACATGTGCTTTCGTCGCAATCTCGTTGACGACTAAATAAAATGAATAGCAAATTGTTTTCTTCCAGTGTTATTTCGTCACTCTCACCAATACTACTACCTTGGGTATCTATGGTTAATATTCATGTTATATGTTCATGTCAACGAAATGTTTTAGATTTGTTTGCCACACTTAAAATATAAAATGAGAATGACTCATATGTTAACAATGAAAATTTGATTATTATTCACCAACTACACTATAGTATCTCCATTTTCATAGTTTTGAGAAAACTGAGTTTTTGTATTTTGCCTTGCGTTTTGTAATTATTGTAATTGCCAATAAAATTAAAATCCTAATAAGTATCAAAAATGCTCTAAAGTCGGGAATCACTCAAAAATATTGCAAAATGTTGTGTTATAGTTTTTTTATTGTTATAATTACTTACTTTGTTTTGTAAACCTTTTTGAAAATATAAAAAAAACAAATTTACAATATTGTTTAGACAGTCCAATATCTCAAAAACTATACATCGTGAAGAGGGGAATGAGATAAAGCAAAAAATTAATATTTAAGTTTCATCATAAAATGAAAATGCTACAAATGGCTTTTACTATGTTTTCTGCTTGCACGGGAGACTAAGTTTGAGCACTTTTTTACATAGTGTAAAAAGATGATTTGGACAAACATGGGAATCGCAGTTGCCGCACCGCGTTCTGCGGAGATTTGCACTTAATTTATAAGGACAAAAAATATATAGTTATAGTTTTTATTTTTTCTTTGCGTTATATTCTTAGCTTAGTGTCAATTTGTCACTGAACGTCGTTTAAGGGGAAATTTTATGTACAGCTTAGCAACGACTTTTACTGGTATTTCTTCTTTAGTAAAATAAAAATGTAGGCATAATTTTTACACTGAGCCAAAATCTCAAGAGGATTTAAGCACAAATAATAGAGACATAAGGTTTTCTTTTAAAAAAATAGTGTCACATTGGCACTAAAAGCGTTTGCAGGTTAAGTAATGCAACTTCTAAAATTTTTACAAAACGGAATATTTGATTTAACAAGGAAGAAAAGGTCACATTTCCGCGTTTTAATGTATTCTCTATCAGATAATAGCAACAACAAATGAAAAGCAGCACATTCAAATTTTAACACTTAGCCACCAAACCGGGTAAAATTTCCCACAGTCCTGTGCTAGAAACAATTTTATTAACGTATCCAAAAAAAACTGAACTGACAAAATATGAAACATCAACTAAATGTGTCAACTAACAGACAGTTAACTAAAGATTCAACCTTACTATCTAGAACTGCCCACAACTCTTTAATTAAAAAGTAACAAGCAAAAAATTGCTCCCAAAATCGCTGAAAAGCCACAGAAGCAACAAAAATGACACAACTGATTAGGGAACATCACCTTCGTCGACGCGCCTGAAACCTCAAGAGGCACCACCGGGAAAGAACCATGTATTGTGGTCATGGCGTCCGTTCAGGCATTGGAATGGTATGTGATGCGGACTAACGATTGCCAACACGAAACTTGATGCCACTGGGGAGATGCAACAATTGATTACAATTGCCACAAGCAAAAATAACAATAACAACATACCCATCGACGGCATCACCAACGAACGTAACGAATTTAAAAGTCAGACACACACAAAAAAAATTAAAATGAACTGCCAAGCTTCATCATTGGCAGCAGAATCATTTGTACAATCAATGCAACAACAACAACAACAACAGTACCAACAGCACCAATAACAATATACACAATTTGTGGTGTTGAACAGCTTGTTTGGGTAGTCGTTCTTCTTACTTTTTTTCTTTTGTTGCTTTTGTTTTCTTTTTTCAATCCGCCTTAAATGGCATTTGCAGTAAGATGAATAAATTTGGAAGGGAAGCAAGAAAAATAAAATGCATTCAACTTCAAAGTTGGGACAACACACATTTGGTCCGACCAAGTTGTAAGGACTCAACACCTTATACGAGAAAAATACATATGTAAAACCAGTTGGAACATCGTCAATGGGTGGCCGTGGCCTATTGTTATTTTATAACTACATATTTATAAAAATGCGTCAACGAAAAAGGAAGTTTGCCATTTTCATTAAACACTTCCCACTAGCGCAGAAAGGCGGGATAAACGCGAGAGTTTCTGAAAACAATGAATACAATTCAAAAATAAAAAAAAAACTCATTAGATTTATTCATAACAATTCAATATGAAAATTCAGAAGTTGAAAAAGTATTAAAAAGGTGAAGGTAACAACTTACGTACAGTGATGGCGGTCCAGGACGGTGTTTTCCCAACACACAAGGTCTACTTCACCATACTAATTCCTTATATGCATGCAGATGCATAGCAAATATGTTGATTTGAACTTTGGCAAGCATACATTAGTTTTGGTTAAGCGAAATTCATTCGATTATAGGATGCATATTCTTTTTTTTTAATTTTTTTGCTGAAGCAAAAATTTTTGTTTTTTTTTTTTTCATTTCCATAGAGATTTTTGAAGGCCTATAATCTTTTAAAATTTTTTAACCGATTTCAACAATCGAAGTGAAAAGATTTAATGACATTTTATTTATTGTAATTTTTAACATACAAAATTGCTTCAATTGATTTTGATCAAGAGGACAAGTATTTAAATAAACTACAATAACAGATATTTAAAAAAATTAACATATTTATTAGGGTGTCCCATAAAAAGTCGCGTCTGATGTCCACGGCTTTTTCACTTCCATTTGACCTTAGAAACACCCTCTGTGAAGCGCATCTCAGTTGGTAAAGGTTTAGATTTGTATGGGGAAAAATCAGTTTTGCTGGTAAATTGTATTTAGAGCAATTATCTTTTAAGCAAAATGGTTAAACAAAAACTTGATCCCTCAAATTTTGTCTGTTATGACATATCCAAATCTCATTTTCATCTAATTATTATTTGGTGGTCTGTGGCTCATTTCTTAGAGCTACACAGTAAGAAATTTGAGAGTAAATTTTATCTTTTTTATATCATTTGTGTGGTATAAACTTTTTTATTCCAATAAATTTATAAATTTTATACCACTCAATATTAAAAAAATAATAAAACAAATATAATTTAAAAATTTTATATGGATATCATGTGTAAATCAAAATATATTCTGGTTCGAAAAAAATTTATCGAGGTCGGGAAATTTAAAAGTATAGTGGTTTCGATTGGTCTGACGAGAAAAATGGTCTGGAAAAATTTATAAGATTTGATGGTATAACTTTTAAAAGGTTTGGATTTATATGTATACCAAATAGTATAAAATTTATGCTCATATTTTTTACTGTGTACCTATATAAATTAATACTTTTACTTAGAATTATTTCATTAAAAATCAATATCTCTTAGTGTACTTCATTTTCATTATTGTTATTGGTCTAAAATTTTAGATAATAATAGTTGGAATGCACAATGAAGAAAAAATGTATAGGGTGTATGTTTTTGGATTAAAAGTTACAACAAATAGGTTTTTTGTATTCATATTTTTATTTTTTAATCGTTTTGGGCAACCATAAAATAATAATCCGATGAAAATTAAATTAAGATATGTCATAACCGACAAAATTTGAGGGAACACGTTTTTTTTAACCATTTTGCTTAAATTCAATTCTAAATTCAACTTACCAGCAAAATTGATTTATAAATAAAATTTTTAATTCACATTCATTTTAAAAAAACTGATTAATTATTCATTTTCTTTATTCAGAATTATGAATAAATTTGTTTATTTATTATTCTTTTTTTATTCATTAATACTTTTTTATTCATTATTCATTTTTTATTCATTATTAATTTGTTATTAATTTTATTGTTTTTATTTAGAAACGCTGCATTTGTCGCCGCAAGATAATGAAAGTGTTTCAAGAGCTGTTTTGCAACCCTCATTTCTTTTGTTGGTCCATTTTGTTTTCCATATCTCAAGTTCGGCTCCAAACTTTTCTATATCTATTTTATTTGGACACAAGTCCTTTATAGCAGATTCAAAAGACTTAATATTAAACTTATTTATTTATTCTTGAAGGACATATGTTATGTTTTAAAAATTTGCAATTATTTGAAAGTGGTTTGGAAATCGAAAATTTATTGTAAAGTTTTATTCGATAAAAATCCTATGTTGTTTCTGCCGCTAAATCGCATCTTGATAAAAGGGGCTTACTTATTTCCATCCCAAAACAATAAAAGCATATCTCAGTTTTATTAAATAAATCTTTAAATGCTTTATCGTTCTTCTAAAAATTTTCCAAAGTTTCGACTACAAAATTTATATGTTTGCAACATTCTATAAGATTTTTATAAATTCTTTGCAACAGCATTGTCAGAGTTGACGTAAATGAAAATATTCTATGTATTAAATGAATTGCAACCAAAAATTCTTTGCTCGTAACAGCGCACATTTATTGGTTTGCTTGAGACGAAGTGTCCTGGATAGAATTTGAGGTAAAAAGTTCTTGTAAGCACTTGACGATAATCACATACAGCTCAAGAAATTGCGCAATTAAACAATTTACCAATGAAATTCACTTTTACGTTAAGTTAATTAAAAAATTAACCGTACCACAATTATCGGAAAAATTTTCATACACGAAGTAAACCGAATACACATGAAACTAGAGGCAATAGATAGTAAAACTGCATTCTCAATTTTTCTCAATCAGGATTTTTTTTAAGGACTTTGAAGTAGCAAGACATGTATTTGTCTAAAAATTTAAATACTTAGAACCACCCAAACATAACGTAAAGGTTAAACAGACAACAACAAAAGGGGTGAGTTCCTTTTAGACTATATTTATAGAAATAGTATTATTGTTATTAATAGGGGTAATGAACCAACTTTTAGGAATGTCATTAGAGGTGAGGTATTAGATCTCACTCTTTGCAACTCCAATATGGCTGATCCATGTCTGATCATCGCCACATTAGGTTTGATATTGGGACACATACGGAGAGACCTGCCATTCTTTCAGAAACCTGATAAAAACAAATTGGGAAATCTTTAGGCATAGACTAACAGCCCTTTTCTGGCAAATTAACAAATTGTTAACCAGTATTTTGAATATTTCTATGTGTTTGTTGTTTTCAATAAAAAATTTAAAGCTCAAAAAACAAAATTTGTTAATGAAATTGTCAATAACTGAAAAGCAGTTGACAATTTTTATCAACATTTTTTATTTTTGAGCTTCAAGTTTTAACTCTCAGTAAAGCAAAATCCAAAGCTTACCAAAGCAGACCTTAGAATTCTAACTAGCTACTTTACAGGTCACTGTTCACTCAGATAGCATCTTAAAAAGATGGGTCTTTCTGAAACAAACGTCTGCAGATTATGCGAGGAGGAAGAAGTAAACCCTGAACACAATCTATGTGAATGTTCGGCAATCTACAGTCTAAGACGTCTCCATTTAGGAGGGGAAGTAGTGCCCCCCTCAACGATTTGGAACACCAAGCCAGAGGCAGTGCTAAAATTAATTAAAAGCCTAAATCTGGAGAGTAAATCAAGGGCATGCACAATAGATCTTCTGGGTCACGGTGTACATGGGCCCACTACAAACTAACTTAAAAGTCATTTTAAAAAAATCCTGACTTTCAAAAGAAAATGTGAGAACGCAGTTTTACTATCCTTTGCATCTGTTATTATTTTAAATTCACTGGCATGTTCAGAATAATTTTGTTCAATTTATATGCACACGTTCTGCAAACGTTAGCACGTCAGCAATAATACAAAAGCAAAAATAAAGTAATATATTTATATTGTATTATATTGAACTTAATATTTGCTAACAAAACTAAGCATATAAAATTTTCAATTTACCTTCATGTTTTGGCAAAATAAAAAATATTTAATATGAGTGATTTTATTCAATAAAAAAAATATTTTGGATTGCTAAGGGGGTTTGAACCCCCTGAATTTCCCCATATATACGGCGTTGGCTATTGGGGTTGAAAATACAAGTTTTGTCTTTTATAAAACTTGTTGCCAATGCTTCTAAGGTACCTCTACAAGGCAAAGTTTTGTGACCGATCACACTTTTTTTTTCATTATCAATATGTACTGTCAAGAACACCAGATCGCGAAAATCTTTTACGTTCAATCCAAAGAATTTATTTGATTTCCCCCTCATTCATTGATGAATTGTAACATGGCAGTATTTTTCTGCAACTGGGTTAATCTCAAGTTTTTGCTTTTTCCAATGTTTGCATTTTTTAATTCAATTTTACAGACCATTAAAATTGACAGAACCATTGATTCGCAAATCTCTTTCTTGATCCATTAGCTCTTATATACAATATAGACTCGGTAACTGCAACCCTCGATACACGCAAATCCTCGGTGTTTGCATCTGTGCGAAACAAAGCATTGTAACCTTTATTGTAACCTTTAAACTCGCTTAAAATAAAAACTTCAATAACTGCAACCTTTACATATCTATATGATTGGTTTTCATTTGTATTTTGTCTTTTTTGTTGTTCTTTAAATTGTTTTTTGGATTTATATCGGATTGACCGTTTTAAAGCCGTTATTTTGTCGAATTGTTTGCTTTGAACGCAATTGTAATACATAAAATTAGTAGCTGTTTATACTTTGACTGCCCGGTAGAGTTTTTTCATTGAAGGTTATGGCGATCACGAAAAAATTGATAAAGCTAACAATTAAACAAAAGTGGGAAATTTTGCATAAAATTAAATGTGGTGTATCGTCAAAAGCTCTATGCAGCCTATTTAAGGTGCACGAGAATTAAAAAAAAAACAATATGGAAGCTGGGCCAGGAAAACGGAATACTCTAAAACCCTGTGAATATCCAAAAATGGAAAAGGCTCTCTACAAATAGTTTGTAAAACAAAGAAATCAAAACGTTCCCATATGCATCGATATCATTAAATCAAAAGCTCGCCAGTTGCAAGAGAAAATGCAAGAAAAGGATGGATCTTTCAATGCAAGTAATGGCTGGCTGGGTGTCTAATTTTAAAAAGCGGTATGGCCGCTACCTAAAAGTTTGTGGAGAGAAGCTTTGCAATAAGACAGGATCTGTTGATCCAATTCTTATCCGGCTTAGAAATAAAATAAAGAAGCTAAGCCTTTCGACAGAACAGATTAATAATGCTGACGAGTCCGGATTATTCTGTAGACAGATTGCAAACAAAACTCCTCATCAGGAGGAATCATCTGCTACTGGTCGCAAAATAAGCAAGGAACGAATAACATTCCTCGCCTGTACAAATGCATCCGGTACGCACAGAGTAAAACATTTTGAGATTGGTAAAGCAAAAAATCCTAGATCATTCAAAAATTTTCAAAATATGCCCGCAGTTTACAAGGCTGATAAGAACGCGAGGATGAGACTTTTTTTACTCATTGAAGACTGGTTCCATCAAACATTTGTTCCTGAGGTAAAATAAATAATAAACTAAAAAATGTATTAAACTTGTCTTTTTAGTGTTGTTATAGGTACGGAAATTTCTTGGATCCAAGGACTTCCGAAGACTGCCCTTTTACGCTTAGATAATGCGCCATGTCATCCTAACGATAATGAAATGAAAAGTGATGACGGGTTGTAACCGTTTTATATCTTCCAGCTAACATTACTGCCATTCCTTCAACCAATGGATCAAAATGTAATAATCCTAACAAAAGTTTATTACAGAAAAGTCTTTTAGCGAATTTGTTAGCGAATGGAACTCTAGATCTCGAAGAAAAAATACAATTCGATTTAAAACATGCTATCTGTACTCTAGCCAGTGCATGGTAAAAAGCGTCATCAAGTTCAATACGCAAGTGCTGGAACTTGTTATTAAAACCAGATGTTGAGTGGAGTGAGGATAGCATTCCTCTCAGCATTATAAAAAGATAAATTGATAATGAACTCACAACTCTTACATCGATGCTCCAAACACTTGCGTCAAATGAATTTTTCACAAATGATGATCTGCATGAATGGATGCACGAAAGTTTTGCAGACAAAGAGGAAGATAATGAAATAGTAGAAATTTAAATTACAGATAACAGTGATGCTGAACTTATCCCAATACCTCAAATAAAAGGGTCAGTTGCTGTGCAGTCGTTTCACACGTGTATTCAGTGGTCTGAAGAAAATGGTATTCCAGCAAAAGACATTCTTATTCTTAAGGAACTTCGAAAGCTTGCTGTTGTAGAAAGTCTTACTAATAACAAAGTACAGAAAAAGAGAACAGATATTTTTAAACAGATATAATATATTAAAACTGAATGAATAAGTTGATTATCTTATGATAATTAACTGAATAATTTAAATACTGTAAATTTTATAATAAAAACTTTACATTTTGCTTAAAACTCCACAAAAGGCGCTCTATACATCATTTAGCTCGCTTCATTTTTTTCCTCGCTGGGTGCAACAACCTGTCCTAGAAAACTTAAATTAACCTTTGCCTTGCTTAAAGTTTAATTACCTTTAACACGTTTTGCAAAAAAGTTAATCTTCTATATCTTTCAGTTTTACAGATTAACGAAAACCTTTCCTGCAGAGATCACATCTAAAGATTCACTATATTCCAAAACTTGAGAATCAAAATGTTACATGTTATTTAACCATTGAATGTGCCAAATCATTTATTATAATTTATTATAATAAATAACGAGTTTTGGGTGTAATATTGGCTCTAATATGTAGGAATTAGTATTTAGGAAAGCATAAGCGCTGGTTATCCTATGATTGGTCAGGAACACACACAATGAACAGAGTTAAATTTGGAACAAATCAAACCCAAGAACGCAAAATCAAAACATAAAAAGTATATTTGATTAAAAAAAATAATCATTAAAACTAAAAGTAACGCTTATCGATACTTAAATGAAGGAGTATTTAAAGATTTCCGCCGCGAAAATATTTTTTAAGTAGACACACATTTAGTATTATTAAATTCTTATATTAAAAATGTCTATCAAGTGAAAATTATTTACCAAGCATGTAGAGCCCGAACGAACTTTTAATACTTCATTCTACCATTAAACGTTTCGCATGATCAGCCAGAATCCAGCTAACAATCCATCTACTTCAGCTGCTGTAGTAATCGGTAAGTGCCAATCAGCAATTCTTGTATAGTGTTCATTGCTGAAAGCACTCTAAGGCGTCAAGATTCTTATTAAAAGAAATTTGCACAACAACTACAAGGTATACATCCAGAGAGAGAGAGAGAGAGAGAGAAAGAGAGAGCGACAGCAACCAAGGAAGGTTTCTCTGTGCTTAAAGTTAAATTTTCCATGCAGAAGACGATATTTTTTCCGCATTCGTATTTGTCTGGTTCGTCTCGTTGCCGATTATTATTATTATGATTTACTTGCAAACACGAACCTACTTTAAAGCTTATCGCTCCCAAAGAATCATCACTTCACACTTCCAGGCATACGAATAAACTCGCGTCATGAGCTTTTGTGTGTACCTACGTGTGTACCTTTAAGTCATCGCGATTACTTGGAACAACGAAGCAAAGAAAGGCCAGAAACTTCGAAAATGTTTGCAACTTATACAAATGAAACACAACAAACCAGCAGTTGCCAGGCTCTGTGCTCTAGCTTAGGCCAAACTATAATTCGTCGTCATCGCTACGAAAATATGATCATATCGAATCGTAGCAATTGCAACGAATGAACAAAGCAACGACTTTAATGCGAGTTTCTTCCTTTCAGGTCAGCATCAGCATCCAGCTTCGTTTAGCCAATGCAGGCAGATCCATAGAGTAGATAGAAGCATTCGTAATAATTCTTGCGGTGCTCAAAAGTCGTTACCTAGAAATGGAAATTCAAGTCAAGATGGTTGTTTTTTCGTTTTGTTTTGTTTTGTTTTTGGTTTAAGTCGTTATGGTTGGATAGAAGCAAAACACAGAATAAGGAAGAGGCCAAGCAGCCATCCAGGCAGCCGCTCAAAAAAGGAGCATCGTTAGAGTGAAGTGTTTTTATCAACTTGCTTTCGCTGTGCATTTTAGGTGCACTTCAATGGTCGACTTTAGTTTCGGATTTGATACTCGCAATCAGTTACTAGTTTAACATAAAAACATCGATAACAATTAATTAACGATTAAGCTTTTTATCAAAAAAATTTAATCAAAGTGTGTACCTTAAAGGTATATGAATGATTAAGGACACAAGAGGAACGTCGCACGTTGAGTAAAATATGGTCACATCGCTTGTTTTTTACGCTATAATCTATATTATTACTTGCATTTTCGATATTATGTATGTACTTACAAAATTATTCATGGAAGAGACTGATATAACCTATATTGGTTTTCCTTCACCAGTGCCTGATACCCTACACCCGGAAGTTATGGCTTTTAAAGAACTGCGCTGTGTGAAGTCAAAGATGAATATCAAAGTTGTGTTAATGGATTTGGAAAGCTGGTCAAAAACAAAAATACCTGTGTTTCAGCGTTGCACAAAGTTGAGACATAATATTTGATTTTTATGAATTGTAAGGTCGGCATTTGTGAAAAATATTTTATGAAATTATATGGAAATATTTATATGAATTTAATTGTGAGCTTTAGATCAAGTAAGTTTGAAGAAGGCAACAACAACAACAATAACTCTCTATAGAGTCAATCACACAGCAGACCAACATGGATATTTTTTTTTATATGGAATATAGTACATATAACTTTTTTGTGTTATTGTACATAAAGTTTATTGGAAGACTATAATATTTTGTTAAAGATTATCGTAATTCAATATCAGCCATTTTTGGTGGTCTTTAAAGCAATTTTCCAAAAAAAGGATATTTTTAAATTAGAAAAATTTAACTTGAAAACTTAAATCGTGATACGTTTTATTGTCAAAGTTTGTTTATTCATTGCCTTCATCTACTAGCAGGGAAGGCTTTTTGAAAGATTTTTGAAACTTTTCTATATATCGTCGTTCGCGAGTTATTGTGTTTATATGACATAGTCATGTGATATAGCAGATATAGCATTAATTCCCTCGGCTGGTGAATCTTATTGATAAGGCGAGTATAACACTTTATGAAGTTTCCTCCCACATTTAAAACTTTCAAGATACAGGGTGTTTTACGGTTTTGGTACGTGTTTAGTATTATTGATATAGAATCTATACTACTCATCATAAAATAAAAAATAGTATTTTCTATTTTAGAAAAAATATCAACTTTTTCATCAGTATATCAACCACTTTCGTGTACTGTGCTGTAGCGGAGCTAAAATTTTGAGATTATCCAACGAAATATCAACAAATTTTGTATCTTTTCTTTTAGCGGAGCTGTTATCGTCCAAAGTTAGAATTTAGAAAAGAACTATTGATTAAGTGTATTTTAACATGAAAAACAGAGATTTTAAATTTTGACGATTACAGCTCCGCTAAAACAAAAGATACAAAATTTGTTGATATTTCGTTTGTTAGTCTCAAAATTTTAGCTCCGCTGCAGCACATGACACGAAAGTGGTTGATATATAGATGGAAAACCTGATATTTTTTCTAAAATACAAAATATTATTTTTTATTTTATGGTGAGTAGTTAAGATTCTAGATCAATAATACTAAACACGTACCAAAACCGTAAAACACCCCTTATCTTGAAAGTTTTACAATGTGGAAGGAAACTCCATAAAGTTTTATACTCGCCTTATCAGGAGGAACCACCACCCGAGAGAATTAATGCTATATCTGTTGCACCTTGAATGTAATTCATGCAGCTTTATATATAAAAATACAGGTGTCCCTATTTATTTTCACATGACTGTATATGACAAAAATGTTTTTTTGGTAAATCCATGTTAAAGTTTAGTTGTTAGTTGTTGAAACTCTTCTTGTTGTATAGCATATAGAACAAAATGTAAAAAAGTATTATGAGAAATGAAAAAGTAATTTTCACACATCAAAAACTTTACTTCATATAATATTGACTTCATTTTAAACTTAATTTTATAAATATGGTTTTATAAGTTCACTTAAAGCAAAACTTGTTAATTTCTTAAAATAATGAAAGTTTTATCAATAAAATAAGCACAATATTTATGAAATTCATTTGACTTCGATTCCACGAAGTTCTACTTGATTTACGAAACCGTTTGGAACATTTTTATATTGAACAAGCTTGTTGAAAAAAAAAAACAAAGAGAAAAAATTTTACCTTTATTTTAACTTGTGTTAAATAAATTGTTATAGTATGCCACTAAAAGTATCTAAAAGCGCTAAAAAGTTATATTAACTTTTAACATCGTTAATTTTCTCCAATGATATCTTTTAAGGAGCTAAATTCTGAAGATGTTCTTCATATAAATTCTTTGGAGCTGAAAAAACTCTTTTCGACCTTTTTTAAATATTTATTTTATATATTCTTTTTGCCATAAATAAGAATGTTTTATAGCGAGGTAAGACATATTTTCATGTTTTTTTGTTAAGATATGACTAACGTTGGTTCATTTATTTCATATACGGGTAAATTTCCAAACAAACGACTTTTCCCTGTACTGCTTTTTTAAGTATTCTCTTTCAAAAAATAAGCACAAAACTAAAATAAAAACAATGCTAAATTTTTGATAGTTTAAATCATTCTTGATTTTAAATACAAATTCTAGTTGTTTGATAGTTTAAAATCGTTTATTGAGCTTTAGGTCAGGTTAGAACAATTAATTGCTCTAACGAATTCGCATCATAAAGATTACTGATGAAGCCTGTAGCAGGGCCGAGATTGCAATAAATTCAGCTAGTGATGTTTTCCTTTTTCGTATTGAAATGTTGTTGTTGTTGTTGTTGAATTTTCTTTGGAAAAAGTTCGTTAGAGCAATTAATTGTTTTAACCTGACCTAAAGCTCAATAAACTATTTTAAACTATCAAACAACTAGAATTTGTATTAAAATTTGTATTAGAAAATCAACATAATAAATAACAACAATATATTAGTTAATAAAGTATTTGGAGTAAAGGCAAGTTTCATCGTTAACCATTTACAAGCGATTATTTTCTACCCTCTCTTGCCTGTTTCATAGAAAAACATTTGTCTCCACTCTTATCTGCAGTTATTCAATATAGAAAAATAAAACGAAAATGGCAGTATTAATTGTAAAGATTTTTTGGTGTTTTTAATTTCTAAAGTTTGCATAGCAGTACTTTTTTTAGCAAAATTTTTGTTGTCACCACGCCGTGTTCAGGACTGTTATGTTTTACTTACTTTATGTTTTACGATTTATTCACTTCATTTTTACTAAATAAGTGGCATTTTAAAGTATTTAGTAAAATTTAATCAGCGGATTATGGTAAGTACAGATTAATATCGATACGTAAAAATTTAAGGGACTGGCAGCTATTTTAAAAGTTACAACCTCGGTATATTGAGGTGAGTTTTCCATGCAAAAACTTAGCACCTTAAGTTGTAAATATATAGCAAAAACTTTTTTTTGTTTCTGTTGACTATTTCATTTACCATTTTATGCATGGGACAAAAAAACAGTTTGTGTTGGTAACTACATGTACAAAGTTATTAGTGAATTTTACTGAAAAAAACTAGGGTTGCAAGTCATTAATATCAACTTAATGGTGGAATATTTTATTTAATTCGCGTTGAAAAGTTCAGTTGGCAACTTTTTTCATGGAACTTTGTTTACTGGGAAAGCTTGGAGGGAAAATTGACATTTATGACCATTTGTTTAATGTTGTGCTTACCATCAATGCGCATAATGTCGATTGCAAAGAAAATGCTGGCAATGGCTTCGCTTAAGGCCGCGTTCATAGTAAACGCTTTTAGCTTAGCCGAGAGGTTTAGCTGAAAAACGCTTTGTGTATAATCATATGGAAAAAGCTCATAGCGTTCATAGTGCTAGCATAAAGCCTAATTTCAAATGCTTTTCAGCGCTTATCGTTCCATCTCGCTTGCTCACACAGAAAAATAATTTTGTTTTTTATGCTTTGTTGTAGAGCATTTTTAAAATGCTATTCGGCACATGTTTATCTATTTTGCCTGTTAACAATATTTGCGTTGATTTTTTTTGTGCTGAAGTTTTAACCGTTGTTGTGTTGTTGTTGTGTTGTTGTTGCGTTGTGGTCCTTTTATTGTGCTTTTCAGTTGTATGCGCTTGTGTATTCTATCTCGTTTGTTTACATAGTTTTCGTTGTTCTTGCTTTCTTCTTGGGTACTTTTTGTGCTGAACTTTCCACCGTTGTTATGCTTTGTGTTTCCAAGTTCCTTTGAACTTTTGTTTGTTATTGGTTTGATCTTTCATTGGTGATCATCGCGAATCTACATACTCATTAAACAAAAAAATTTACTTTGCAAAACGCAATTGAGAGCATTATTTTCCAAAGAGACAAATGAAAACAAAGCATATCAGCCATAAGCATAAAGCGCGCACTATGAACACCAATAAGCTTAATAAGCTACTTTATGCAGCGTTGAATAAGCGTTCACTATGATCAAAAAAAGCTTGACAAAGCAGCTTTATGCATCAGCTTCAGCAAAAGCGTCCACTATGAACGCGGCCTAAGTCAGGTTATTTGGTTTTTTCCTTTTTGTATAATATTTTTCATCAGCAATTAATAATTGGTAAGATTATGATAGAGACACAAAAAATTTGATCCAAAAAAATTGTGATTTTTCTGCTGGCCCAAGTGGCTTACAAGCTAAGAACTCCTTGCCAGAGATACACAATTCTTCGTTAAAGAAAACTGTGTGGATAACAGTGATTTAACAGCACAAAATAAGATCGATGAAAAGTTTTTGCATTTTTATTTGTAATTTATTGTAATTTAAAATTTTTTATATTCATAGACTGTGACTCAACTCAAGAAATATTTCATACGGATGACGATTCTAGCTATGAGCCATCTGTAACAGAGGATTCTGAGGATCTCACTAAGGATGAATATAATGAAAACTATGATAGTGCCGAATTATGCCCGGAATTCAGTCCAATTACTCCAAAATCTCGAGCTTCATCATATAAAAAAAAATGTTGGAAAGAAGAGACTAGCTTTCCCGAAGGAGTGGTCTCGCAATAAAACTAAACGACTGTGCACTACAGGTGAGAGTTACGTGAATGCAAAAGGCAAGTTTGTGGAGGCAAAAAAACTCAAGATTGGATGTGGTGAACGATGCCAAAAAAATGTAGCAGCATTTTTTCAAATGACAAATGTCAGCTTTTGTTTGATAATTTTTGGAAACTTGGCGACTTATGTTCAGTTTTTA
The DNA here is from genome assembly GCA_963920525.1 of Dichetophora obliterata. Classification (NCBI taxonomy): domain Eukaryota; kingdom Metazoa; phylum Arthropoda; class Insecta; order Diptera; family Sciomyzidae; genus Dichetophora; species Dichetophora obliterata. Next base: position 156,229,780 of record OY986436.1, read on the forward strand.
TTCATGGATTTCATATAAATATTCAGTGTCATTACAACACCGTTTTTTTGAATAAGGTCACACGCAGAATGAAGGTGATAGCGTGCATGCCACTATTGAAAGAGCAAAAAAGGGGAAAACTGTGTTTGTTCCGATGCAGTGGTACTCAATTATTCAAAACGCCAAGGTTTCTGGTAAGCCCTATAAGACAATTGAGATGGCTACTGATGACTTTTATAATTTCGAAGAATTTTATAAAAAGATAATTTTTAACAAAAAACCAAAAATATATGTTAGTAAGATAAAAGAGATACGTTCTAATGAAAATAACCCCTTAACAATGTTATTTAAATATGACTTTCGTGAAAAAGATTACCAAGAGTACGTCCTTTATGAGCCACCAAACTCTACTATCAAACGTGGAAGAACAAAGATTGTTGAAAATCCATATTTAAGAGATTTTCGAATGCTTTTTAAGGGTCTTTTGCCAATATCTTTAAAAAAAGGACTTAGTTAGTCTATGCGAAGGTAATTATATTCCAAAACTCTACCATGCATTTTGTAAAAATCTTAAGGATGAAGACATGGAGTCTAGCAGCGCTGAAAGCAATGACGAGAATTGACTGATTATATAATAAAATAATGTACTGATTACTTCTTTGTAACCAATGAATAATGTGATTTTTGTACTTACTTTTATTTTTAAACAAATATTTGTTTGTTTTTATACTTTAATTATATACTTATATTATGTAAGGTTTTCTGGTTTTTCATAAGTTTTGTATTCAATATAATTATAAGTTCAGTTACAAATTGCTGTGATTAATATTTATCCATGGAATATGTTTGTAAGTCTAAATACCAAACATTTTACTTCAAAAAGTTCTTTAAAAATGTTTGTACCTTAACATACAACTACAAATATAAAAATGTTGCAAAACACAAGTTGGAAAGTTAAGGTACAACTGACATTAATTTGTTTTGTCCAAATTGTAAGTTTAAATTGCTAATATCTCATGAAATATGTTTGTAAAAAGTACAGTGATTTAATAGTCGACAGATATTCTTTTCATCTATAATAAACAAGAATCTTCACTTACTTTTGGTTTTTGGTTTTTGGTTTTCATTTTTTAACGAAAACAATGCCAAAATGATCATACTGAAAAACTACGATTTTTGAGTTACCAACTTATACGTTAGACGTATCGATATGTCTAGAGTTTTAAGTCTTGAAAATAAACGCATTTAAAGTGTTTGTATTTAATTGCTTGGTTTTTACTGTTTCTTATAGTTTATGCTTTTAATGCAGAATTTTTTCAAACAAAAATATTAGAAATCTTTACAAGTCCTGAGTGTAGCTGCAACGTCTATGCAGCCAAATTATTAATAGTTTTCTTATTTTTATTAAAATTTTTGGAATAAGACAACTGAATTATTAAATTCTAAACTTCAGAAAAGGTATTGGGAGAAAAGAAAACTTGACATAGTACGGGATGATATATAAGCGAAAGGATCACAATTATACTCCGGGAGGTAGCTTTGCATTGGAGCAAGTCATTTTATTCTGGCAGAAATTCATTACAGTAATAGTTTTCTCCTAATGCATATGGAATCTTAGCGTCAGCTGCTCCAGTAGCGGTGGAGCTAAAGTTGACAGCCTGTCAAAGTTGTAAAAGGCCTAAATTAAATTGTATGGCCGCAGAACGGCCACAGTACGGCCAATTTTTCCAATCTGTTATTTAACAAATGTATGCGCAACATTAAAAGCAAGCCTCACTCGGCGATGTTAATATTATCGCCACTTTATCTTACTTATCTTGTACTTTTCTTAATTATTGTAATTATTATAATTATATAGTTTAGATGGATTTGATTTTAGATGGACTCTAGTATGTACTACTAGAGTGCCATCTAAAATCAAAACAGGACAAAAAGTTTAAGATTTTATTTCCATTTTTTTATTTTTAACAACAAAAAAAGCGTACAACGTTACGTGCGATACCATGGAAATGCTCTTATGTTACTTTATTGCATATTTTCAAAAAATTGGTACTACAGTCCAGTGATCACTTTCCCTTGCTGATCATGCTGATTGGACGCGTCTATTGAAATGGCACTATGTCGCTGTCCTTTTTCTGCTTCTGTTTCTGCTTCTACCACTATTTTGCAGCGCTTGCCTGAAATTTTTTATGACAAATAGCCCGTGCACTTCGCCCGTTATCAGTATTGTGAAATTGGAAAAAACCAGTGTGCGACGCACTTGCTCTCACCTTAACTTTAGGTAAATGCTGTTTCATTAATAAAAAAAAACTTTTTAAACTCGGTTTTTTTTCGAAAAAATAACTTTTTAAATAAATGTGTTAAAACGTACATAAAAGTGTTTTTTTTTGCATATGTTGACAAGGTTTCCCATATAAATACATGCTTGCTACATATGTAGACATCCGACCATCAACGCAAGTTTACAGTCCCGAGCAAATAAAGGTTAATAACGGCCTTTGTACTTTGTACCGCTGTTTGGCCAAAAAGTCCTGCAAACGACCCTTGTTTGGCCTAAGCTAAAAAAGTTTTTATTTTTACTCGGTAGTAGAATGTTTTTGTGTTATGTTTTTCACTCTCCTTTTGTCTAAATCAACAGACCAAAAAATTCGAACAGCATCGGTAGTCAAACTTTTTTCTATACAAAAAAATGTTAACATGAATTTGATCAATTAAATAAATTTTTAACAAAAATTACTATAAAATGATGATGTTTTATTAACATTGTATTTTTTATATATGTATACTAGGGCGGGTCGATTTATTTTTCGACAATTTCCCTATGATTTCCGAATTCTATGGGTTATTCCATGAAAATTTGCCAAAGGAACCATACCTCTATCGTTAAAATCGAGTCCCCTACTTTTCGTTGGTAGATTTTTTCCCAAATTGACGTTCGTATGAAATATTACCTACACGTTCACATCCATAACTCAAAAACTATCGATCGGGTGAGCTCATTTTGATCAATTTACAAAAAAAAATCTCCAACATTGGTCCAACGGTTCAAAAGTTACTGGCATTTTTGTCCAAATTTTGGAGCATTTTTCCATTTTTTCATGATTTTGTCCAAGAATATTACTTTCATGGCCATTTTTTGGGCTCAATTTTTTTGACTTACGAAGCTTACGAACCTTACGTTACGACTGGACTGATTTGCGCTTTACATTATTGGCATATTTTTTCACAGGGTGCACACCCTGTGTTATGTTTGTTTATTTCTTTTTGTTTTTAGTTTCTTTATAGACTTCTTTATTTTTGTTTGTTTATAATATTCCTGTGTATGCTAGTTTTGTTTGAAAACTATTTTGAAATTTAGAAAAGATTTAAAGGTAAGTGTAAAAACATTGCTAACTATTATAGTTAATAGTTATATTATTATTCTATGAAAAACATATTTAATTCTTTAAGTGACGGTTTAAAAAATGGATTCAGAGCCTGGTTCATCGCAAAATCCAACAGATACCCAACGCAGTAGTTTGCAACATTTGGTCTCTCATGATGTTTTTTCTTTTGGCGTGGCCTGTGAATTACCTGATATTAATCTGTCAACTAAACGAGATATATTGAAGTACTATTTTTTCTTGGCCGAACGTTCAAAAGCCCAAAGCAAAATGTTTTCCTATAAAACATTTACTCCCCAAGTAGCAGACAGATTGTTAGAAATTTTGAATCAACTTAATATTGAACTTATACTAAAAGGTAGCATCATTAGAAAATTGAATAATTTGCTTGACGCATATAGTAATGCAGATAAACAACGAGTAAAACGCGCAACAGAATTAAAAAAATTCGTAGAATCAACAAACCAATTATTCAACATTGGAAAATGTAAATGCAACTTGAAAGAAAACGACTGCTCATGTGGATCTATCCCAGAAAACATAAAAGATTTCATGCGCGATCAATATAATGACAGAATACAAACGATACCGGAACACGATAGTGGAAGTGAAGAGACGATACCAACGACTATACCAACAATCCCAGTGAGCAACGATCCTACATACGAACCACATTATGACGAAATGGAAGTTGATGTGAGAGGAGGTTCAGATTTAGTACTACCACCACAAACATACACTCCCAGATACAATACTAAAAACTATGCAATGATGTGTGACAGATTTGGTGTGCATGACAGAATGGGATCAGCATTGGCAACAGCTCTGATGGAAGACCTGGACGTAAAAGATGCTCATGACAATCTTGTCATCATGGATAAAAGTAAACTTCGTAGAGAAAGAGAAAAATGGAGACAAGACGCACTTCGTAAGCGGTATGATGGCTCGAATTTGATATCATTTTCATTCGACGGCAGGAAAAATGATGCTCTAACTGTAGAAAAAATTGATGAGAAGTTGCATCCAAGGATGGCTAAAGAACCTCATCTAGTTGTTTTGAGGGAACCAAAATCTCAATTGATAGGCTACACAAAACTAGAAAGTGAAACTGCGGCAAGCAAAATCAACAAATTGATCGAATTCTTCCAAGAAAAACAATTGTCTCTCGATTCATTAATTGCCATATGCGCTGATGGTGAACCAACAAATACTGGCGTACACGGTGGAATTTTGCGACTATTCGAAAAACAGTTAAAGAGACCACTGCATTGGTTTGTGTGTCTTCTGCACTTTAACGAGCTTCCGTTTAGACATTTGTTTGACACTTTAGACAAATCAACCACCACTGGACCACGATCAACTACCGGAAAGTTGAGCTCAAAAATTGCTGATTGTGAAAATCTTCCGGTATGTAATTGTTATAGCTGATTCTTTACCATTTTTCATTCTATTTTTTAGCTTTTATGTTTTCTTTTCATGTGGTAACCGATTTTGAGGAAATCGCTTTGGAAAATATGCCTCCTGGTGATTTAAATCCAGAAGAATTATCTACCGATTCGAGGTACTTGATGTTAATGGCCAATGCAATTTCTAATGGTGTGGTTCCTGCGGATTTGTCTCACATAAAACCAGGGCCAATTGCACATTCTCGTTGGCTGACCAAAGCCAATAGATTATTACGGTTGTATGTGACAACTAATAATCCAACTGAAAATTTAAAAATTCTGGCTAACTATATAATAAAAGTATACACGCCAATGTATTTCAATGTTAAGTATTATAGCTCTGCCGCATATGGTAGTACATTACTTTTTAAATTTATTACTTGGACACGATTTTTACCACCGAATTTACTTGGAGTTGTAAATACAGTAATTCAAGATAATCCATATTTTGCACACTCAGAAAATATCTTGCTATCTATGTTGTTTGATGATAGAATGGAAAAACGAAACATTGCTATAAAGAAGATTTTACATTACCGAAGAGATATTGTCGACCCAACGGAACTTAGAGTTTATAAAAAATCTCTTATAAACTTTAATTGTACGGAATATAGAAATATGATTGATTTAAATGACGATACCATTTTATTCGAACCACCGTTTACGCAAAGTTATTCGTATGAACATTTGGAGGGATATTTAAATTACGAAGTGCCACCGTTCGATGATCCACAAATTCCCTTACACATTCAAGGAACGGAAAGACATGTCCAATTGCTGGCTGCCACTGCTAAACGAGTTGCAGGAAAGAATGTAGAAGGCGCTATGGCGACGACATTAGAGAGCCGTACGAAAACACCAGGACTTTCAAGCAAACAAGACTTTCAGAAAAAATAATGTTTTTTTCACATTTTGTCTTTTAACACACTCAAATTGAATATTTTTTTTTTTGATAATAGATTGATAGATACTTTATTATCTCTTAATTTGAATTTTTGTAGAAAAAAAATAAAAAGGGAAAAAAAATCAAAAAGTTGGTTTTATGTGTTATTTTGTTTTAGCAATATTGCATGAATTAATCAACCGAATTCGATAAATTTGGGCTTAAACTCTTCGTTTTGAATTGTAAATTGAATTAAATAATGGATTGAGCCAAAAAAATGGCCATGAAAGTAATATTCTTGGACAAAATCATGAAAAAAATGGAAAAATGGTCCAAAATTTGGACAAAAATGCCCGTAACTTTTGAACTTTTTGCCAACAAAAAGTAGGGGACTCGATTTTAACGATAGAGGTATGCTTCCTTCGGCAAATTTTCATGGAAAAACCCATAGAATACGGAAATCATAGCGAAATCGGTGAATTTTTTCACTCCCTACAAATCGACCCGCCCTAATGTATACATTTCTTTTACTTACTACAATCAATATGATAAACATGGTCCGATGGTTGGAAACCAATGTTAGGATCACAACAACAATATGAAATGAGAGCATAATTTAGGTAAATATGTTTTTTTTTCTTAATTTGGCGTTTTGTTTATTACTTTTTCTTAAACTGTTTTCATTGAACATCGTGCTATATTTGTGGGTTATTTATGGATGTAAGTCATCGGAGTGATTTTAAAAACAATATTGGAGCAGTGCAGTATACAACAGAGTTTTTATTCGCTCTTATAATGGTAGTCCCTGGTACGAGCCAGAATTTAAAAAACGAAAAGTTTAACCTTCACTTGCTTTGCCTTATGCTACGCGTTAGATTTTGCATCATCGGCCATATCATAAACGAGATGATTGCTACTTTTGTGAAACTAATGTTTCAGGCCACAGTTTTAGACCACGTAAAAATATCAAGTACGCAGATGTTAAAACTGTAACATAGCCAATATCTATGAGTGATGTCTTTCCTGCAACTAGTAAGTCTGCTACTAAAGCTGTAAAGTGCTTGGAACAAGAGGAAGAGTTCATTACGAATAAATTAACGTCATTTTATTTCAAAATCAGATTTCGACGACCTTTTACTATTACTTCTATCCATCCTATTACTTTTTATTCTTTTTACCTTTATGAACTTAAGGTATTTTCATTTGACCTCAAATCCGAAAAATCATGAGATACGAATTTTGTAAGGACATTACATTCCGTGAAACAACGTACGTGGAAGAGTTTTGTTTTGCTGTGCACGAATTTCCTCAGAAACCATAAAAGCGACGACAACGTCGCAATTGAGAATAAATTTTTACGTGCATATGGTGCAATGGGATGCAACGTGTCTTTTTCTCTCTTCGCATTTGGACTTCTTTCCAGAGAACTTACGCCAGTTCGGCGATGAGCAAGGAAAACATTTTCACCAAGAAACGGCAACAATAGAAAATCATTTTGTGGGAAAAAATAAAATAATGATTTCGGAGCATTCCTGGTCGAAAAAAAAACGGTCAAGCAAACATTTTGGAGTTGTCTTGTCGAAAATGTATTTTTGGCAAAAATCTCTTTTTATGACAAGTTGAATAACTTTGTCAATTACTGACCGATTTTTAAAAACTAAACTGGTAATTAATATATTTAATGGATTCATACAGGGCTAGCGTGGTCTGTATATATTTAAGTGTACAGAAAAATCGTCAAGGCTGAAAAAAGTCGAAAACATTTTAAAAAAGTTGTATTTGCAGACTAAATACATACACACAGCTTTCTCAAGTTGTCCCAAACAGTGTTTATATCATTGGAAAGGTTGAAGTAACGTCTTTTAGGATTTGGTAACATTATTAAAATTTGTTGACAATCAGTTAAGCTATGGGCCAATAAGTGGGCAAAAGTAGACAAAATCGGTTTTTTGACCGTAAGTTCAGATTTTGGGGTGTCCGGAAAATTTCAAGTATAGAACATTTTTTAATTTGACAAGACCAACCAGAATAATGGCATTATCTCACAGATATTTTGGACTGTCGCACAGTGTATTTCGTTGTTTTGTTTTGATTTCTTTTTGACTTTTTTTAGTTTCCTTTTTTTATTTGTAATTGCAATGAGTTTACAGTCTACAGAGTTGCAAGTCTTATTAAAACTTAATTTTGCGATTTTGGAGTTTTATAATTTATTTAAAAACTTGCAAGAATATTGTTTGTAATAAATACCTTTAGTTAAATTTATAATAATTGAGTTTTTAAAGTTTAATACAATAAAATTTTAGCAATATGTAAAGTATCCAACCTACTACAAACATACTTTGTACCTTAAAATCTTCGTAAGAATATTTTTTTAACATCAAAGAAAAAACAAAATCAAAATATACATACTTTTTCATAAATGTAGTATTCGGAAAATGCCTACAAAAATCGACAGATCAGTACAAATGAGAGCTGAAATGAAAAGTATAAATCTCTCATTTTAGTACAAGATCCGGCTGCAAGTTTACTACGTTCATCGAGTTTTTAATCGAAATCAAATTTTTATTATAGGAGAATTCATTTTGGATAGGTTGCCAATCAAAATGTGGCCGCTAGTATTTTTAATTTAAATAATATCAACTGATTTTTCGGGTGAAATTGCACTCATCTGTTTTTCAAAAAAAATATATACCAATACACAGCTGCATATGTATAGAACTTGAAAAATTATGGTTGCCTTAGCGCAACTGGCCGCAACCTCCAGGAAGCCCGGTGTAAACAGGTAAGGTTTCGAGACATTTATATGTTTATAACGTATTTCGATTTATCATATATTAAATTAAAGCTAATTTTTTTATGCATGGTGGAATAGGGTTGCCTGTGTTAAAGTGGCCGCAAATATGGGTTGCCTGCTGTTAAAGATAGATTACATGAGAAATGAATAAAAAATGAACTTGATTGATATAAACAAGTTTTTAAACATAATAGTATCCTTCGCTATTATTATGTGTCAAATTCTTCTTCGTGAGGAGAAGCTTAAATTACAAAAAATTAAGTATTTTCTGTGTCATAATTCAAATAATGTCCTAAAGTTTAATCATTCATTATTTAAAAAGTGTGACTTAATGTTATTATTTCATTCATTGAGAAAGTGTATCATTGAGAAAGTGTATGCAATTGTTTGTGAAGATCCAAGTTAGACTAAGCGTGAAATTACTGATACCATTGGCATCTCAGAAGAACGAGTACTCCATATTTTACATAAAAAATTGCATATGAAGAATCTCTTCGGGAAGTTAGTGCCGCTTTCGTTAACAATTCAACAAAAACTGAATCGAAAACAAATTTGTCAGGATAATTTGGATCGTTTTAAGCATAATAAAACAGATTTTGTGCGTCGTTTTATAACAATAAATGAGACTTGGATCTACCACCATGATCCTAAATTGAAACAAGAACGTTTACTGTGGATAAAAGCTTTTTCAGCTCCAAAACAGGTGAAGTCAGAAAGATCAGCAAAAAGGTTATGGCATCAGTTTTTTGGGATGCAAAAGAGATTTTGTTGATTGATTATCTCGAAAAAGGCAAAATAATCAACTGCGAATATTATTGTAACCTTTTGAATCAGCTGAATGAAAAAATTCGTGAGAAAAGACCAGCTTTACTGAAAAAAAAATCTTTTTCATCCAGACAATGCACGTGTTCACAATAGTGTTTTGACGATGGCTAAATTAAACGAATTAAAGTACAGCTTGCTTCAACACCCACCGTATTCACCTGATTTGGCTACCAGCGATTACTACCTTTTCCGCAACTTGAAACAATTTCTTCGTGGTAAGCGTTTTTCGTCGAATTAAAAAGCTATTGCCGCCGTGGAACAATATTTTGCAGAGCTTCCGGAAAAACCATTTCAGAGATGGTATAAAATTATTGGAGGATCATTGGAATAAGTTTATTGAAGTCGAAGGAGAATATATTGAATAAAAAAATAATATCCTTTAAAAATTCATATTAATTCATTTATGCTTTCAATACTTTTCAACCAACTTTTAAAATTCAACATTTTTAAAATAAATAAAAGCTTAAATAAAAGGTATAAATGTCTCATTTGTAAATATTTATAAAACTTGTCAAATTAATAAATATTTTTGGAGTTATATTATCACAACTGGGGATATATTTTTCAAAACATAAAAAATCGAAAAATTCTTCTAAAAAAAAATCCGAACCAAACTGGAAAAGTCTTACTGATTTTTATTTTATAGGAACAAGATTCAATCGAACTAGCAATGTTGTCATCGCTGCGCCAAAATTTTTTCCAAATTGTTCACTAGTGTTTACACTTAATCAACAGTTTTTTTTTTTAATTCTAACTTTGGATGATAACAGCGACGATATAAGTCCACACCAGCTTTGGTTTTAAATTTAGTACTTCTAAAATACTAAAATATGATTTTAATACAACTTTGTTTTTAAATTTAGTACAGGCGTGGATACAAAAATTACAAAAAAAAAAAATAAAAATAAACAAACACCGTGGGACTCGAACCCACAACATTCACTTTTTTAGTTCACTACTCTTACCACTGAGCTATTGCGCCATACGAAGTAAAAGCGATAAACGAACATATGAACCGAACACTGCATTCTTAAGGTACTAAAGACCAAATCCAAAATTAGTATTCAAATGTACTATAATTTACAGCTTTATTTTGTATAAACAAAATGCACACAACGACAAGCCAGACAAGAGAAGAAATAGAATTTCGTGTAGAAAAAAGTGTTGCTCCTCGTGCCTTGCTTGTCGTTTGTGTAAATTTTTGTTATACAAAATAAAGCGGTTAGTCTCAATTGTATTAAAAACTAAAAATAATACAGAATTGTAATTAAATTTAAACCAAAAAGCTAAAAGAAAAGCTGTAATAATTATTTTGTATTCAATTTTAATACAGTAGAATCTTTATTATGGGTTAGTATTTGCCAAAGTTTTAATTCGAAAGCCCGTTTTCGAAGCGAATTGCAGTAATATCTTAGCTGTACTAAAATGGAGGGTGTTTGCGGGGAAGGCGTTTGTTACTATTTCTCATTATACCCATAGAAACATTAATTCAGAATAACTATATTTAAAGTATATAAACAAATTTAGAGAAAATCGGGAGACAATTTTCAAAAACTTTGTGCGGAATCCCTTTTTATTATCGTATTTATTATATTATACGATATCTCGAAAACGTAATAATTAATAAAATTAACGTCATTTTTGGAAACTCTGGCTGGATAATGAATGAATGAATGGAATAACATATATAGAGGCATTCGAATCACACAGACTGTATTTTTAAATAAAAAAATTTAATGTCACAATACATAAATTTATTCAGTTTTTAACAGTTCTGATTACATTTGCATTTGCATGCGTGGATCTTATTTTAAAATATATACATCCTCATTTTTGGAGTTTTGATATATGCATTCGCAAAATGCCATCCATCACATTCTTACTCTATAACTTAAGTGTCATTTTTGTTAACACCAGCACACGTCTTGTAATTCTAGAGTTGATTCTTTTTTCTCATGCTTCCTTCCACTTTCGAGTCAATTTTGAAATGCAGCCATTTTTTACGAAGTGATTTTAAGCGATCATATCATATTCTGCCAATCTAGATTATAACGTGCCTTATATATTATTATTACACTTCGGCTGATGCCTGGCTGCTGAACGACCCGCCTTTCTGTTGGTCACAACAAAAACAGTTTTTTTATTTTTTTGGGACAAAACAAGACAGAGAAGAATATTTCGAATATTTTCTTTTCTTCATCTGAAGCCTAGGCTCGTTTAAGTTCCAATGATACTCTAAGAATTGTTAGGTTGTGCGTGCAACAGCTTTTTATATTGTCGCTTTGAGATATTGAAAGGGAATAATTGCAAGTATAACCTAAAATACAGGGTGTTTGGAAGAACATGTCAGAACTAGTGCAAATATTGAAAAATATTATTATCTTAAATATAAATGGTATACACGCATTGAAGAAACAGTAGTAGGTACTTTTTTGTCTTAATGTATGAACTTTTTCGGTGCATTTTTAAACAAAATTACACTTTTTTTCTTCTATGCTATTATATTTTCAATGTAACTCAACTTCTTGATTGCTTTAACCTTTATTTCAGGCAATCGTCTGACCCTGTATACAGCAAAACAATAAAAGTGAGCTCGAACTGACGCGTCTCTTTTGGGGCTTCCTTCTGAGATCCCACCTGAACAGGCCATACCTTCGAACCTGTTTTATAAGCCTTTTAATATGCCTGCAAAGGCTTCAATTTAGTCAACATGTAGTATAGCTTCATGAATATAAAACTTTCTAGAGACGCGGTAGAATTTTAGATTCCTTTTATTTTTTGTCCGAAAGTGTGATTGACGCGCATTTTTTATGAATTAAAAATGTACTGTATGGCTTAGTCTTTCTTGCTTTCTTGCCTTCTCCAACCTGCATTTCATTGAAAATTTAAGCTCCGCATTGATCTTACCTGTTTGTTGGTAACAACAGTTGATTACGATGTTGTTGTTGTTTTAATGAACATAACCGGTCAAGAAAAGGAGATGAAAACATGTTGGTTGAGTTCTACACTTAGCGTGTCTCAATTTATTTGAATATTTTGACAGATTATGTGTCTGATATCTTCAAACAGCTACCGTTGAAATAACAAATGATTCAGGCTTAACTTCAAACGACTAAAACGCAACGAATTGGTAGCGTGGTGAAACACCGTATATTGGCTTTTCGAGTCTTTTACTGCATTTGTATTTTAAGTAAACTTAATGTAAGATTTCCAAAAGAGTTGAAATACGAAGGGTATTCACTCAAATTCATTTTCATAAAATAATTGCATGCTGATATACGAGATCTTTTACCACTAAAAAGACTCAAGCATAAGACCCAGAATCTAAAAATTATACACAGAGTTGCTTGTATTGATTCTTTATTCTAAATTGTTTGTTTAGATGTTTGTTTAGCCTAAAATATCGGCTCACAACAATGGGAGGGAAATATGTTCTGCTGAGTCAGAAAATCTTAAATTTATTACTTATGCAAATCGTTTTGTTGGTTTTTTGTAATCGATATAAATCAAGATTTGAAGGCATAACAATCATTGACGTGGCAGTTGCTTAAACGGTTATGTTTACGTACTTTCAAACGTTTTTGAAGTACTCGATGATTTACTTTGTCCGACATTTCTTTCTTAAGTCCAAACACTACATAGTGCCTTGTAAGATTCTATTACACATTGTCAACAACGGTCAATAAAACTGATAATGTCAGAAATGACATCGATAATGATCGCTTTAATACGACTACCAATATTTGATGTATTTATGCAAAACACAGAAAAAAAAATAACACCTTATTTGAAAAACCGGTAATGTTAATTTGAATAACATTGAAGAAGTATGTATAATGTACGTTAGTCCAAAAGATATATTTACTATTGTTTGAATATGGAAAATAATTAACACTATATTTACCAGTCAAAATAACTGGTTTCAATTTTATTTTCAAATTCCAACTTCAATTAAATTTTTTCTATTTTTTTTTATTGATAATTAAATGAATAATATTATAAGGCCCACCAATCATTTTTTTAAGAGCAGTACTTTTGACTGGTGTCGATTTATCTCACATTGTAAAATTTTCGGTACATCTAGTGTTAAAAAAAATTCTTCACACTATTTTTTCTGAAGATCTATTGCAATAGTGAAAATTCATTTTCTTATGTTACACATGGCACAAGTTTTGTTTCTCACATTTCTTTTAAGGTGATAAATAAATCAGCTGAGATGGTTTATTCAAATCTTTCGTAGGACTGTTCATATATCTGTTAAAATATCGATATTGCGAAAACGGAAAAACTATAGTTAATAACAATATGGCAATAATATAAATCTATTATAAACTATTCTGAGAAACGATCAAGCCTTTTACTCTTTTTTTTTGTTATATTTTTTGGTATATCTGGTAAAAGAATAATACTTTTTCTCGGAAATTGCACTTCTCGAAAATACTTTTTGCAATTAACTGCAGATAGATTTCAGACGTTCTCAAGAAATTTTTCTGAAAAGCTGCGAAAGCAAATTGAAAGCATATCTATTTTAATCAAATCACTCAATTGAAAATAGATTGCACTCAGAGAAATTTGTAGGACGCAAGCATCCGCTTTGGAACATCAGCAAATTTAGGCAACAACAAAAGCACAACAAAAAAGATATTATCACAATTGGAAAAACTATCGAAGTATTTCAAGTGTGCATTTATGAATAAAATGACAAAAAATCTAATGGGCACAATTTTGAACTGCTTTCATTTTCATGTTAAAAATATTGGACTAAGTTTTAATCCAACTAGAATATTACTGCATTTTTTTAAACCTTGCAGTTTAAAATGTAAACTTTGCAAATACAAGTTCATAACTAAAACTCTACTGTATTAAAATTTAAGCCAAAAGAAATATTACAGCTTCCCTTATAGCTTTTTGGGTTTTAATTTAAGCAAAATTCGGTATTATTTTGTTTTTAATACAATTTTTTAATAATGTGGATTTTGACCCGTAAAAAGTTAACCAGGCAATGCTTATACTTAATATAAGGCGATTCGGTTCATATGTTTGTTTATCACTTTTGTCACGTACAGCTCAATAGCCCGGTGGTTATAGTAGTGAACATAAAAACTAAATCTCTTGGGTTCGAGTCTCGAGGTGTTTATTATTTTTTTTTTATATTTTAATCCAAGCCTGTGCTAAATTTAGAACCAAAGCTGTATTATAATCAGATTTTAGTATTTTGCAAATGATAGATTTGAAACCGAAGCTGTTGTTAACTTATATGTAGTACAGAAAATTTTCAATTTTAGTACAAGATTTCCAACCGTGTGCTTTTCCTGCAATCTCCCTTCCTATGCCGAATTGGTTTCATGTCTAGCTGTACGTTGTTTTTTGCTTTTGTTGCAGCTTGAATTTGGTATTTTTTTCTAAAGTAAAGGTTGAAGTAAAACAAATACACATTTTATTTTTTTTATTTTTTTTATTTTTTTATTTTTTTTATTTTATTTATTTTTTTTATTTTATTTAAATTTTCATTACAGGGAATAAATCCTAACGCTAAAGATTACTAGAATCTTATGTATAAAGATTTTCAAGTTGTGATATTTCTTAACCGAATGGAAGAAAAAACCGGATTTCAGATTTCAAAGCGTGACATAAAAATGTTATAATAGTTTTTTCATAAACTGGCAGCAGCATGCTTTAAAAAATTCAAAAAAATACTTATTTATGTACTCTACAAAAATATGACTTCCTGAAAGTTTAAGTCTTTCAAAAGTTTTTTGAGCTTTTGGTGATCATTGCAAAATCTGAAAAGGGCTAATTTTTGCTAAGTTTAAAAAAAAACGCCAAAAATTAAATTTTTAATATTTTTTAACGTTTACGGTTTTAAGTTGTAAATTCTACAGTTTAAGGAGTCAATCAAAAAAGTGGGAAATTATTTACTGAAGCCACTGGAGAGTGGAGGATAAAGTAAAATATATCTAAAAATTTGTGTTTTGTAGGTGTAAATTATACGTAGAATCAATTCCCGGACTCAGAAAAATGCTTATACCAGAAAAACTTTGAATTTTTGAGCTGGAGGAACTGTCGCACCTATAGTAATACCAATTACACAAAACGAAGCAACACTGGAAAACATATTTTGTTTCTTGACGCCTCTGGCATTAATTGTCAACCTATTTCATAAACCGTTTCAAAAGTTTTGTCAATTTTTTTCTGCATATAATCATGGAATCAGCACGCGAACTAATTTTGAAATCATATGATATGGCACGCAGGATGCAGAATCATATTTTCCGACGGAAAACTCTTCTCGTTGCAAGCAAGCAAAGCAAATTCGCCATGTTTTATTTCTGTTGACGAAAAGCCTCCGTAGTCTCCTGATTTAAACCCTAAACCCTAAATGAAAATATGGGACGATATTCCTGAAAACCAGGTGCGTGGCTCGTCGATTAGAATTGAATGATAAGGAGTTGTGCAGAATACTTAAAATAAAAAATAAGAATTGTTGTTTAATAAAATGTACACAGTGCTTTTGATTTATGGCATAAAGCAAGTGCGACAGTTTCTTAACCTCACGGTGTTTATTTTATTTAAGTAACTACGAAAAATAATTGAAGACATGAGTGAATGAAGATGATATGTCGCATTTTCGTATTTACGGTGTTCTACGCATGGATGAAGGTCTTATGTGCATACAAACCATTTTAAAATTTAAAACATCCGTGTTTGTGGCTATTTAAGAACTGAACTACTTCGCAAAGTTTTATTTAGTATAGATTTTAGTACAAATGTGAAAGGATAATGACTGTTTTTCCAGCATAAACAAAAGCCGTCTTCGAAATCAATCGCAGGCTGCAAGAATAAACGCCTGAGCTTTTCCATTCCAAACTTTCAGAGCTTATGGAGCTTTCTTATACCCCATAGAATGGACGTGCCTTTCATTCTACGAAAATAAAGACAACCATCCATATGTATCCTTGCAATCAGAATTCAGCATCAGTATTGGCATCGGGTGATGTTTGTAAACAGTTTTCGTTACCCGTTACTTTCCTTGAAAAGGGTGGGTGTAAAAAGTTGGGAAAGTGTACATTGAGAAAGTTTAAGAACTACTTTTAAAAGTCTATTCAATATTTCAATTTTGTCTGTCCCAAAAAGCAGATAAAACATTTGGAGCCGATTGCATAAAATTTAAGAGACAAAATTTCGGCTGAAGTTCAAAATGTGATTTATATAAAACAAGGGTTTTTTATAGAAACCTTAGAAGTTATTTGGCAGCCATGACTTACTGCTTATGTCCGTGGCCCGTTAGCCAATAAAACCCTGGATCAATCCCACCATTAGCACAGAATGTTTTTTCAATTGACTTAAAATTTTTGTTTGGCCGTCATCATCTTCAGACACTGGCAAACCTTAAAGGTAACGGCTTCTCCAGTTTTCGATCATTTAATTACACGCAGGCACTCAAAAAATTTATCAGTAAAATTTCTAAGAATGATTTTAGTAAAGAAAATATTCGTACATTCTACAAATATACGTACAATATACAAAGTATTTTTATTGTGATATCTTTACGAATTCATTCGTAAAATCTTTCTAATGCCTGATGTAGTATCTACAAATATATTTGTTTTATATACTAATGATAATCGTAAACAAAAATAAATCAATTCGAATAAGTGCATTGTACGAATGATTGTGTACATATAAATAATAATATTCATAAATTTGAACGTACGAATAACTTAGTAATTTCTTTCATTACATTCGTAGTAATTACTAATGCTTTTGTACTATTTAAGAATGAAAAATAATATTAGTAGAAACAATTCACTCGTAAAATGACCGTACGAAATATTAGTAGAATGTACGAATTATTAGTAGAGTTTAAAAAATTGAAAATCGAAATCGTTCAGCCTTGTTTGTAGGACATCTACAGAACATAAGAAACCGTATGATTGTCAAGTGACTGTAGCCTACTGGTAGAAAGCGTGGCCCGTAAACTAAAGAGCCGAGGTTCAAACCCAAGCTCAGACTGAATTTTTTTTTTGGGCTGGTTTTTACGAATAAAATATTCGTAATATGTGCTAAAATACGTCGATTCTACGAATCCTAATCATTTCTATAAACAACGAATAAAATTCGTAGAATGGACGCCGTTATTAGTAATATTTGCACACAAATCTTTTTGAGTGTAACACAATAGATCATAAAAAGCTCGGTAATAGTCCTTTCCATGGTTTAAACGGCCAATTCGTTTTAGTTTTTATTACCTTATTTATATGTCAGTTTTCAAAAAATTGGAATACAC
Organism: Dichetophora obliterata; assembly: GCA_963920525.1. NCBI lineage: Eukaryota > Metazoa > Arthropoda > Insecta > Diptera > Sciomyzidae > Dichetophora > Dichetophora obliterata. The sequence goes on from OY986436.1 coordinate 156,247,376, forward strand.
CTCGTTTTTCGTTGATTTTTTGATAAATGAGGTATCAAATATGGCAATTGGACAAAAACTACAAGAGTTCTGATCATCACGTTTCGAAAAAAAATTTGTTTTTTCTGTACATAATAAAATGAAAACACAAAATCTAAATATAGATGTATTCCAATGAAATGTTAGTTCAATTCCAGGGGTGCGAATTTTAAAATTGTTCGCTCAAAAATAATAAATATTCTTATGGAATTATTTTTTATGCAATATTTTCTTTTGTGTTCGAAATGGAAGTCAAGTCAAAAACATTTATAACTTTAGTAAACGAGTTTTAATTTTTTTTCTTTTGCACAAAACCGCTCAATACTCTGTTTAAACTATTCGTAAAAATTTTTTTTACAATTTTGCGATTTTTTGGGCTTTTAGGAATTTTTTCGTAAAAATACTCAAACCCGACCTCTCCGAAAAGTGGCACTTTTAATAAAAAAAACTCTTAACAGCCAGGATATATTTGATTTGTCATATTATAAAAAAGTAATCCTAAAGGTATAGTATGAACTTATACCTAGTTGTTTCGCTGTGTACTTTACTCATTTCTTTCAATTTATGAATTATCAATAACGAAATTAAAAAGATAACGAAAATTCTTTTGAATTGTTTGTTCGGACATAATCACTGTGTCAATAAAAAATAAACCTTTATTTTCAAGAGATATAAACTGAGTGTGTAGAAGAGTGTAAATAGTAAATATATTAGAACACCAAGAAAGTGAAATAAACTTACATGATTTATTATTTCTGTTCAACCCTTGTATATTTTCAAATATTTCCACATATTTGTGGCTCTGTCTCTCCTTTGAAACCCCCTGAAGAAATTTCCGAAAACGAAAAAGGATTTTTATTGCATGTTTTGCAAAGTTAATCTGTGTAAACCTCTCTACGCAAAAAACTCAAAACCGAAAGTTAGAATTTTTTTTATTTTTTTATTAATAATTTTAATAGGATCTGTTAGGAAGGTAATATAGCCTTGAAACTTTGAACATAGCGTATTTAGGTCTAAAACTGATCATCAGCCAAATACAAGTAAACGTACTTTGTTTCAACAATTTTATTTTGACACAAATATAAGAAGTTATTGCGTTTCATAAATCAGATCTTCAAATAAACTTCAGAAGGTTTTTAATAGAATTTTTTATGAAGTACAAATAAAATTGGCACCAAAAAATTTACGTCACAAATCGCAATTAAAATTAAAAGTAAACATTTTTATTCGTTAAATTAGGTAAATATGGACAATAAACCGCTTCATTTTCCTAAAACATGAAATGGCGCGCCGCTTTTCTTTAACTAGGATATCCAAATTGAACAAGAATCATTGAAAGATTAAAAATTAATGGTGCCTAGATGTCGAAGAGCTTAAAAGATATTTGAAATTTTTTAAGTTATCGTTTTATTACATCAATTTAATTATGAGCTTTAGATTAAGTAAGATTTTTATGAGGGCAACAACAAAAACTCTGTATAGAGTCAGTCACTTAGCTGACTAGACAGTCTATTTCGGAAATCGCTAAATTTCCTCTTCAGTAGCCTTCGAGTGATTAAGCTGTTATCAACTCACTATTAAAGTTGTATATGATTTCACACATGTTTGAACACATTCTGAAGAACTTTACGTTCAAATCGACCACTTAATCATCATTACATTTTTACTTATACTAAACTTATTCTAACAGGGTTTTTTAAAATTTATAAAGTTTTCCTAATTATAGTTACTTTTTATATAAATTACAAGTTTTCTCTTAACCCTTTATAGCGCAATAGCGCCAATTTTAATTTTTTACTTAAAAATCTCTTAAACAGTCGGGAAAATAAAAAAAAACTACTTTTTGGTGTAGTTGAATGAATACTTTATTTGTAAGTAATATTTGCAAAAGATATTTTTTTGCAGTTAAAAAGATTTACATACTGCAGAGCATATAGCATTGCTTTTAATATAATAATTAATGATTAATGTAGTTTAATAGAGCACCAAAAAAATGTTAATTTGTGTTTTTTTATTATGAACACTTTATATTAAAATGTAAGACATTTAAATAGATATTCAGTCTTCGGCTGTTACTCTCTCTGAGTGGACGTGTCTTCTTGGCTACGGTTTGTGCTTAGTGTTCTTTTGCTTTGCGCTTAATTTTTTGCTACCTGCTACAATTTTAGTAGTGTGGGTTTCTAATATTTTCAATTTTTTTATTTCGTTTTGTGCGACTTCAATAAATCCTAGTGTGTTGTGCATAGTTCTAATCCATTATGGCCCCCGGGCCACCTAATTTGGGGGATAACAGGTTTGCTTTGCTTGCCTCAAGTCCCCAAACTAAGAGAAAAAAAAACCACATACAGTGCATTCGATTTTCCTGAACTACCCCAAACAAAAAAAGAAACTCCAAAATTTGTAATTATTTCTTCAACAGATTCAGATAAGCCACTATCAAAATACTCCTGTTTTGCCGTGCATAAAGCATTAGAAGCAATTAGCAAAGAAATAATCTCTATTTCTGAGTTACGAGATGGTAATTTGCTGTTACTCGTTAAATCACCACAAATTGCCCAAAAATTTATTGCCACTAAGTGGCTCCTCGGCATATGCCAAGTGCAAGCCAAATATCAAGAAAACCTAAACTTATCAAAAGGCAAAATTTATGCCCCGTGCCTGAATGATGTCTCTGATGAGGAAATAATTAGTAATATGAAGGAGCAAGGAGTAATTTCGGTTTACAAATTTACTAAAGTAGAATACGGTAAAGCTAAACCCAGTGGAGTAGTTCTTCTGACATTTGACCTCTACAAACTTCCTGAAAAAGTCGAAGTCTCTTGGCGCACTGCCCGTGTTAAGCCATATTACCCTAATCCTATGACGTGTAAAACATGCCAACTTCTTGGCCATACTACTAAGCGTTGCAACAACAAACCTGCTTGTGCTACATGCTACCTCCCACCTCACTCCCCTGAAGTCTGCTCACGAACCTTTTGCGGCAATTGTTCTGGCGATCACCCATCATCATCAAAAACGTGCCCTCGGTATGCACAATCAAAGCAAATTATTAAAATAAAAACACAAAATAAGTGCTCAATGAGAGAAGCGTTGAAGTTATATAAATCTCAAATTCCCACTGTATCCGACACCTCTTATGCTACTGCTGCAAAAGAAAACCAACAACAACAAAAAAATAATACCTCTAACATAACTGATAAAGTAACCTCCCTGCCTGCTGTTTCACAAAGCATAGCCTACATAGCAACAACAAAAAACTTTAGCCAAAGCACAAGTCCAGCTGTTTCCAACAGCTTCGCTCCTCTTCCCAATGCTTCGCCCAGCGCTTCTAGCATAATCTCTCTTACAAAAAAAAATTCAACTACTTCTTTCAACACCAATTCTCTTCAAGACAAACTCTACACACAAACTAACAAAAATATTTCATCTAATCTCTCTCCTACTCAACTCAACACTTTTTCGTCAAATGCTGATAACTTCAATACTTCACCACAAAACACTAAAGTAAATAATCTCGAAATTATAATATCTGACGAAGATTATAAATAATCACTACGAACTTTTAACTTCTTACATTTCTTTTGTTCCCTTATTCTTTGTAATGTTTAAGATCTTGCAATGGAATATGAAGGGATTTTATAATAACTATACAGAATTAGAACTTCTTATAAAAGAGCAATCACCGTGCTTTATTTCTCTTTAAGAGACCCATCTAGCTGTAAATAAATCCGCAGCTGTCCCAAAACAATATAAAAGCTATTTTCTCAACTTATCTGAAAATATCACAAATAAGCAAGGTATAGCTGTCTTAATAAAAAAAGACATTCCTCATAAAGTCATATCTATACAATCAAATATTGCAACACTTGCAATAGAAATATCTATTGGTTTTAAGCTGACCATAATTACAATGTATTTACCACCGCATCAAACATTTACATTAAGAGACTTGATACAAATCATACGCTCAGTTTCTACACCGCTCATTATAGTGGGTGATTTTAATGCGTGGAGTCCACTCTGGGGCTCTACCTGCTCAAACCAGAGGGGCAAAATTTTGGAAGATCTCATTCTCTCCGAGAGCCTCACAGTTTTAAATGATTGCGCACCCACTCATTTTTCTACTCATCAGACCTTTACACACATTGATTTGTCTCTCTGCTCTTCTGCTATATCTCCTAAGTTCAGCTGCCATACTTTGGATAATATATTTAGTAGCGATCACTTTCCCATCGTTACTGATCTGTCAACCCCTTTATCGAACAGAGGCGTTCCGAAACCAAAATTTTTAACTGACAAAGCTGATTGGCGTAAATTACAGATACTTGCAGACAATCTCTGTGAAAAGTTTGCTATAACTGAAAATATAAATAAAGAGACGGCTGTTATTACGAAAATTATACGTAACTCTGCCCATCACTCAATTCCGCAAATTTGTAAGAAGTCTCATAAAAATGTTGTCCCATATTGGACACCTGAGCTTTCTAAGTTAAGAAATCAAAAACAACTTCTTTGGACTGCATACAAACAAAATAGATCAGACTTAAATTTAATAAAGTACAAGAAAGCGAATGCGATTTTTCGAAAAAGATCAAAAGAAGCTAAAAGAGAAAGTTTAGAAAAGCTGACAGAGTCTATTACTCCGCAAACAAGTCCCAAAAAAGTTTGGTCTGACATTAAAATGTTGTCTGGGTCATACACTCAAACATATACAAAATTTATAAATAGCCCTAATGGTCCGATTTTTGATTCTAAGGCAATCTCAAATCATTTTGCTTCTTTTTGGTCTGACTATTCTCATAACTCCAACTTTCATAGCTCTTTCGTTTCTCGCAAAAGTGAAATTCTTGGGAGCAGGTACAGCGGCTGCCACTCTTCAGCTAATATTATTGAGTCTGAAATAACATACTCGGAGTTTGAATGGACCATCTCCTCAATGTCTGGGAAAACTCCGGGTGCAGATAGAATATCTTACCCAATGTTAAAAAATCTACCTTTAAACGTTAAAAATAGACTCATAAAACTATACAACAACATTTTAGATCAAGGTATCTATCCACAAGTCTGGAAGAGTGCAGTTGTTGTGCCTATTCTTAAGTCAACTCGCCAAGAGTCTGAAGTTTCGGGATACAGACCTATTTCTCTACTTTGTTGTATGGGGAAAATATTAGAGAAAATTATTTCAAAACGTTTAATGTGGTTTGCCACAAAGTACAATCTAATAAGCCCACATCAAGTGGCCTACAAGGCGGGGCAGGGCACTTTGGATGCCCTTCTCTACTTTGAAAATTTTGCTTCATCCGCTCTGTCAAACAGAGACCATGTCTCTTCTTTGAGCCTTGATTTTGAAAAGGCATTTGACAGGGTCGGAGCGCATATCGTCCTGCGTCAACTTGAGAGTTGGGGCACTGGTGTAAAATTTTTTTATATAATTAAATCTTTTTTAACTAATCGTAAATTTACAACTAAAATCAATAACATGTTTTCAAATACCTACGATCTATACAACGGCATACCTCAAGGGTCGCCGCTTTCTGTAATTTTGTTCATAACTGCTTTTAATGAAATAAGCTTCATTATTTCAAGATACAAACATATCTCACATGTTATTTACGCGGATGATGTATTACTTTTTTCGAAACGTAGACATTTGGATTTGGTTAAAAAAGATTTTGATGATATCATTTCTGATATCTCTAAATGGTCTGAATATTCGGGTGCAAATATTTCTTTCAGTAAATGTAAATCTTTCCATATTTGTAGAAAACACAAATGTAACAACTTTAATTTAATTTATAACAATATAAATATTGTAAACACAAATAGTATTAAGTTCTTAGGTATTATTTTTGATAAACGACTTACATTTAAAGAACATTCAACTAAGGAAAAATCTAGCTGCCAGGTTAAATGTTATCAAATATTTATCATCCAAACATTGTCTTATCCATATTTCAACTCTTATAAATGTAACTAGAGCTTTTATTCTATCAAAAATTGATTATGGCTTGTCGATTTATGGCAACTGTGCGAAAACCAATATCAACCTAATAAAGGCACCGTACCATACCGCTGTGTGTAGAAGTATCCGCGCCTTTCCTAAATCTCCAACCAATTTCATCTTAACCGAAGCTGGCCTTCCGTCAATTGAATCAAGAGCTCAACACGCAACCCAAAAGCTTATACCTAAGCTGTTTCTCTGCAGCAACAGCGTTCTCCATGATGCAATAAAAAACGAATTCTCCAGAATAAGAACCCAAAATTATAAATCAGCTGTCATCAGATGTATCGAACAGGCCCTGGAGCTCGGTGTTACATCTGTGCCCATACATACTTCGATCACCAGAAAGCTCACCACCATGGCATTTGAAAAACTCATCGTTTTTTCTGCGCGTTCGAAATCATAAATAGAGCAACACTAGCTCAACTGAATACCAGCGTCTTTTTGCACAATACACAGCTCCTCTTCATTCTGTATACGATCTTCTTTTTACAGACGGTTCTAAATCTGTTGACCATACCTCTTTTGCTGTTGTGGACAGTAATGGTGTTACGATAAAGGTTGGTCTTTTGCCTTTTTATAGTTCAGTGTGTACAGCTGAAGCTACAGGTATACTTAATGCCATCGAATTTGCTCAAAACTCCAATAAACAAACAATAATTTGCACTGACAGCAAGTCTACGATTTCTTCCCTGCTCAATCCGTCAAACAAATCATACCTTATCTCGTGCATGCGCAGTAAAATTATTGAAAACGCAAACATAAAGATAATGTGGATCCCAGGACACGCCGGAATCACTGGAAATGAGCTGGCAGATAAAAGAGCAAAATTAGCATCAAAAGAACCTCTCCTAATTTCCAATTGGATTGTTGAAAAAGATATTTGCCGTCTCATTGAACGACACCACAGTAATTTGAGACTAAGTAATTGGTCACAAGTACAACACCACTATTCAGCTTGCAACATAGATGGTCAGAAACCACTTTATCCACCTTCTGGCAGCTGCAATGATATCAAAGCTTTCGTTCGCCTTCGCATAGGACACACAATTGCTACACACTCATTTCGTTTGAAAAGTACCAGTGCACCTTCTTGCCTACACTGCTCTTCTTCGCCATTAACCGTCAATCACTTACTTGACGAATGTACACATTTTAGAACAATCAGAAATTGTATTTTTCAGGATCAAAAACCATCTGACAGTTTAAAATCTACCTCAATAGAAAATATTAAAAAAATTGCTGTATACTTACTTCAAACAAATTTAAAAAAATCTATATAATTTCAATACTTCTTAAGCGTATCAGTATTTTTTTGTTTATACAAAATTTATCTTGCATATCTTAAGTCCATTTTAATTATCAAGTCAATGTATTATATTTCATTTTATTTGTCAAGTTATTTTCACTTTTAAATCAGCGAGCCGAAAGCCCTGGCAGCTAGTGCTCCTTAACTTTTGTAAAATAATAATTTATTATTACTTTTCATATAATAAATAAATAAATAATAAATAGATATTAAAAATTATGCAAAACACAAACTGCTGCCAAATGAAAAACCACAATGTTGCAGCTAAAAATAAAAAATAACTGTTGATTGATTTACTCAATCTGCTGAAAAACTATTGCTATCGATAGTCAGCAGCTTCCTGCTGCGTAAAATTTAACTATCGAAGAAACAGTTCTCGAAGAGTTATCCTAGTCGATGTTCGGCTGCTGCTGTCTGCTGCGAAAAATTCAACTGTCGAAGCAACAGTTCACATAGCTGTCGCAGTCGAGTTGCTGTCGTAATAAATTTATAGAAATATTTTTTCAAGCAGTACAGAGCAAACAATATTTTTCGTGGAAAACGCGGAATTGGTTTAAAATAATATCTGAAAAAGAGAACATTTTAAGGAATTTTGGCTGATTAATTTTCTTCGACTGATTAATTTTACACAGCAGACAGTAGCAGTCAAATATCGACTACGATAGCTCTTCGTGAACTACAACAAATGACGATTTAAGAGCACAAATGACTGTATATGTTTTTTTTTCGTGTTAACACCACATTTCCAATTTTAAACTGAAAAAAATGTTGATTACTTACACTGTTCAACTTACAGACGTCAACTGATAAAAAGTTCTTTAGAAAGTTTTAGTAGCACAGACCTGCTGGCAAATTTTGAAATGAACAATTAGATGAGTTGAGAAAGCATTGCATTTTCTTTTACAACGAGTTTGGTGACCAAATAAAAAAGTTTCGATTTCAATAATATAGTTTTGAAAAACTTAAATATCATAAGTCCACAACTAATAATGAATACCAATCAAATTGAATCTTTATATGCAATCGCTAATAAATTTCCAAATTTGTTAAAAAGCGGTAGTCTTCAAGATATAGACGTTAGAGTTTAAAGAATTAAAACGTTTAGGTTTTGATGACATTTAACCCAATTAAGAACAGCAGAAATCTTTTGGAAAACAAATTTTAAATATCAAACGGGGCCATACTTCTAGTACTTTTCCGAAATTGACAAAGTTAGTAAGCGAACTTATGTACCTACTCGTTTCTTCGGCAAACGTTAAAAGATATTTTTTAAAAATTAATCTTAATAAAAATAAATTTAGAAATCGTTTGGAAACCGAAACTTTGAAAGGTATTTTATTTGCTCAAAAATATCAGAAATTTAATAATTTTCCTTGTTATAAAATTGAACCACAATCTTAATTACTAAGCAATTTGAACTCAACAAAGTACCTATGTTCAAGAAATATATATATAAGCCATATGTAACTATATGTAAATGAATTTGATCTCATAACTTAAAAATAAAGATTTTTCATTACTTGTTTGCTTTAAGTTAAAATTTAAATCTTCTGTACTGCATGACGATTGAGAGGACCTAATTTACGATTTTTGAGACGGGCAAATGACGATTTTTAGACCCAAATGACGATTTTTGAAAAACTTTTTGACGATTTTAGGCGAAGAGTCTCTGGCAACCCTGCTGCTGAGTATATGCTGTTGCTGTAGCTCTTGATCACTTTTACTATTACTGCCCAGCCACAGCACAATATTTGGCGGTGTTGCTACCCTCCAGGAAATGTGAGCATTCCCGGATGTTACCAGGAAACATTCCATGGAATGTTGGAAACATTCCCCTTTGTTGCACACTCCATTGCTTTTTTTACATAGCATGTCATTAGAGGGAAACATTCCTCCCCGCTGTGTTAAAAAGTCATGTGGAAACATTCCTCTCCCTTGTTATGAAAATGGATTCGGCCAGGATTCGAAAGCGCTACCACTAGACTATCGAATTCTACAATAAGCGGCTAGAAAACAATGATATTAATATTTTCTATTGTCATTGCTTGACAATAAATAAAAGTTTCCAAATGCATTCTTAAAGAAGCGGTTTGGAAACAATATAAATACAAAACTTCCCTTAAGCTTCCAAAGATACGGTTTGGAAACAATATAAATACAAAAGATACTGTGGGGAATGTTTCTTTATCACTTTTAGATGGAAGCCTTCCGATTTTTCCTGGAGGGTATTTATTGAGCAGCAATTAAAAATCGAAGATAAAATTCGGGAATGAGCAAAATCGGATGAACACCACGCCTACCTCCCATAAGAAGTGACTTTATCAAAACAGTATTTCTTAAAATGCCACAAAAATAAATATATGAACTTGGAATTTTGCACATTAGCTTTGGAGTGAAATATTTACCACATATTTTAAAATTGTCAAAATTAGATGAAAACCACGCCCACCTCACACACAAAGTGGCGTCATTATAATACAAAACATTAATAAATTCAACAAAATTATGTTTTAAACTTGATATTTTACACAAAAGCTTTGATAATTAAGATGAACTCTGAGTTTAAAATTTTGTATATTGGGATAAAAACCACGCCCCCTAAAAGCGGTGTCATCAACATTATACAACATTGACAACTTCGTTTATACCAAAATACGGATGTGGGGGTATTTTAAATTCGGTTCAGTCGAAGTTAATTCCTTTGTTGTATGAATATAGTGTTTTGGTTATAAGTTTTTTATAGTGGTGCAGCGAATTCTGTCTCTTGTGTTTAACAATTGATTTAAACTTTTTTATTTTAATAATAATAAATAATGCTTTATTCGTAAAATGATAGAAGAGCCTTTTAAGTTTTTTATGTTTATTTACTATTTTTTTTTTTCAATAATCTTATGTGGTATATCTCAAACTGATAAAATAAGTAGCTTATAAAAAAATATAAAAAATAAAAAAAAAAACGAAGACTAATATTAATGGTTTCTTTATTTCTAGTAGAATATACATAGGTTTTCCATTTGCAATAGCTTTTAATGTTTTTTATGTACTAACAGCTCCTCTAGAACGAGTTTTGGAGCGTGTTAGTCGAATCGACTAACATTGGTTATAACGTATTAGAAATATGTTTGGTTATCCAGGGTTAAGAAAACGTGCTGTAGCATGTTGGATATTGAACCTCTGATTATTATACTGAGAAATTTGTGCTTGAATATGTTCTCTTTAAACTTATATTATAAAAAGTTTACTCACTTGACTCTCTCCATAAACCGTTAGCAATATCTCTAACATTGTATTTTTCTGCCTAAGAATCGTTCATTTAGAATAGCACAAATGGTTTAAAGTAATTTTTTTTTTTTTTAAAAAAACAACAAGTTCTTATGATAGCTGTATTATAGGAGTTTAATGTGTCATTAGAATGCAAAATGCCTCGTGGGTAGATTTAGGATGAATTTTAGAAAGGTGATATTCTGATCAAATATCGGTCGCACATTCCAAATCGTTGTTTTACACACTTTTGTTGGAACACAAGCTGCAGGTTGGGTGCAGCCCTTATTACTGTTGCTCGCTGTTTTAATATTGTTCGCTGGTTTCGCTCTGACGATTTTAGTTTTCGGCCTCCCGTCTTATTTTCTCCGTACTTTTTAATATTTAATAAAAAACTGTAAATTATTTTTCTGCTACGGCTTATTTTGTCAGTGATTTCGGCAATTGGTGCACTTTTTTCATTTTAACCAATAATTTCATCTTTCTGAAATTCATCCTACTTCTACCGAGGCATTTTGCATACTTATGACACATTACGCTCATTTTAAAGAGCTATCATAGAATTTTTTTTTTTTTTTGTTCTTAGGCAGAAAAAATACAATGATAGAGATATTGATAACGGTTTATGGAGAGAGTCAAGTGAGTATAACTTTTGATAATGTCAATTTAAAGAGAACATATTCAAGCTCAAAATTTCTCAGTATAATAGTCAGAGGTTCAATATCTAACACGCTACAGCACGTTTACTTAAAACACATAAAAACCACATCTTAATATACATCTATCTCATTCCTCTATTTTGCAGTTTCTACAGTCTTTATGTCATTTGCAATGATCCTAACAACAAAATTGTTGAGCAATATTCAAAATGTGGCTTAATTATGACATTAAATATTTGTATTGCACTTCTAAATGATATTTTTTTTACGTATTCTTTGGAAAAATCCAATTTTTTTGGCTATCTTCTTGCATATGTAATTAATATGTACATCAAATCTCAACTGATTATCTAGCGTAATACACAAGTTTATAATTTCTTTTACATATTCAATTTCTTCACCGTTTACAACAATTTTATTGCTAGACCCACCATTAATTATAATGTATTTCTGTTTTACTTGTATTAAGTTTAAGTTTATTAATTTTAAGGTACTTTCCAACGTTCACCCGAATCAGAGTTAAGATTACTAATGCATTCTTCAGCAGAGTCACCTGTCACATACAATAGGGTATCATCAGCGAACATGCAGATCTTCGATTATATAAAACCTTTTCCATATCGTTTATGTAAATGATGAAAGGAAGTGTACCCAAAACTGCACCTTGAGGTACGCCCAAAGTATCTGTCGCTGGTTCAGAAACATATTCTGCTACTTTTGTTTGAGTTCTTCACGAAAGATAACTTTTAAACCAATTAAGTTTGTTTCCGCTTATGTCGTACATATGCAGCTTCTGCAGTAGTATATATCTGTCAATCGTTTCAAAAGCTCTTTGTAGATCCAGAAACACGGCTACTATGACTTTTTTACCTTGCTTCCGACTTCCACTGTGCAACAAAAAGGTTAACAGCGCTTCACAATTATGTTGTTTCTAAAGCCAGATTGGTAGCCAGAGAGCAACAAGTGCGTTTCCATATAATACTTCAATTGTGAATGAACAATTTTTTCATCAATTTTGCTTTCTGTCATTAACAAATTGATGGGTCTGAAGTTCTCTGGGGTTACAGCATTTTTCACTTTCTCAATCGGTACAACTGTGGATTCTTTCCAGAAGTCTGGAAAGATTCCAGAACGTAAAGATTCGTTTATAATTTGAAGAAATATTGGTCCAATTATTTAAAACGTGCTAGATAACATCCTCACGGTAAGAAATTTAAAGTCTTTTTTGTTATTCATATTTCTCATTTTATTTTTTTAAGCCTTAAATTTGACAACTTAAATTTAAAATTATTTTCACTTCTTTCAAGCAGATTTACTGTAAATTGTTACAACAAGAATGCAAACATCCAGAACAAGCACTTTTGTTTCGGAATGAGGGAGGACGCCAAATTGCGCCAAAACTATTCTAGTGATTTTTCGAAACATGTTAATATCATTCCCAAAGAGGTATACTAAATACTAAGGCAGGATATCAATATAATCGTTTAACTCCTTCCCTCAGTCCGAAACAAAAGAACTTGTTCTGGATGTTCGCTTTCTTGTTGTAAAAATGTACAGTTAATGTTGGTTCCTTGCACCACTTTTTGCAGAAGAAGCCAGTAGTGACCCAGTGGTAAATGGACACATGACGTAACCAATTATTACTTAAATACAATGTATCTTCGAGACTTCCAAAACTTGATTACAATTTTAAATTGCATTTGTTCAGACATGGCCGCTAAAACACTGATACCTTCTACCTTGCACAGTAAACTACTATGGGAGTAGGTTTGGTGCAAACTTTTATATATTTTGTTTAAATTTAATTCTTTATTTCAAAACTTTTTTTTATTTTATAACTTTTTATTTGGCTACAATTTTCTTCGAACAAATTTATGAAACTGAAATTTTCAAAATGAAAATTTCTGAAATTATACTAACTGAATACAATACAAAATGTTTTTTTATAACAAGTGTTTTATAGGCAAGTGTAAGTAAAATACGTTATTAATAAAACTAAAGGTAAGTACCATATAACAAAGAGGTAAGTATTAATGTAACTAAAGGTAAGTACAATATAACAAAAGGTAAGTATTAATGTAACTAAAAGGTAAGTATCAATGTAACGAACAGGTAAAATAGGCTGTAGAGATTCTTCTATGTGGTGATGTAATAGGGCACCACATTATTCCCACTCCTCAAATGAATCTTGTTGTATTTCTGAGTAAATTAAAATGTACCTTTCTTTTAGATAGTGTTGTAGTTGTTGTGTCTGTATTAATTGCTGCTGGTTTTAAACGGTCTAAACTAACTATAGTATGAGTGTTATTTTTGAGTATTGTGAAGTATTTTGGGTTTCGGTTGATTACTTCAAAAGGACCATCATAGGGTTCCTTGAACTTGCTGTGTATGGTGTCGTTTCTAACGAAGACAAATTTACAAGTGTTGAGTTCCTTAGGTACGTGTTGTTGGAATTTTGTGTTATGGTGTGAAATGAGTGATTGTTTGTTTTCGACTACTTGTTTAATTTTTGGAAGCATCTCTGAAGGGTTTAAAGTTTTATTGTTGCGAATTACTATTTGTTTCGGTAATCTGAGCGGCTGGCCAAAGACCATCTCAGCTGGCGACGCTTTGATGTCTTCTTTGACTGAGGATCTAAGGCCCAGAAGAACTAGTGGCAACTCTGTGAACCAATTTGTCTGGTTGTTTGTTGCGATAAGGGAAACCTTTAACTGGCGGTGAAAACGCTCTACCATGCCGTTGGCTTGTGGGTGGTAAGCCGAAGTAGTTATATGTTGGCAACCGAGATTTTTGAGAAATGTGTTAAAGGTCGCGGAAGTGAATTGTGCTCCTCGATCAGAGGTAACCTTCAATGGAACTCCAAAACGTGAAATATACTCTCTTTGAAGAATGTCGACTATCGTGTCGGTGTTTGTGTCTTTTAGCGGATATGCTTCTGGCCAACGAGTGTTCCTGTCGACTACGGTAAGTAGGTATCTATACTCTTTTGAAGTTGGCAAAGGACCGACTATATCCACGTGGATATGTTCGAAACGGCCGTGTGGTATGCTGATTTTGTGTGGTGTTGTCTTCGTGTGCTTGTGTATTTTTGAGCGTTGACATCTAACGCATTCTTGTGCCCATTTGTTAACGTGTGTATTCATATTCGGCCAGAAATATCTTTGTGTAAGTAATCGCCGTGAGGCTCGTGTACCAGGATGTGCTATGTTGTGTAGTTGTTCGAATACTTGTTTTCGTAAAGTCTGTGGTATGTAAGGTCGTGTTAAAGAATTTTTCTGTTCGCACCAAATTTTAATGTTGAGTACCGGTATGACTATCTGTTCGAGCTTGTATCTGTGGCTATTTAGTATATCTTGCAGCTCTGTGTCTGTGTTCTGTTCCTTATGTAGCGTTCTCAGGTTGATGTCTGTGCAGGCAAAAGCTTCTATTTCAGCTCGTGAAAGTGCATCTGCTACAGTGTTTTCTGAACCTTTAATGTGTTTAATGTCATGTGTGAATTGTGCGATGTATTCTAAGTGTCTTGTTTGTCTGGGACTGCGTTCTGTTTGTGAATGTATAGCGTTAATCAGTGGTTTGTGATCTGTGTATACCGTAAAATTGTTTCCTTCTAGGTAGTGTCTAAAGTGTTTGATGTTTAAGTATATGGCTAGTAATTCTCTGTCGAATGTACTGTATTTCGTTTCTGACTTTGATAACTTTTTTGAGAAAAATGCTAATGGTTCTAATGTACCGTTATTGCGTTGTTGTAAAACGCCGCCAATGGCTGTGTTCGATGCGTCTACGGCAATCGATAATTTTGCATTACTACTGATGTGATTGAGTAGTGTTTCCTTTGCAAAACTATCTTTGATTGTTGTAAATGCCTGTAGTGTGTTCTCTGTCCAGTGTAACTGTTTGTTTTTTGTTTTTGATGCTACGGTGACCATGTCATAAATTGGGCCTAGCATGTGTGCGAGTTTTGGGATACAACGGTGGTAGTAGTTTGTCATGCCTATGAATTTTTGCATTTGTTTGACTGTGGTGGGTTGTGGGTAGTCTCGTATGCACTGTGTACGTTCTTCTGAAGGTCGGATACCTTGTTTAGAAATGTTGTAACTGAGGAAGTTTATATCTGATGCTCCGAACGTGCATTTGTTAGGTTTAATGTTTAAGCCGTATTCTGAAAGTCTTTGGAAAACTTGTGTTAAGTGTTTTATGTGTTCTGTCTCGGTCTCGCTAGCTATAAGTATGTCATCTAAATAAACGAAAATGAAATCTAGTCCCTGTAAGACTTCATGTATAAATCTTTGGAATGTTTGTGCTGAATTTCTCAAGCCGAAAGGCATTCGGAGAAATTCGAACATTCCGAAAGGTGTTGTTATTGCTGTTTTGTGGATGTCGCTAGGAGCCATCGGTATCTGGTGATATGCTCTGACCAGGTCAATTTTTGAATAAAAGTTTGTGTTATGTAAGTTGATGGAAAAGTCGTGTATATGTGGTAAAGGGTAACGGTCAGGTACAGTATTAGCGTTCAGTCGTCTGTAGTCGCCACATGGTCTCCAGTCATTTGGTTCGCGTTTGGCTACAAGGTGTAGTGGAGAAGAAGTTTTCGAGTCAGACGGTCTACAAATTCCTGACTTGACTAGAAAGTCGAATTCTTGTTTTGCGATTTTTAATTTTGATAGGTCTAAGCGTCGTGGTCGTGTGAATGGTAACTGTCCTTCTGTAACTATGTGGTGTACTGTTTTGTGTTTGATTGGTGCAGTGTAATTTGGTTCTGTGAAGAGTGAAGGGAATTGTTTGAGTAACTGTGTGTATTTATCGTCGAGTGTAAATAGTTTTGGTAATTGTGTTTCAGAATACCTCGAAATTGCGTTGACGGATAATTTTGTAAGGGGGTCTATGAGTTTTCTGTGTTTTAGATCTATTAGAAGTCCATATTTGGTAAGAAAGTCTGCGCCAATGATAGGTTTTGCGATATCTGCTAATATGAAAGTGAAATGAAATTCTCGTCTGAGTTTTAAATTTACGTTTAACAATTTTTTTCCGTAAGTCGATATTGCTGTGCCATTAGCAGCTTGGAGTGTCAAATCAGATTTTTTATAAATTTTGAATTTGGAGGATGGCAATACGGAAACTTCAGCGCCACTGTCGATTAAGAAATTTAAGTTATTGTCCTTGTCAAATATGAATAAACGGCGTGTTAGTGTTATAGAACTCCCATCATTAGCCGTTGCAATGATGGTGTTTTTTAGTTTAATGTGTTTGGTGTATTGTGGTTTGGTGTGGATGTCGTTTGAACATACGCGCATGGTTGTTCGCATCGTCTGGCCGCTCTGCCAAATTTGTAGTGGTACCTACAAACCCAATTGGCCGGTCTTTGTTGTGACCCTTCTCTTCTAGGTGAACGACGTCTGGAGTACCTTTGGAAGTTTGAGCTTTGTGATCGAGAACGTTCACTTCTCAGTTCTTGTACCTCCAGTGCCAACTTATTAAAGTTTTCTTAAATTTTGGATGTGGTCTCCGCGAAACGTTGGATAATTGCCATTACTTCTTCTGAGCCGGAAGCTGGTTTTTTAGACATGGTAGAAATTTCGCTACCAGCCATGGCTTCCCATAAGTCATCTGCTAGTTTTAAGAGGACCTCTAGTTCGCTGTGTCTGGACCCGGTCAAGGCGATATTTAGACTTTTTGGCAACTTGCGTAGCCATATTTTGTAGATTAAATCGCCACTGACTGTTGATCCCGCTAGTAGAAGAAGTGACCGGTAGAACTGAGATGGCCTTTGGTCGCCCATCTCAGAATCCGAAAGGATTTTATCTAATCGCTTGTTTTCGCTTAGTGAAAATCTATCGAGCAATGTCTTTTTAAGCCCTTCGTATGTGTTTTGTGTTGGCGGTTTTTGGATAAAGTCTAGTACAGTGACTATGACTTCTTGTGGTAGCGAGGTTACCAAGTATTCGTATTTAGTCTTATCGACTGTGATTCCTTTCGCTTGGAATTGTATTTCCGCATGTGCGAACCAAGCGTCTGGGCAACTCGTCCAGAATGTAGGTAATTTTACCGAAACTGTGTGTATTTGTGTTGGTGGTGTGAGAGGGTTAGTCTCAAAGTCTAAGAATGGTGTGTTATCTCCCTCTCCGGTGTGTGGAGTAAGGGGTGGGAGTGGAGTAAGGGGTGTGTGTGGGGGTGTTCGTATCATTCTTCCCTCTAGATTTACTTCTATTTGAAAATTCTAACTCTTCCCTTTTTTTTAAGTGTACCTATGTCCCTAGTGTAGTGTAGTGCCTACGAAAGTTAGACGATAGGTTTCTTACGACCCTATCGTCTAAAATTCGTTTAAGAAGCTAAGTGTGTACCTCGTGAGAATCTAAAATAATACAGCAACCTGAAAAAAATTTTATAAAATGTCAAAAAAAAAAATAAATCAAAATACAAATTTTACAAAATTAATAATAAAATAAAATTTGTTGCTGCTAGCGTTGTTAATGTTGCTGTTATTGTTATTGTTGCTCTTCTTATTGTTGTTGATTTCAAATGTTGTTATTGTTGTTATTGACTGCGTTGTTAACGTTGTTGCTTTTATTAATGCTGTTGTTGTAGATGTTGTTGTTGTTGTTGCCGACGTTGTTGTTGTTATTGCTTTTGTTATTTACGATGCCTTTGAACTGGAGGTAGTTGGACCAGTACTCTTTACAGATGACTGTCGCTGCCGTTGTTGTACGCAGTGACCGTGTCTGCTGCGTTTTGGTTGTTGTTGGAGCGTTTATGGCTGTATTAGTGCGATAGCTGCTTGACGGTACACTAGTATTGGTGCTTAGGTGAGCGTGTGACGACGAATAGGTGAGAGCGTATGAGCTGCTGCTGCTGCTGTGACGACTTGTGCTGGGCTCTTCGGATGAGACTGTTTTTTTTTTTTTTGAGCGTGTTCGCTGTGCTACGCAGTCATTAAAGAGGTCGTTAGCTGGTTGTTAACTTGGCGTTTGTTTTGGCATGGCACATGATCCAAGGTTGGCTGTATTTGTTATTTAAAGTTTGTGGTCCTTCTAAAAGCGATTTGATTTGGTATGTTGATGGTTTGGTTTAGTTGTTTCTGGTTGAGAAGTTGTAGCAGAGATGATGGTTCTGCAGTAATTCTTTTTGTTATTAGTAACAATATGTTTTCCAATATGATTGAAAACAGGAACGCAGGATCGAGCAGGATCGCCAGTTTTGGTGCAAACTTTTATATATTTTGTTTAAATTTAATTCTTTATTTCAAAACTTTTTTTTATTTTATAACTTTTTATTTGGCTACAATTTTCTTCGAACAAATTTATGAAACTGAAATTTTCAAAATGAAAATTTCTGAAATTATACTAACTGAATACAATTCAAAATGTTTTTTTATAACAAGTGTTTTATAGGCAAGTGTAAGTAAAATACGTTATTAATAAAACTAAAGGTAAGTACCATATAACAAAGAGGTAAGTATTAATGTAACTAAAGGTAAGTACAATATAACAAAAGGTAAGTATTAATGTAACTAAAAGGTAAGTATCAATGTAACGAACAGGTAAAATAGGCTGTAGAGATTCTTCTATGTGGTGATGTAATAGGGCACCACATAGGTATGCGCAAGATAGGAGAGAACACTTTAGAGTAGATTCATGGTACTTACTTCTAATAGAGATATGCATATGCAATACATATACAGTTCATATTTTTGATAAAAGGATTTCTCCATTTAAGTTAGTACCATGATTCTACTCTAGTACCAAACACTCCTTTTTAAAAATTTTTTGAGACCAAAAACCATAGGGATTTCTCCATCAGAAGTAAATATCATGGACTAAATTCATACCGAGAGTTAAATTGGTACTTTCCAATAGCACGAATTTAAAGTTAATGCCAAAAGTAAAATTCATATCAAAAGTTAAATTCATACTTTGCAAAAAGTACGACTAACTTTTTCGGATAAAAAGCATTGGTTTAAGTCTTCACTAAGTTGGCGTCAGATTTATGAATTTATCTTCGCGCTCGTTACGCAGGATTGTCTTCATTGTAGGGCCCATTCAAGTTTTTTAAACGAAAAAAATCCTGTATAAAAAGTTTTATTTTAAAGCGACTGTTATTTATAGGTAATTTCTTTTATTACATCACTATTATAAAACTTTTTAAGGAAACTTTTTGAGTTTTTTAGATAACAACCACTAATTACTATAGCAGGAATCCGTAGTTTAGCAAAGCACCTAAAATATCAAGTTTATGTTTTTGATAAAAGGATTTCTCTATCAGAAGTAAATACCATGCACTAAATTAATACCGGGAGTTAATTTCGTACATTCCAATAGTACGAATTTAAAATTCATGCCAAAAGTAAAACTCGTACTTTGCAAAATGTGGTGGATACGATTTTTCGGAGCCAGGAAAAACATTCTGCAGAAACTTTTTGAGCTTTTAATCGAAGATTTTGGAAAAATATTTTTTACTAAAATGGTAGTTGAATAACTGCATTTTGAAACTAAAAACGTTAATATTTTAGGTAATAAAAAAAGGTATTTCTTCAAAATCAAAATCGAACGATTGGAAGTCCCGCTTGTATTTGCTTAACAAGTGCATAAAATTTGGTAGTGATCCTTGCCATATCTTTCGAGTAATGCTGTCCTCTCTTTCAAGACTTTTCAAGAAAACCGTGCTGAAAGTTTTTTTTCGTGCATACTTTTCAATGTCTTCAATTCGGTCGTGGTCGTATGTGCTTATAACTACAACAATTTTTATTCAATTAATTGACTTAAGACTTTCGGAGAATATTTTTACGAAAATCTTTAATGGGCCTTCACAAACTCTACTTAGACATTTAAACTTATAGTTCGTGTTGAGGAATTTATTTAATTTTATTATGCATCCTGTGGCTTGATATTTTTGACAATTTCCTTTGTTTACTTTAAATTACATACTTTTTAATTATCTTTGCATATTCTTTTCTCTATAACACATTAACTTTGGCTTTTGAGAATAAAGTGAGTTTTCTGAGTTTCGAATTTTGTACATTAAAGTAGTTGTATTCAATGAAATGAATTTATCATACTATAAAACCTGACAAGTGTTTTATCAAAAGATACATAAAATAAGTTCTCTTAAACAGTTCGATTTTTGGAAATTTGGAGCTAATTCTGTAAATCAACAACTCGTTTTACAGAAAATAAATAATTTGACGTATTCATATGTATTCCTCGCCCCCTCCCCCACCTCTTCCTTGAGTCATAAATTTGAAATAGGAAGCTCAACGTGAAGAATAAATTATCAACTTCATAGACAAAACATAAAACCATAGAATTACAAAGACTGCTTAACGAAAGATAAAAGGTCGAAGAAACTACATTTGAAATGCCAGAAGAAAAGGAATATTTTCTGTTGCCCAAGGCTCTTATCACAAGGAACTGTAGATTTTTAGCGCAGATTTCACAATTAAGTATTTCGCATCCTTAAACTTAAACCTTAAACCCCTTCGTATCTCTAATTAGCCGTCCTTTTATTCTAAAGACTTTTTTAAATCGCTTTATCAAATGTACAACAGCGTATGAGGCGGAGAACAAGTTTGCGTCGGCTTCTAGGCAACTCCAGCACTATTCTGACAGCTCGACGTGCTGGCCAATTAATCATATCGCTATATGTGCACGCCTGCGCAAAAATACAAATGCTTAAGGTTTCAAAAGGAATGAGAAAGCAATAAACATAAAACTTGAGAGTTTACGACGTGAGAAATACAGGGTTAAGAAGGATTTCGTAGCTTGTCTCAAACAAGGTTAAGAAGCTGCTGACGGTTAAACTTTATAGTTTATATGCAAATCATGACGACTCTTGCGGTGAAGCACAACCGAGGTATTTGTTGGACTCAAAATAAAGGCCATAACGATTGGTTCTACGTGATTGCGTGTCAAATTGGATACAAAGGTTTTTGTTACATAAGCCACAAGAACAACAATCAAACTAAAACTTGAGTTTTTCTTTCGTTTTAAAGATCTCGGTAAAGACTTTGTTTTGTGGCGTTGCGCATGAGCTGCAAATCGGTTGATTGGATTTTATTATTCTGCGCTTTACTTTCTTTAACTTTGTCCTCTTAGAGTCGAAGAGAAAAGCGTGATAAATGTTGTCAGCAGAAAACAGTGAATAGATGCATAACTTATACAAAAAAATAAGAGTCTGCGGTCTTTGTTGAAATTTACTTTTAAAATCTCTGCTGAATGAGAAGACTGAAGCATAAATAATTACAGTAAAAATTATTAAAATAACTACACTTTTTATAAGTTTTCAAAGATAACTCAGAAGTTTTTTTAGAGTCTAAAAACACTGTTATATTTTAAACTTAAAAGAAAAAAAATCAATATGTTAGTGACAGTGGATATGAACATTTAGGATACAACTGCGATCCTTGTTCCATTCTCTCTTTAAACATATCAAGATTTTAATTTTTTTAACCTCTTCGGAGCAACTTTTAGTGGTGCAAAACATTCTAAATTTGACTGATGTTCGGTTCAACTTGCATAGGCTATGTACAAAGTTTTAATGTTTTATTGCCTTCTTACTAGATCCTATAATATATATTGTAAAACATTTAAAAACAATTTAAAATGTTTCCATCTATTAACCTCATTTCCATCCTAATATATAAAAAGCAAGCACGCTGTTCCGTGCCCAATATCTCTCAAACTTTTCAGGCTGAAAGAATGTCAATCAATAAAGTAAGTACACACTAAAAAATTTCAAAAATAAATTCACACCGGTGAGCGGATATTTACATTTCCTACACCGAACGGTGTTAATTCACACCGCTTACTCGGTGTGAAATGACAAACTTATCCGATCGGTGTGAAATTAGAAAGGCAAAGAAAAAGAGCAATATTGAAATCACATTCTCATTGATAAAAAAATTAAAAATTGAAATTTCCCAACTTTATTTGTTCATTTTAATTTTGTAAATCTTGGTAAAAGATTCAAACTATATTTTTTACACCACGAAATAGAGCCCAAAAAATTAAATAAGCCCCAAAAAATGTCAACTTCATATGAAATAACTCCCAATTTTTGGGGACAATTTCATTATTTTTGGGAAATATTTAATTTTTATCTTTGGTTCTTATTCCATTATGAAATAAAGCCCAATGAAATAAACCCCAATCAAAGATTTTTGCGGCTTATTTCGTTTGACAATTAATAAATTTAATGACAAATAAAAATTGTAAAAATAGTTCGAATAGTTGAAAATTGCACCGTTCGGTGTTAAATAAAATTATCATTTTGCGTATTATAAATAAACACCTAACAGGGTACAAAACAAACATCCTATCTGATGTTTACTTTTTTACACCGATCGGTGTGAAAAAAATATGCTCTTTCGGATATAAAATTCTGGCACTTTGACACCGTGTTTTTTAACACCGAGCGGTGTAGGACTCCCTGGAACACCGATCGGTGTAAAAATTCTATACAAATTTTTAAGTGTGTATGCAGTTCATCTAGGAAAATATAGGAAATAGAAATTGGTAGAAGTATTGTATTGTAACAAAAATCAATGAAATTAATGCCGATGTAAATAGCTTTAGCTCCGCATCGTAACTTAATTCAAATCATCACACAGCATTATGTCTTAGTGTTAAATTCTATAAATATTTAAAACCTGTAAATGAAAATAGTTTAAATTTTGATTTTGCCAAAGGTGATTATACCAACATTTCGCTTTTCTTAAGAAATGTTAATTGGTTGTCAGTTTTAAATAATGATAACTTAGTAACAAATTACAATATTTTTTTCAAGCAAGCTTAAATAAGCTATAAACCTTTTATTCCTAGAGCTTCTTTAAAAACTTTATCAAAAGCAATATGGTCAATAAAGAGCTAATTAATTTAAATAATAAAAAAAATAAAGCATATAAACTGAACAGAAAATAAAGTGATAATCAAATTATTTTAAATAATTATCGCTTTCTTCAAGAGAAATGTGATCAACTGCACAAATTTTTATATAAAAATTATATTTTTCAGATAGAATGTCAACTGAAGACCAATAGTAAAAGTTTTTGGCATTTTATTAATAGCAAAAAGAAGTCTACGGGCATTCCAAATACTATTCAATACATGGGCAATACAACATCTGCCCCTCTATCAATTTGCAATATTTTCGCGGAATTCTTTCGATCAGCATCACAATTATATGTTTCTTCAAACAGCATCACAAATACAAATACCTACACAGACTCATCCTGTTGTTTACTAAATATTGGTGACCTAGAACTTAGCTCAATAGAAGTTTGGGAAGGGTTAAAGCAACTAAACCTTGATAAACAACCCGGGATGGTTTTCCACCCATTCTATTAAAAAATTGCGCAGTCGCGTTATGTTTACCATTAACGACAATTTTTAATCAATCATTAAGTAAAGGCGAATTTCTAACGGATTGGAAAATTACTTACATTACACCGATCCATAAATCCGGTTCTAAAAACGAGGTCTCTAATTATCGTCCAATATGTAAAATATTTACGATCCCTAAACTTTTTGAAAAATTAGTACATAACAGACTCACTTTTTTAATAAAAGAGGTTATATCACCATATCAACACGGTTTTATCACGGGTAGGTCAACAACTACAAATTTGGCAATATTTTCTAAATATATTTTGAATTGTTTTGAAGAAGGACATCAATGTGATGTTATATTTACAGATTTTTCAAAAGCTTTTGATAGAGTTCATCATGAGTTACTCATAAAAAAACTCGAATTAATTGGCTTTCACTCTAACTTTTTAAAATGGTTCGAGTCATACCTTACAGGACGGACACAATTTGTTCGTATTAACAATATACTGTCAGATGCTATATCGGTTTCTTCAGGAGTTCCGCAGAGCAGTCACTTGGGGCCACTTCTGTTTCTTTTATTCGTAAATGACATTCCTAAAAAACAAAATTTTCTCAGTGTTTAATTTATGCTGATGACATAAAGATTTTTTCTATTATAAAAAACTCTAACGATTATTTGAATCTTGAAAGACATATGCTCCAATTATCTGTTTGGTGCAGCGACAATTTACTGCCGCTGAATATATCTAAATGCCAAAGTTTGACTTTCAATCGAATTTTATCGCCCGTAGTTTACACATATAAACTCGGAATTATGACATTGTCTAGAATTACTGAAAATAAAGATCTTGGAGTTATACTTGATAATAAACTAAGGTTCTCAAAACATATAGACTATATTGTAGCAAAAGCTAATGCTATGTTAGGTTTTATAAACAGAAACACTAAAGACCTTTGTGATCCATTCTCTTTAAAATCGTTATATTTTGCATTTGTAAGATCTATCTTAGAATACTGCTGCATAATCCGGGACCCTTTCTATAGATGCGCTTCTAATAGAATCGAAAGAATTCAGCGACGCTTTACGAGAATTGCAAACAGTCGCTTAAATTGGAATATCGAAATACCAGAATATTATGTGAGAAGGCTTCTTCTTGGTATTCTATCCTTGGAAAATCGCCGCAAATATTTTGCCATTATGTTCGTACGGGATTTAATATGCTTTGAAATAAACTGTTCCACTTTGCTTTTTCAAGTATGCTTTCACGTACCTTCACGTGATCTAAGATCTCAAAGATTATTTCATGAGCCATTTCATAGAGTAAACTACAATATGAATGAACCAATCACTCGTTCTTAAGACTGGCAAATTCAGTAAGTCGAGATATAGACTTTAATCTAGGTTTAAGTAGGAGTGTCTTTAAGAATTCTCTGCTTTTATATTTTAA
The DNA here is from genome assembly GCA_963920525.1 of Dichetophora obliterata. Lineage (NCBI taxonomy): Eukaryota > Metazoa > Arthropoda > Insecta > Diptera > Sciomyzidae > Dichetophora > Dichetophora obliterata. Next base: position 156,272,389 of record OY986436.1, read on the forward strand.
TATTGTAAGTAATAATTCCAGTAACTTAACGTAACCTGTATCAATTTGTTATAATATACTGTATTTTAAATTTTTAAGTAGTCATTAAGAGAAAAAATCTCTGTTTGATGAATAATAATAATAATAAATAATAAAAAAAAATCACAGGTATTTTGTAAAACGATATATTAAGAAGTTTCTATTAAAAACAGAAAAAATAAACAAAAATGCAATTTCTTCAAATTATACAAACTTAAATGAAGATATCCTTAAAAACATATCAAAAAAGTAAGTATGCAAAACTAAACCAGTACTGTAAAATTCTCATTTTTTTAACTTATTTTAAATTAACCCGAAACACCCTGTCGTTGCCATATGGCAACGCAAACACAAACACTTAAAATGTGCTTATTTTAGTTTAAACTATTTTATATTTGCGTTAACAGGACATTCTGAAAATATAAAAAAAATTTACTCGGGGTGATTCGGGTTAAATGTTTTTTAAATATTTTTTTGGATAGTCCTTTTGTTTTATAACAGCTTTTAGTCTGGATTTCATTGAAGTCACCTGGTTCATAGTCACGCTAGGCGGTATGTTCTCCCACTGTAAAAAAAGAATTTTCTTCAAATCATCCTTGTTTTTTATGTTGTGCTTTCTTATTTGGCGGTCAAGGTGGTCCCATAAATGCTCGATAGGGTTAATATCATGAGACTGTGGTGGTGTTTTAAGCTGTGTTTTTACTTTATACAGTAGCCACCCCTTGACAATAAGCACGGTATGCTTAGGGTCGTTGTCTTGTTGAAAGACGAACGACTACTCAATTCCAAGTTGGGTGCACTTTCGTGTAGGCTGTTTTTTAAAATATCTAAGTAACTGCAACGATCCATTATTCTATCGATGGAAACAAGTTTACCAACTCCAGAGGCTGCCATAACACCCCATTCAAGCACAGATCCACTTTTCGATATACCTTTGCTCTTCCATCTGATCCGTGGATGTGGAATTTACTTTCATCTGAAAAAATTACTGAATTCCAAAAGCTTTCATCAGCTGTTTCGTATTGTTTCGCGAATGGAAGCCTTTTGCTACGGTTAACTGCGTTAATAAACGGCTTCTTGCGCATGTTGCGACCATGGTATCCAGCAGTACGGAGAACCTGGCGCATTGTCTCAGGATTATACGCTTTTCCAACCTCATTTTCGATTTCAGATTGGATTGTTGGTGCTGATTTTGTAGGATTTTCTCGCACCTTGCGTACAATAGTGCGTTTTTCTTGAGAAGTGAATACGCTTGGTCGTCCAGATCTTAGCTTTTTCTTAGTGCTTCCTTCTGTTTTGTATTTTTCTATCACTTTTTGCACTGTTGCATGGCTTTTCCCAACTATTTTTGCGATTTTTCTTTGATAATTGTGCTCTTTGAATAGTTTTACTAACAAGTCTCTCAAGTCTTGCGACAATTCTTTTCCACGCGGTGCCATTATGATTTCGATATTTTAAAAATGTTTTAACCGAAATTTTACTAAAAACTGGAAAACTTATTTTGAATAAAAAATAAAAACTAAGCGTTGATCACCAACTATTTCTTCCAGCACGAAGAATGCACTGTGCTTTGCGTTTTGCATACAAACTTTTTTGACGAAATTTCTGCTACCATCACAGAACACATGCTATTAAATTTTACGGTGTTTCGGAAAACAGCAAATTTCCCATGTATCCGAGAGTTGACATCGTACCTCTGAGTGCGTGAAAACTTGCAAGTTAAAATTTTGGATACCGAGTGCATACTTACTGTATTGTTTGACTGTACATAAAACGACTGTACTTCGCACAGTATTTCTAAACTGTAATTATTTTTTGACAGTAAAGTACTTTTACAAGACATACTATTCTCAAAAATGTTCAGCCTGAAAGTATGCACAGAAAATATATTTGATACTTATCAGTGACAATATTAGGTTTTTATTGTACAATAGTACATTTTTTATCTAACTACCTTTTCAACGCTGCTTCAATACGTAAAGTGTTATTTAAAGTAGTACATTTGTATTTTTCAAAAATTAATTGAATAAGAAATCAAGCTTAAAAGAGAGAAAAAAGTGCTTTCGGCCAATGGCTCCAAAAATTAAGTGTGCGGAGGACCTGTCGTAGGACAGGCTTTAATACTAGTATATTATAAATACATAAATCAGGGAGTCCAAAATAGAAACGGAGCTATAAAGTCAGATGTTGCTGTACGGTAGGTAAGAAATATGAAGAAAGGATAAAGTAAGATTATAAAAATCATAAGATAGCTATTACTCTTAACGTTTACTTATTTCAATGAGGAAAAAAATTTTTAGTTCTATTTTTTTAATCAGATGATAACACTTATTTTCAAGTTTAATTTTTTCTCTCAACAATAATTTTTTCCACTTATAACACAGTACGACAGTGGTTGGTACACATGACAAATGTTAACAGAATATTAAAATAAAGAAATACGTGTCTCGGCGTTTTGCTGTAGCACGTCAGAATTTTGAAAAAATCGATTTTTATGCTTCGAAGGACCGTGGAGGTTCACTTGTAATGTAATACTATTATAAAAATTTCTATAAAAACAGAATGGGTGAACCGATTTTAATGTTTGAGCCAGTTTTGAAAAGGGAATTCAATTTGGATTTTTTTTATTTAAAAAAAACAATTTTTTTCTTCGCTAGATGGCACTTTCACTTTCATGTAAAGTTAAAAATAACCAAAAATTTAATGTAATGTAATGTAATGTAAAAATACAAAAATTAATATGAAATCTTAACTATTATTTTGTGTTAAAAATTAACAACATTGTATTTTTAATGAATTTCGTACATTTTTGGTTATTTTTTAACTTAACATGTAAATTAAAGCGCCATCTAGCGGAGAAAAAATTGTTTTTTTAATAAGAAAAAATCCAAATTTAATTCACTTTTCAAAACTGGCTCAAGCATTAAAATCCCATTGCTACAGAAAACGCCGAGACACGTATTTCTTTATTTTAAGCCTATTTTCATATTCTGTTAACATGCGTACTCAAAAAAATTTGATTTTGTCGTACTGTGTAATATATTTAATTATGTTATAAATAACAATCCCTTAATTTTTTTTTAAATAAAACCGATATCGAATTTATGTATCAAAACTAGATGGGCAAATTTTCTGCTTTTTCAGCAGCAGTGCAAAGACGGCTCCTGGATGAATTCTGGGATAAATCGGAACGGGAAATTGTGAGAGAATTAAGAGTGTAGCTTTATAGAAAGCGTGAGAGCGAAGCATGATGATGTGAAGAACAAGTGCTATATATTCTGCATATTAAGAGTATTGCTTCTTAAAAGGGTTAACTTTTACTTCACATAGCTACAAAAAGCGATCTTTGTTCTATCGTGCAGTTTCTTTATCGATTTAGTTATTAAAAATCAAACGAAATTTCTAAACGGAGTGCGAAATTCGGGAATGAAGACTCAATGTCTTTATCAAAATCAAATAAGCCTTTCTCTGGAAGCAATAATTCAAGTGGTGGTTCTAGAAACAACTACTGGAGACCTCTCCAAATGATATCTGACGATGATTTAGATAATTGTGACATAAGTGAGCCAGCGTTAATATAGCCTAAAAAAAGGGTTTATACCTCCTATTACAGTATAATCTCCAGACAGTGCCTTTATTCATAAACTGCTTGATGGTATAAAAATAACAAAATATTGTTTAAGCAAATTATCTATTGGCTCTAAAATAATGTGTGAAAGCATTGAAACGCACAATGGTGTTATAACCCTACACTGTAAAAAGTAAATATTATTATTAGGTGAAAAAACTGTCTTAAAGTAAGCTGTAACAGCTTTAAGACAGCTTTCGCTGAAATTACACTCGCCTTTATTTGCTGCAAACCAGCATACAACACTGTTTTATTTGAAGGCAGTTAAATTGTAAAAGCCGCAGTAGCCGCTGAATGCCAGCCCTTTTTATATGTGAAAAAGCAGCCTATAAGTCAAATTAATGTGAGCCCTGCTGAAAATAAGATTAAGACTACATGATTTTCAACAGGCACGCTTTAAAGTTTTGAATTTCAACTTCCTATTGTCTGAAATGAAGACTGCATAAACTTAATATAAAGACGATGATGAAATTAAGGCTATTGATGATTTTAAGGCAGTGTTTAAAATAACACTTTGTTTTTACAGTATACGAAAGATTGAAATGTTTAATTCGATAAAAATCCTGTTATTTCCGCCGTTACATTGCATCTTGATAAACGCTTTATTATTTCCATTCCAAGTTAATGAAAGCATATCTCAGTTTTATTAATTTTATCTTTAAATGCTTCTTTATGCTTCCTTCAAGCAGAGCAAAACTCTCGAAGTTATTGATTAATTGGTCCTCTCCTAAAACCATTTTTTAAAAATCCGTGTTCACTGCCATTAAAATACTACTTTGCTTATTCATTTCAAACTTGGTACTTTCAACATATAAAATACATTTCTTTCCAACGATAAGTTTCAGATTTTCTTTTTTAAGATTAAGGAGCTTTCCACTTACAAAATGACGGCATTTTTAACCACCAAAAATTTAAAAATAAAATAAATAAAAATCTAAGAACGTTTGGGGGAGGATTTGATGATACTCCGACTAAATTTTAATGTTCTTTGATTTTGACTATTTCCAGCTAAGATGCAATGAACACCGCAAACAGTCTTTTTCCAAAGACGTTCTTGGGAAAGCTTTGTCAGTGGGTTGTTTAAAATAATTACATAATGTTATTAAACTGATACTTTATACGTAATGTACAAAAGGTTTCAATAAATTTGCTCTATCGATATTTTTAAAAATAATTCGCAAAAACATTTTCTTACTTCTAGAACAAGGAAGCAACGCTCATTATCATTTTAATTTCACAGCTTGGTTTAGAATAATTTTGTTTAATTTATATACATGCGTTCTGCAAACGTTAGTACGTTGGCAACAATACAAAGGCAAAAACTAAAGTAAAATATTTCTATTGTATTATATTTAACTAGTAATAAAGGCTAGCGTAAGACGAATTGCTTGAATAATGATTTGTGCGACAGCAACTCATTGTCAAGCCATGTCCAGCGTTGCCGTTTGGCTACATTTAAAATGAAAAGCTACAATGCTACGATGCTTCTTAAATGGCTACATTTTCATAGATTCAATAATTTTTTGTATTTTCAATAGAAAAAATTGTAAAAGGAACACTTTTATGTAAAAACACAGAAATAAGATTGGGTTCATGCCTTTATTGCATTGTATTTAACCTTTAACTCATATTTCAATTGTCAGTTAACAAATTTTACATTTTCCTTTCCATATGTCAAAACTATCAATATGATTATGTGGGGCGCTTGAAGCACTTATTAGCTGATGTGAATTATTAGCTGATGTATAATTAATTGATATATAATGTTAGATCCACAGGCTTAAATAAATTGCTTTTAATTTAAAGAGCAAATCAAATTAAGATTTGATTTCACAAGAAAATACTTGAAACTTTTAAAAATAATAACTCCAATCGAAGTTTTATCATACAATGCCAATTAAATTTAATTTTGCATTTTGAAGACTTATGTTATGTTGATTGTGATAATATCGTAACTCAATGGACTTTATTAAAATTAAGTAAACAACTTAAAATGTGATCGATATCGATTCCTTATTGGAAAAAGTCTCTTTCATTAAAAATCAACAAGGCGAGCAAATGTTCCCAGATCTTACAAGTTTCGTATTTAATTTACTATTATTTGCCTCATTGTTCTGCAGTCGCAGAAAGACAGTTTTTGTCCTTTCGACAATTAGAGAAAAAATGAAATAAAAATAAATGAAATTAGAAATAAATTGGAAGAAAAAAATCATCACTTGTAAGGAATTAGTTAAAAAAATCGAAAAGAATTTAAAAAGAATTTAAGTAAAAAGAGCTGAAATTTAAATTTTTGTTGTTATATATTTTTATTTTGCAGTCCGTCATATTATCTGCCACTGTCATATTATTGTAACTTCATTAGGGTATTGAAATACTCAATGAGATGTAACAAAATATTTATTTAATGAATTAACTTTTTGATAACAAATTCTATTAAATAGCTGCCTTCGATTACTCAGTTCGACAAAATTTACTAAAAACATGCACTTTTCAAATGACCTAGTGTAAGTTGTAGGTCTGGTCGAGTTTAAACCGAAATGGTGCATAAAAATTGCCTAACATCCTCAAAATTTTGACTTACCGCAAAAAAACTACGTTGGCACTCCGTCAAGATAATAAAGACTTTCAAATGATATATAATAATCTGTGGAATTTGTATAGTTTCTACGTACATTTATAAAGTAAATGTAAATTTTTTGATGTATTTATTTTCCAACTTATTTACCTTTGTCGATGTTTTTTCGACACAATTTCTTCAAAAAGCATAGCAATCGAATATACACCTAATCCTGTTTTTGCACGGTACATACGTTCCAGAAAATATCGTGTAAAAAAAAATCGTGTAAAAAAAGACACACCGTAATGGAAAAATATTAGATTGGTTCAACAACCTCAAAAAGACTACAAAAATTAATAACTCGGTAAAACAAACACATATTTTGTTCTTCAGTATATCATATTCATTTAATTTCACATATTATAATCATTTTATAATTTTTTCTACATTTATTCAAGCTCAAGACCATTTTGTTCTAATATGAATTTTCATTTATTAGCTTCATATTAAATTTTCAAAATGGTCTCGAGCTTGAATAAATGTAGAAAAAATTTGAAATACAGACCGAATAATGAAACTCCCGCAGGGAGAAATGATAAAAGTCATTTTATAATTTTAAAGAAATAAAAACAAAAATTAAAAAATTTACACATTTTAGATATAAAAACACAACCTAAATATTAAAAAAAAAATCACATCTTCAAAAAACAAAGGAACTGCCAAATTCTAATCAGATTTCTTTTGTCCGTCTAAAAAGAAACGTGTGAAAACAGGATAAGTTTTGTCGTGTTATTTTAAAAATAACGTGTAAAAACAGGATAAGTTTATTTCTGTCGACCGTGTTATTTCAAAATCGTGTAAAAAAAGACCGTGTAAAATCAGGATTAGGTGTATATTAAAAATAACGTACATTTATTTTACGAGTAAATTGAGTGTTTGTTATTCAAAATAGACCAAAAGTTGACAAAGTTATGGAACTTTATTTAAAAGCGTTTTTTTTTAATTTTCATTTAACTTGTTGAATTTATTTGTTTCCAGTAAATTGTAAAGTTGAGTAAATGAAACAGTATATATTACCTTTACGAAACTGGCATAAAATCTTGAAGCAGTTGATAACTGATTGAGTAAATTGGTAGAAAGTGCATGAATGATCGCAAAACTGGTTTTTTGACGGTAAGTCAAAATTTTCAGGGTGTTAGACAACTTTTATGCGCTGTTTTGTGTTGTACTCGACCAGACCTAAAACCTACACTAGGTCATTTCAAAATAGCAAAATGACTGTTACATCGTGTTAAGCTAGGCTTAAAATTTTTTGGCTACATTGCAGCAAGACTTGATACATTTTTTGCTACGAAGAAAATGCAGTGAGTGGCAACACTGGCCATGTCATGTTGTTCGATCTTGTTGAGTGTGGCTTGCTACAACAGTGCTAGGTTTGATTCAAACAAATTAGCGCATTGAGTTCGATAATGACATGGCTGACTTAAATGTTTGCATGGTGCACAGGACAACTCATTAAAATCGGCATGAAAACACCATGTTATGTGCCGTTATCGCTTGGGCCGTTTTCGAGAACTCATTTACAAACAAATAAACAAACAAACAAATATTGCTCGTTTAAGTTCACATATACAATATAGAGCGTCAGATATAGAATACATGTATGACACACCCAGTAAAAAATAGGCGATCGCTCACATGAGGAGCAACTAGGGAGCGCTTTTTTGCTGTGTTATTGGATCAAAAAGTGAGAACTTATGCCCTTGTGCTCCTTACTGTTTTATAAGATCAATTGGCAAGCAATTAATGAAAAAAAGAACATAAAGTGAGTCATGTGCTTTTTGGGAAACTCTATAACTATTTTCTGTGAAACGAGAAATATTTTAAATGTTCCTTTCATTCGATTCGCGTCGTTTCAACGCCGAGGTCGTGAAGTGCGATCAGCCAACGGTTATTGCGTTTTGTCCATCTGCTGATGCGACTGACGCAATTAAAATACAGTTTTTAAATAGAATCAAATACGATTCGAATTTTTAATGGCGTTATATATATCACGATTTGGCCAATTAATTTCATCGCCACCTTAGGGTCTTGAGGAGTCTAGTTGAGCTAGGGAAGCCTAGCTTTCGGAGTAAACCTAAATCCCACAAAAAATGTTCCTTTGCTGATCCATTTGGATCATTTATTGATCGCTCTTTTTGAGCTCCTCTGGGATGTTAAAGGGAGCGCTACTATTCCTAGGACATGCAATGTTAAAAGAGAACACAAAATATACCTAGCTTGAATCAATAAAGAGCACTCCACTGCTCCTCAGGGAGCACTCCCAGACAGATCGCTCATAGGATGATCCACTTTTTTACTGGGAAGTGATTCAACACATGTTTTCAATAAGCCATGCAACCTATGAATTGAGAAATTGGTTGCATGTCATAGCTTGAGTTGGCGTTGTCGTTGGAATGGCATGCATGATTTGGTTTGATTCAAAATTCACTCTCGCTCTTTCGAACACTGATGTTACACGTACAGTAATTACTGTATTTTACAGTTATTTTGAGCCCCGTACAGGCAAACAGTAATTAGTGAATAAAATACAGTAATTATGAATTTGTACCTTAAAATGTACCCTGAATGAGCAGTAATTTTATTAAAATACGCAAAAAGATCTACCTTAACTTTTTATAGTAATATTTTTTCAAATAGCAACTACAAATAAAAAATGTTATCAAACAACGCCAGAAAATACAAATTATTTTAACACCAAAAAAATCCTTATATTCAATTTTTTATAAATCTATAGCATATGTTAATAAATATACCACATACAAACTGAAAAATGAAACTACATGTGATTGAAACAAACCCATTGTGTGAGAAAACAAGGTGATAGCGAATTTTAATTTTTGTTTTAAAAATCCAACACTTAAGTTGTCAAACCACACAAAATCAACTTTTCTGTCTCTTTCACTCATTCACAAGTTTGACAGTTTTAGCAAACGACGTCGACGTCACTTACACCTTGATTTCTTGCTCTTTATCACAAACCTAATAGTAACTTCTTATTTTTATAATTTTTTTAATACGTTGATTAATTTTTGCTATTGTTTTTGTTACTTAACTTTTAAACTTTATTGAAATATTTTTGTTTTTATAATTATTTTATAATTATTTTATTGTTTTCCATATCACTTTATTCTCACTTTAACTTCAGTAAAAATCCTATAATTTGTTTTGTTTCATTACAATTCACCATCAGCTGTTTTTGACGAGAGCGGGAAAACGCAATTTTATCATTTTGAGAGAGAAGTGTCAAACTCACTAACACCATGGTGAGAACATCGTAACTGTTTTTATCCCCCGAGTTCTGCAAATGATGTGCTCTTTATTTGAGCTGAAAAATATTTAAATTCATCAATGATAAGTATTTTAATGCTTGATATTTTGATATTTGCTTTTAAGTAAAATGAAACGTATACGTTATCCAAAAATTTTTCTTTATTTAAAAGAAGAAAAAACTTGCAGAAATAAACTAAAATTTATTTATTTATTAAATTAAAAACTGAAAAATTAAAGTTCCTTGAAATTTAAAGTTATCAAAATTTATATTTTTTTAATAACGTTTCATTTAATTTAATAAAAAGTACATTATTAAGAGTTCAGCCTGGAAATGAATTGTGTTTAACAAAATTGTGTAAGCAAAATTGTGTTTATGCCTTTTTGCTATAATGCCTTTTGATATTGTGAAGCACTTGGCCTTTAAACTTTTTCGAATATTTAAGGCATGCCGATTTATATGTTTGCTCATAAAATGATACATATTTGCCTTTGTCAATATTTGAAAATCATCCCATTTTTTATAATAAAACATTTAATAAAACACAAATACAACATAATATAAAACATAATATACACAAAAATGGCCACAAAAATGCTTCAATAGAAACAAACAAACTGCAATAGAAAAGAATGATAAAAAAATGATGACATCAAAATAAAACTCCCTCAGTACTCACTGACAGTGTTGCCACTCACTGCATTTTCTTCGTAGCAAAAAATGTATCAAGTCTTGCTGCAATGTAGCCAAAAAATTTTAAGCCTAGCTTAACACGATGTAACAGTCATTTTGCTATTTTGAAATGACCTAGTGTAGGTTTTAGGTCTGGTCGAGTACAATACAAAACAGCGCATAAAAGTTGTCTAACACCTTGAAAATTTTGACTTACCGTCAAAAAACCAGTTTTGCGATCATTCATGCACTTTCTACCAATTTACTCAATCAGTTATCAACTGTTTCAAGATTTTATGCCAGTTTCGTAAAGTTAATATATACTTTTTCATTTTAATTTATTCAACTTTACATTTTATTGGAAACTAATAAATTCAACAAGTTATATGAAAATTTAAAAAAAACGCTTTTAAATAAAGTTCCATGGATGGCATGGAAATTCCCTTCAAAGGAGAAGTAGAGTACCTGGGACTTACACTAGATTCAAATCTTCTCTGGAGAAGACGTGCAGAGGAAACTATAAACAAAGCAACGCGCGCACGCATGGTATGCAGGAATCTGGCGGGGAAAAGCTGGGGTTGTAACCCAACAATTCTCCGCTGGATGTATACAATGATGGTGAGACCCATCCTCAACTTTGGTGCAATAACATGGGCTGAGAGAACCAAGCTAACCACAATGAGGAATATGCTAACAAAGATGCAGAGACTGGCCTGCGTATGCATCACAGGGGCCATGAGGACCTGCCCTACAGCAGCACTAGAAGTAATTCTGGACCTAACACCCTTACACCTTGTCATAGAGGGAGGAACTCTTTTGCCAAGCGAAGTCTTTTATGCATTGCAAAAGAGGGGACGGGTTAGGTAAAACTATCAGCAGTAGAGAGAAGAAGGATATTGCAATGCACACTCCCTACATCAATTTATCAAGAGACGATAAAGTAAAAAGATAAAACTTCGAAAAACATTTCGAAATTAAGCTTAGTACCAAGAAAGAGTGGGACAGCAAGAAACCACACAGTATATCATGGTATACGGATGGCTCCAAGACATTGGAGGATATAGGCGCAGGGGTGTACGGGCCAAGAACTAAGCACTGTGAACCCATGGTGACAACACCCAGTATCTTCTAAGCGGAAATCCTAGCAATACAGCTGTGTGCACAATTCAATCTGGACCGGAAATACAAATGTCAGGATATAGTTGTGATGTCAGACAGCCAAGCAGCTATCAAAGCATTAGTTTCCTTAGAGATATCATCGAGAATAACATGGTAATGCCTAACAAAACTCAACGAACTAGGCAAGAATAACACTGTTACTTGGGTCCCTGGTTACAAAGGAATACAGGGTAACGAAGAAGCCAGTGGTCTAGCGCGACAGGGTGCAGCCACAACATTTATAGGACCAGAACCATTCTGCGGATTGAGCTAAGAAAAACTAAGAAGGGAGGAGAGGTTTAAACGTTTAAACCTTTGGAAAAGCCTCCCAAAGTTAAGACAATCTAAATTGCTCCTCAAAGATTTTAACACTCGGAGAGCAAAATTGTGCATAAGCTTAGGCAAACCGAATCTAAGGATTCTAACTGGGTTCCTTACAGGACACTGTAAACTTAAATACCACCTGATGAAATTGGGCATAGAAACCGATAGTAACTGGGGAACTATGAGCTGAGCCTAGAGCAGGTTTCATTGCTTGGACCTAAGAATATTCTCAAATTCATTAGAGAAATAGGGCTGGATGTTCCATAACTTTGTCAACATTTGGTCTATTTTGAATAACGAGCACTCAATTTACTCGTAAGATAAATGTATGTTATCTTCTAATATTAATACGATTGCTATGCTTTTTGAAGAAATTGTGTCGAAAAAACACCGGCAAAGGTATATAAATTGGAAAATATATCAAAAAAATTAACATTTACTTGATAAATATACGTAGAAACTATACAAATTCCACAAAGTATTATATATAATTTGAAAGATCTGTATTATCTTGAAGGAGTGCAAATGCAGTTTTTTGACGGTTTTTTATTTTGAGGATGTTAGACAGTTTTATGCAGCGTTTCGTGTTAAACTCGACCAGAGCTACAACTTACACTAGGTATTGTGAAAAGGGCATGCTTTTAGTAAATTTTGTTGCACTGTATAATTGAAGGCAGCTATTAATTAGAATTTGTTTTATCAAAAAGTTAATTCATAAAATAAATATAGTTACATCTCATTGAGTATTTCAATACCCTACTGAAGTTACGATAATATGACAGTGGAACTACCGCCTGCAATATTAAAATATTTAACAACAAAAATTTAAATTTCAGTTCTTTTTACAAAAATTCTTTCTTGGGCGTCCATGCAATTTTTTTAACTAATTCCTTACAAGTCATGATTTATTTCTTCAAATCTATTTCTTGTATTCCTTTTTTCTTTAATTGTCGAAAGGATAAAAAAACTGTCTTTTTGCGACTGCAGAACAATGAGGCAAATATAATAAATTAAATACGAAACTGGTAAGATCTGGGAACATTTGCTCGCCTTGTCCATTTTTAATGAAAAAGACTTTTTCCAATGAGGAATCGATATTGATCACATTTTAAGTTGTTTACTTAATTTTAATAAAGTCCATTGAGTTACGATATTATCACAATCAACATTACATAAGTCTTCAAAATACAAAATTAGATCCAAAATTTAATTGGCATTGTATGACAAAACTTCGATTGGAGTTATTATTTTTAAAAGTTTCAAGTATTTTCTTGTGAAATCAAATCTTAATTTGATTTTCTCTTAAAATTCAATAATTAATATTCCTATTAATTTATTTTTCCATTTCACATCAGCTAACAAGTGCTTTAATCGTCCCACATAATCATATTGATAGTTTTGACATATGGAAAGGAAAATGTAAAATTTGTTAACTGACAATTGATATATGCGCTAAAGGTTAAATACAATGCAATAAAGGCATGAACAAAATCTTATTTCTGTGTTTTTACATAAAAGTGTTCCTTTTACAATTTCTTCTATTGAAAATACAAAAAAATTATTGAAACTATGAAAATGTAGCCTTTTAAGAAGCATCGTAGCATTGTAGCTTTTCATTTTAAATGTAGCCATTTGGCTACAATTTTTGCCAAACGGCAAAGCTGCTCACTGTATATAATTATCATTGAAAAGCGTTCATCATTTTCAAATAATCTGAGTGAGGAAAAAAAATAGAGCGAGCTCACATATCGGCTGGCTTATGCTCTTCAAAAGCTGTGAACAGCAACAAAAGATAAATGCAAATAAACGATTCGCTCGCTCATTCAGAGGGTGGTTAAATTTTAAGGGCCGATGTTGATTTTGAATAAAACACAAATTATTTAGGAAATTAGTCATTTCTTTTTATTTTGATAATATTGGTATGGTTCAATTATGTATGGAACAAAATATCGGCCAAATGGCCGCCGCGACCTCGGCGGCACACCTCCATCCGATGGTCCAAATTTTCAATGACGCTGAGGCATAATTGAGATTCTATGCCGTTAATGTGCCGAATCCTTCAGCTCTTGAATTGTTGCTGGCTTATCGACGTACACCTTAGGTGTTATAATTTAAACAATTCTGTCTGAGATTGAGACAACGAGTTGCAAGTTATTGTTTTTTAGACTCAGTCTTGCAAAAGAGCACCCAAATTGGAATGTTCAAAAATGGAAAATTGTTTTTTTTAGTGATGAATTAAAGTTCAACTTGATTAATTCAGATGGGATGTGCATGGTACTGCGCCGCCCAGGTACACGACTTAAAGCCTGCAAAATAAATTTTAAGCACGGAGGCGTGGTATTATGGTATGGACTTGTTTTTCCTATAATGAAATTGAACCATTTCAAAAAAATCTATGGAATTATGGATCATTTTGTATATAGAGACATTTTAGAAAACAAGATGCGACCACATGTATAGTGGGATAAGCCGCTTCAGTGAACGTTTCAGCTCGACAACGACCCAAAGCACACTTCAAAGCTCATCAAAGATTACATTAGAGGCAATGGGATTCAAGTCCTTGATTGGTCAGGTCAGCACAATCGCAATGACTTGAATCCCATCGATAATCTCTTTGGGATTTTGAAGGTAAAAGTTTCTGGTCAAAGGTTTTCCAATAAGTCTGCACTGTATGAAGCCCTGAAACTTAAGGGAAGGTTCTCCTGGATTTTTTTGAAAAATCCATTTTTTTTTTTTTTTTTACATAAAATGAAAGTTACATATATGTAGAATGTTTGTGCCAAGGGATATTTCAATACGACGCGTATTTCTCGAGCTAGAGCGTGTCAAACGTACCCATGTCACGCGCGCGTACCAACTTTCTAAAAACTTTAAACGCGTTTTTCTCGGAACCATGTTTTCTATTCTAACGGACAGCACAGGGCTTGTTCTATTGATCCGATTTCCTTCATTCAAAGAATGTTTGAAAGTATATACTTTTTTGTACGCCTGGAACCTAACATTGGCATAAAAAATTGTTTATTTATAATTTTTAAACGAGATCTAAGTAAAAAAAAAAGCAAAAAATTTCAATTATTTTTTAAAAGTCCATAAAATTGGTTTTTTTACCAAACTTAATTGAAGTTAGGTTCCAGGCATATGAAATGTTATCAATTTTAATAAATTTTATACATTTCTCATTTCAGTTCACTACCTGAGGCCCCACACTGTCCGCGGGAGGTCGATGTTTTGCGCGCAGAGGTCGACGAGATCCGCCATTTTCAAGCCGCCATTTTGAATTTTTCAAATATTTTTTTTTTTTTACTCGTCAATAAACTACGAATCAAAGTTCAAAAGCATAAGTTCGTATGTCTTTTCATTTTCCCACAAACCATTCTCAAATTTTGCTAGTTTTTCGGCCAAATCCAAAAAAATCCAGGAGAACCCTCCCTTAATTGGGAAAAAAATACCTAATACCAACATATCTACTTTAATAGAATCGATGCCGCTCAGATGTGCAGCGATTATCAAGAATAATGGATTTTACACCAAAAAATAATTATGTTGCTTTTGTTTTGCTCTCAGACAAATTTAGTCACATTAATTTTAAATTTAATAAAACAAAACCAAATTTGAGTATGCTTTGTTTTTAATATGATGTATGAATATGTGCTTTGTTGGACTCCTATAATCATTTTGTTGTGTCCTCAATATTTAAAAAGATACACGATTTAATGTCAGCGCACTGATTTTGTTGCTATTATTTTGCGCAACACTGTACATTAAAAAAATTTTATATAAGCAGTTTTCAACCCATTATTGTATCGCGTTGAGTCGTAGCAATTTGGCCGAAGGGAATTGAATTGAAGAAACAAGCAAGCTTTTTAAATTGTGCTAAAAAAAATAAAAAAATTATTTAACTGAAAAATAAAAATAAAATATATATAGAGCTTTTCCCTTATATATATACATATAAAAAATAAGAACAAATCCTTCATCAAGCAAATATATAAATGGACATTTTTGAAAAATCGGCTGGTGTGATCCCACAAAAAACTCCCAGACAAATTACTCTCATCCTCAACATCTTCCTCCACTATTGAACTGCCGCCAAGTTTTGACGAAAACTCCTTCCCTCCACTGGGCAATAATCTGCCCCAGCAGCAACCGCGGCATTCATCATTAAAATTAAACTCATCGACTGAAGTATCGCAACATTTTGAATCGTGCCCACCAAATTTGCAACAAACTATGGAGACTTACTCTTCATTTGACAATTTTCAACATGTAAATCACACAATGGATCAAGCTGAAGATATTGGCGGTGAGTTTTTAATAAGTTGTAAAAGAAGAAAACGAAGAATCACTTCAGATGTCGCCGAGGTGGACGTATAAGATTTTAGACCAAACTTATCTAATAACAGATTTGCTTCATTAGATAATCTTATTGAAAACAATGCTCCTAAAGTACATAAGAATATAAAAAAATTCTATTTCGGGTAAATGTGGTTCAGTATCTACCACTCGTAACCTATGTCCACCAATTTTTTTATATAATGTAAATATCAAAAACTTAATCGACCAATTTAGTAAAAAAGATCCGAAATTATTTTTTAAAATTATCAATGTAAGTAAATTTAAAAGTAAGCTTTACTTAAATGATGCATCGGCTCATGAAGAGATGATGATGCTTCTCAAAAATAAAAATATTGAATCGTACTCCTTCACTCCCAAGGAGTTCAAATTTGTTAATTTAATTTTAAGAGGAGTTTATTTTAAAACCGATATTAATGACATAAAATCTGCCCTTGATATAGAACTTCCAAACGCTGTACATTCAGTTGCTAAATTTAAAACTCCTTTTTCTACAAAAAATAATATTGATACTGGTCTGTTTATCGTTTCACTATTACCAGGAAAAAAACACACTGACATTTCCCACATAAAATATCTCTTGAGCCAATCAGTAAAGTGGGAGTCACCAAACTTAAAACAAAAAGAAATACAATGCAAAAGATACCAGCGTTGGGGTCATTTAGCTAGAAATTACAATAGACAGTACACCTGTGTTAAATGTAATGCCTCTCATGATCCTGGTGAATGTTCATTAACTAAAACTGCAAACTCGGTTCCTTATTGTGTAAATTGCGATGAATCAGGCCACCCTGCCAACTGGAAGGGATGCCCTTCATATAAAATGTTCGTAAATAATAAAAAGAAACGTATTTTGGAAGCTCGAGAGAAGAAATCGATTGCTCTAAACAATGTAAATAAAGCTTTCAGTATAGGCCCAGTTTTAACAAAGAATAAAACTTTTGCTAGTCTTTTTTATCCTCAAACGCAAAATATGCAAACTCAGCACTCAGAGAAAAAGCGTCCTCTAATTATAGAAGAATTCTTAAAAATTGCAAGAGAAATTTGTAATCCAGAAGTTATTTCTGTTGAAGCTAAAATTGAAAAGTTCCTTTTTAATTATAAAAATCTCACAAAATCACAAGCTAGATCGGAATGTGTGAATCTTTTGTCTCTTGTTGAGAAAACTTATGGTCCATAAATATTTAAACCTTTTGACTTTTAATGTAAGATCAATTATTGATGCAAGTAGACAAATTTAACTTCTTAAAATTCTAAAATATAATGATATTCAAATTGGCTTTATTCAAGAAACTCACTTAACTACTAACCATTCAGTTAATTTGGAAGATTTTGATTTTATACGTTACAACAATGCTCCTGGTGTCGGATTAGCTATAAAAAAATTATAAATTATGTTGACTTTATCAATGTCAACATAAAGTCAACATAATTAATATAGAGGTCATTTAGAAAAAACTTTAGAAAAAACTTTAAAAATTATAAATTTTATATTGCTCAAATTCCTGATATATCCTTTCCAAACGTTTTTGTCACTATAGATTTTTTAACTGAGGGTGAATTAAAAAAATTACTATTCGGATGTGTCTATTTATTTTGCAACTTTCAATCATCTGAAATTTATAACGGCGTCTCTAAAATTTGTGATTTCTGAAATAATTTTGATGGTACGTTTATTGGTGGTGATTTTAACGCGAAAAATTGTTTCTGGGGCGATAATTGTAATAGAAAGTCTTTATTAAATTGGCTAAAAGACTATAATCTAAATTTTACTCGAGTTTGTGATACAAATCCCTCATTCTCAAACGGTTCATCATTTTTAGATCATTTCTTAATAAGTACAAACATTATTGACTTAATTAATCAAAATTTCGAAATATCAAGTTTGTCAACCTTTTCTGATCACTATCCTTTAAAACTTAAAATAAACATTTCAGCATTTGATATTTTAATAAGACCTCCGCGAACTTTTACTTCCTATAAAGACACAAATTGGGATAATTTTAGATCTGACTAGGATTTTAGTCTCCAAAATTCATTTCCTCCGTCTAACCGAAATCTAAACAATTTTGAAATAGATAACTACATAATGGTATTCACTGAATCCGTAAACGCTGTTATGGAGTTACATGTGAAATTAATAGAATTTAAAAATAAACGGTTTTTGATATCAGATAAAATAAAACGCCTATTCGATATAAAACACTCTTGGCAAAAAGAGCTTAAAAGATTGTACCATAGTAAATTTAATAGAGATAGTTCTGAATACAGGGTACTTTCAAAGCAAATTCAATTGCTAAAAATTATAATAAAGGAGCAAGTTGAACTTGAGCAAGGTCAAATTTTTAATGAAAGATTGACAAAAATTAAGCCTGGCCCTTCCGCATATAAGCAAATTTATCAAATTTTAAGAAAAAAAAACAGTGCTTTCTGTGATAAATTAACAGTTGACAATACACTTATAACAAATGAAAATGAAATACAGGGTCCGCCATTTGTTTTTTTTTTTCAACTAGTGCTTATTTCGCGAATGGTAACACTTAGCTCATGTCTGATTTGACAGATAATTAGTTTTATCCTTCCGCTGAACGAATATGGTTGTGTATACGCTTGAACAACGCTGGGAAATATTGCGACATTACTTTGAAAATCAAGATGACGATTTTGCCAAAAAAATCATATTTTCAGTTGAAGCTCATTTTGATCTTGGCGGGTATGTAAACAAGCAAAATTGTCACATGTGGGGCACAGAAAACCCGCACGCATACATTGAAAAGCCGCTGCACCCAAAACGAGTCACTGTTTGGTGCGGATTTTGGTCCAGAGGCATAATTGGGCCATTTTCTTCGAAAATGAGCAAGGAGTGGCCGCTATAGTCAATGGCGATCGTTATCGGGCCATGTTGAACGAATTTTTGTTCACAAAAATTGAAGTGGAGGATATTGGCAAAATTTGGTTTCAACAGGACGGCGCTACGTGCCACACAGCCGAAGCTACACTCGATGTTTTGCGCCCTGTTTTTGAAGATCGCATTATCAGCCGCAGAGCTGATAATGCCACCTTGGCCACCTCGAAGCTGCGATTTGACACCGTTGGACTATTATTTGTGGGGTGCCCTCAAAGATAAGTGTTACGTCGACAAGCCAGAGACAATTGATGCTTTAAAGGATAATATTCGTGAAGCCATTGGTGAAATACAGCTGCACACAATCGATAATGTGCTTAAAAATTGGACCGATCGTGTAGGCTACTGCATGGCCAGCCGAGGCAGCTATTTGAATGAAATTATTTTTCATTATTAATCGAAAGCATTGTACTTTCAAATAAAAAAAGAAATTTGAGAAAATATCCAGTAGTTTTTTTATAGAATTTTCAAAAAAAAAAGTTTTTTGGCGGACCCTTTATATAGCAATATGTTAAATCCATTTAATTCAGTTTATGAAGAAACCATTCCTTCTAGGTCTGATATTTCTGAAATTAAAAATACTATATCACCAACTGTATCAGTTTGCCCTGATTCCATATTTTATTTTGATAAAATTTTTTCATCTTTAAACAACACTGATTCTTCGCACTTCATTAATACTGAAGATCTTGCTTTAATGATTAAAAATTTAAATACAAAAAAATCATGTGGATTAGATAGTATTTCAAATTATATGATAAAAAAGCTACCATCTTCAGCGATTGATTTCTTAACTTTAATTTTTAACAATTGTATTAATAATGGTTATTTCCCACTTTAATAGAAAGTTGCACAAATTATACCAATTAAAAAAAACCAGATAATTACAATACAGACAATTTTAGGCCAATATCCTTACTTTCAAATCTTTAGATTTTCTTTATTGAGTTTTTGGAAATATCCTTACAGACTAAGATTAACAATTTAAAAATAAAATAACGGTACAAATAGACAGTAGAATTACGATACAAATAAACTATTTAACAATTTTTTAAAACATTCTTTAGACAATGAAAAGTCAAACAAAACTCAAGACGACATATCATTATATAAAGACAGAGCTCTTTGCAATGGCTCATTACGAGCATAATTAGACCTATGAAGTTGAATTGAAAAAACTTTAAAACGTCTCAACTGTCTTGAAGGTATATCGAAATTTATGAGTGCCAAAAGTGCAGGACAGTCAATATTACTCGAGATTATGTCATAGATAACAATAAGAGACTGAACTTTTCTCCGCGAATCCAAAGTCTTAATGCCTAAAAGCAAGCATCTAACATTATATGAGGGAAATTCTTCACGACAATATAATGGCCGAAGTGCAAATTTTGTGAATCTTTTTTGAATTTGTTCCAATCTCAACATATGAACGACATAATGGGGACTCCAAATGAAAGATGCATATTCTAGTATAGATCTTACAAAGGAATTAAACAATGACTTTAAGGTATCCCCATACCTCGGAAAATTCTGAACTATTTCTACGGATGAACGCAAGTAAAGAGTAGGGTTTAGGGACTATATAGTTAACGTGTTGATTAAAAGTGAACTTAATATCAAAGATGACACCAAGATCTTTGATCGATTGAACATATTTAAGAGGTACGCCAGAAAGAGAGTAGGGGGTATCTAAGAAAATTACTGCTTTTAGAAAAAGTAATATGAAAGCATTTAGAAATATTTAAAGGTAGAGCATTCAAACTACTCCACTGGTACAAGTTATCTAAGTCAGCTTGTAAGGAAATTACATCAGATAAGCAACTTACCCTTCAAAATAGTTTTAAGTCATCAGCATTAAGTAAAAATTTTGAATTGCAGAACATTTTATTTATATCATTAATGAATAATATAAAAAATAAGGGACCAAGGATACTACCTTGCGGTACACCCGAAGAAGAAAGAAACTTGTAAGAATTTACATTATTAATTGAAGCAAAGCAAGATCTACCACTTAAAAAAGATTTGATCCAGTCTAAAAAGGATGAATGAAATCCCATTTTACACAGTTTTGCAATTAAAATTTTATGAAAAACTTTGTCGAACGCCTTTGTAAAATCTGTATAAATTGCATCGATTTGAAAACCAAGTTCAAATGATGATATACAGTAATTGGTAAATAACACTAAGTTAGTTACAGTGGAACCAGCTATGAAACCATGCTGTTCTGGGCAGAAACTACGTTTGACGAGGAAAAATAATTTATTTTTTATGATTCGCTCGAAAAGTTTAGAGATGGAAGAAAGTTTAGAAATGGGTCACTAGTAACTTATATCATTTCTGGATCCAGATTTGAAAATAGGAGTTATATGAGCCATTTTCCAGCTCTCTAAAAATATTCCAGAGGATAAGGACATATTAAAGATTTTACATAAAGGGGCTGACAAGGCCCGAACACAGTTAAGTAAAACAATTGGGGAAAGCCCATCAATGTCAGCTTTAACAGAGTTTTTTTCTTGTCTAAGGGAAACAAAAACGTCCAATTCATTAAGCGTCAAAGAACCCAAATCCAAAAAGGAATCTACGTTTGACAGAAATTTACTGTTGAAATTTGGAGTGTCAACCTAGTTGGAACTAAAAAAGTCAGCAAATAGGTTCACTGTTTTATTGATTGTAAAAGAAGAGACACCATTTAAATGCATTTTAGTTGGAATAGTTGAGCCGCACTTTTTAGATTGAATAAAATTTCAAAAAGATTTGGGATTCGATTTGATATTAACCTCGAACCCCAAAATATATTGTTTACATAGGAATTTATTTAAAAAATTGAACTGTAGTGCGCACCAAGTTAAGCAACCAAACGTACACAAACTATTTGGTTGCACTGTATTTATGTTTGTTTATATTCACCACGCACAATGACCCGTGGTTATATATTAGATTTACATGACGTACTTTCGCACTAAGCTAATGTTCTATTTCACTCGCACACTTTTAATGTTTATATATTTTGTTATATTTATTTTGCATTACGCACTTACGCATTAAGTTTATATTTATTATTCACTCACGCACTTTTTATGTTAAAATTATGCACTTTTTCAAAATACCGTTGTTTGGCTTTATAAGCACCGAAAATTGAAAAATAAAGATCATTAATTCTACGAGCTTTAAATCAGCTTGTCTTTTTATTAAAAGCCTAAGTGCATTTTTATGCCGGCTGATAAATAAAAATAATAAACACTTAGAGCCAGTGGCGTTTTTAAGCGCCGGCAAAAATTCGAGGCAGGTCCTTTTCTTTAAAACATAAAAAGTTAAACAAAAACATTACAGAACTCTCTCATATAATGCATATATTTTGCTTTATGATCTGCATAGTTAGTGGATTTAAATAATTTCAGATGCTTATTACGAAGATTTTTTAATTTTTTGAGGCCATTAGTATACCACGGAAGCTTATGCGATTTTATGATAAACTGTGAAATATTATCATAACAAATTTGAGCTACTTGAGTTTTAAATACATCGAAACAAGTTGCGACATTTTTTCTATCAAATAATGAAAGCCAATTGACACCGCAAAAAATATTCAGTAAGTTTTCAAAATTGCACAATTTGAAGTTGAAAACACAGTTTGATTGGCGAGAGCATATAAAGTCATAGAACTCTATTTTTAGGATTAGAGGCACATGATGCATATCGGAAGGACAGATCGGAAGGAAACACTCGGATAATTCGTAATTAATATTATTGGATAGAAAAATTAAATCTAAAATTCTACTTAAACTATATAAATATGAATTGATTTGTATTAGTTCAATACTCAGCCATTAGTATGGCTGAGTATTGGTTCAGTATTAGTTCAAAATCGCCAAAGACTGATAAGTGACCTTTATCACCAATAGATGAATGAACAGCTAATACATTGTCAACATGAGCTGCGTAGATGGAATCAGGGCTTGAAGGTGGAATATAAGACACACAAATATACAGAGTGCCTTTTGGTCCGTTTAAAGCGACACAAAGCTGGTCAAACAAAGAATCCGCATTTTGAAGTGGATGCAACGATGAGCATAGTAAACGCTTTACCGCAATATGAACGCCACCACCACGATTAAGGCTTGTCTTAACAGAATCTCTATCTTTCCGGTAAACTTGAAACATGTTAGTGTTGAAGAATTCACCATAAAAAAAATCATGATTTAACCACGTTTCAACGAAGACAAATACATCAAAATCTCCAGCAGAAGTAAAATTATAAATGCAGGCAGATTTCGTTCGCATTCCAGACACATTCTGGAAATATATCTTTAGATTGCTGCAAGTTGTAGCGACAACTAAGTCGCCAACGATCTTTTCGTTTCGTTTTGAAAATCTATAAACGGATGAACGGTTAATATTTCGCTGCCAAAGAGATGGGCTGAAAATTAAATCGTAGAATTGTTCCGATACACCTAATTTAAAATGAACACTATCGAGATTAGCCATAATAGCGTCTCTCTTAACAAGCTTATTGCATATTAGATGGTTTCGTGTTATAGTAGAATGCTTAAGCACATAAGATATAATGTTCTCTTCAGAAACATGCGGCTTAACTGATGATACAAATATGGTGCACATATTTTTTCTTTGAGACAACATCTACTTCAAAGCTATCATTTATTTATTTATTATTCAACTATAAAAAGTTTGTTCTACAGTTACTAAAAATTATCTTAAAATTAAACAAAAATTTAACAATTGACACCGCAGCTATAGGCCCAACCAAAATAGACGTTTTGCTACGTAACAAGTAAAAACGTAAGTGTTCGGTTTAATACATATTAATGTTGTTACCCAAAATGAGCAAACGTAACTGAACGAAACTAAACGAAACAGTTTGACAAGACGTATTATTTCGTAAGAACCGAACTGCTAGCGTAGCAACTCGTCAACAACAGTTGTGCAGAGTAAGTTTTTATTTTATTTTCATCAATTTGTTTCAACTTCACCATTACTTCACTCATTTTTCACAAATCTTTATTAAAAATTACAAAACGCACAATATATATAAATAAATAATACTCGATTGCCTGCTGATCAGCTGTTTCAGACGCGTTGAGCAAATCGTTTCATTTTGGGTTAAATCGTTAAACATCCGTAACGAGTGCAGACGTTCGTCAAAATGCTATCGTCTCGTTTCGTCTATTTTGGTTGGGTCTTATCATTTAGCCCAATGATAGTTGTAGAGCGATTAATTGGTTTTCTTTTATTATGAACCACTGTCCAATCATTAAAATCAGCATCGACATGTTTCACTTGAGCATTCAGATCAGAAACATAATTTTGTTGTGCATTGGCTTGAGTAGCAGTGTGAGCATCAGAGGCAACGAAAGGTATAAAAACAACTTCAACATTGTTAGAACCATGGCTGAATTATATAAGGTTAAGTTACCAAGAAACTGTTCTCTTTGTATGCTCTTTGTCAAAAAACAACAACAAAACTTTGATCGGTAAATGTCAAAGTAAAAGAAAAAGGCAAGTAAGCAATCAATTTAAATTTCTGATTAGATGTCAACATTTTATATTTTGAATTTGTGTTTGAAATAAATAAAATTTGATTTAAAGAATCTTCTTAAAGTTTGTGTTTTATTTACCGCTTTAAAATGCCAAAAAAGCACGATTTGCCAAAAATATTATAACAAGGAAAACATTTCCTTTTTTAAAGTTCCCAGTGACCTTTTTAAACGAAGACGATGGAGTGCGAATTGCGGCATTGAGCTGTTGAGCAGCGCCTTTATTTGTGAGAAGCACTTCCGGAAAAGTCACTTCATAAGTGGACCGGGTGTAGGAAAGTCTGCCAGATTAATGCCATGCGCTGTGCCTTTCGGCAAAATAAAAACATTGTCAGCACCAATTCGGTCCCCCATGATGGGCGCGCTGATGGAGAAACCAATGTTCGACGTGCAGACTGTGATGCCACGAACGCTACGGGAGTCACCCATAATGGACGTGGTGGTGGAAGCGTCACTTTTCGACGTGGGATATACAATGCCCCAAACACAATGGGAGTCACCCAGGATGGGCGCGCTGATAGAGGAGCCTGTTATTGAGATAATGGATGAAGAAGTCGACGAAATTGTTGAAAGGTGGATGAACGCAGTACCTGCAGTTACCCATGTTGACTCCTCTACTGAAACTGAGTAAGCTATGCATTGAGTGGTCCTTATATTTGTGCCGCATACGACTTTAAGTTGAAAATGTGATTGATATGTGAAAAAGTCATATTTTTCAAACAAATTTGCTATTGCTTGTTTTGAGTGCAAATTTTTTAAAAACTGCTACGCGTCTTGTTTGCTATTTAATTTGTCTTCAAAAAAAGCTACCTACCATGAAAATTTAATTAAAATTTTCAGAGTTGTGATTTTTTTACTTTGCGAAAAAATATAATTTTTTACCTTTGTTGTATTACCGTTGTATCGCAAAAATTAAAATTTAAAGCAATTTTTTAGAATATGAATTTTAGCACAAAATAGCTTAAAACTATTCTTAATCCATTTCTTGTCAGATTTTTCAAAATTTGGATTTTTATATTTTCTTATTTTTATAGTTTTTTAGAAAGCCGTTACATTCTTGAAGTAATGGACTTGAAAGCGCAAGTTAAAAAATTGAATACCCAAGTAAAAAAGCTGGAACAAGAACTGCAAGCATCCAATAAACTAAACGCCTCAATCGATGCTATTTTCACTGAAGGCCAAATAAGGAAGTTGAAATTCCCAAAAAAAAAATATTCACTGGTCCTGGGAAGATATTTCCAGTGCAATCTGCTTTCATGCCTCAGGTCCTCGCGCGTACAAACATATGTTCAACAAAGGTTTCCCAATGCCATGCGTCTCGACTTTCTAAATGGGCGGATAAAGTTGACTTTGACGAGGGCATACTTCATTTTTAAATCGCGTCGTTAAAGAATACATGCGAGCTTTCCGCCGATCAAAAAATATGTGTTCTTTCGTTTGACGAAATGAAGATTGCGTCTACATACAAATATGACCCTTCGTCGGACAAAGTCAGGGCCCCATGTAAGTATGTCCAAGTCGCAATGGTACGAGGCCTAAAGGCATCTTGGAAGAAACCCATCTTCTACGCATTCGACTGCAAGATGACGAAAAAAATACTGCATGCCCTTATTATCGCTTTGTATGAAGTTGGATATCCTGTAGTTTCAGTTGTTTCAGACATGGGTCCAACCAACCAAACGTTGTGGAAGGAGCTTGGTATTTCAGTCGGTATGTTTTATTAAATAAAAATATAAACATTAATAAAAATATTAATTTTTAATAGATAAGACTTGGTTTGAAAATCCGGCGAATGGCCAGGAAAAAGTTTTTGTGTTCGCGGATGCCCCCCACCTCTTGAAGCTTATCAGAAATCACTTTTTGGAATCTGGCCTCGTAAGGAATAAGACAGTAGTCACACCAAAAACCATCAAGGACGTAATGCAGCATAAATCTGTTTCAGATGTTTCCCAACAGTTCCAACGAGGAATTTTAATGTGCAACACCTCCCTCCCGTTGCTGCTGAATTACGTTGCTGAAAAGTACGATATGTCGTATATCCCCACATACCGCCTTAATCAGGACATTTTGGAACATTTTTTTGGAGCTGTACGCAGCAAAGGCGGTTTGCATGACCACCCCAGTCCAATGCAATTCAAATACCGGTTGCGAAGATACCTGCTAGGTATGCATTCTATTTAAATGCTAGTAAATTTATTTTAACGTTTTTACCTTGTGGAAAAATCTGCATCTATTTGTTCAATTTGCGATTAATTAATTTTATCCTTTCCTTTTAATATAGCCAGAAACACTGAGTTGTTGAATTCAACCGGAAATGTTTAACCCAACGATACAACTTGGATTGCATGTCCCAATAGCATCATATCCGAAGATTGCAATGAGTTGATTCCGATTTCAGAAAGCTTTTTGAGCACAGAGTTTAATTTTATTGAGGATCAGCAAGATAATAACGACACAGGATGTGACGAAATCGACAGTCTGCATGAGGATGGTTTGGAATATGTCACCGGCTTTATTATTAAAAGATTGCAGCTGGATAATGTTTGCAGTAACGAGTCTTCATGGACTTGGGTGGATCAAGTGTCAAAAGGTGGTTTGCGTAAGCCGTCACAAGAGTTTCTGGAAAAAATCAAAGCTTTGGAAAATATTTTTAACGAGTTAAACAAGGACAACATTTCGCAATGCAATAATTATTCCAAGCAATTAATAGACTTGAGCGAAAACGTTGATTTACCCTTTTCTGTTAAAAAACTTTTTTTTAAGTGCAGGATGCATTTCCGCATAAAAAACTTAAACAAGAGGCTTAAAGTTCAAGAAATGAAACAACGATTGGTTGGTAATAGAAAATTACTGAAAATTTTGCTGTAATTTTCCGTGAACTGGTAGAAGAAAAATCCGTTCTTTTCAGGACCACCAAATTACATCAACAAAGAGTATACAAAATTATTTAAATAATCATGTTTTATTTAATAAAACACTACATTTTTACTAAACAAATTAGAAGAGTGAATAATGAATAAAAAAAGAATAAATTTAAATCAAATTGAATGCATTCTTTTACAGCTCTGGTCTGGAATTAAACAACATATTTGCATCGTTCAAGTACAGTAAAACCCGCTTAAGTACCTCACCCAAAATTGTCAGCATTTTGAGGTTCTTAAGCGGGTTGGGTAATTAAACGAACCCGCTTAAGTACCTCGAGCTGGGTTCTTAAGCGGGTTCGCTTAAACTTGGTATATTTAACATTTGACTATACATATGGGCTTGTTAACCGTTTAAAACGAATAAAAATATGTGCTTTTGTTCAAAAATACAAAAAAATATCTATATTAAAAAAACATTTCGTAAATTTGTAATTATAATATCATTTAATTTAAGAATTCAATTTTTTAAAAAGGAACATAAGGTAAATACGCACTTCTTTGTGTATTGTAAAGACTTTTTTAAAATAAACTTTTAATAAAAAAATAAATAAACAAACAATAATAAGTATGTTTTTAATTTAGTTTGAGATTAAGTATTTATAAAATGAAAAAGTCAGTAATTTTCTTTTGATGAATGTTTTTAAACTGATTTTTAAATATCTTTTCTTCTAACAATTCGATATCATCGATACCGAGATTATAAAATTCCATGAATTTTCTCAATGTAGTAAGTGCTTTTAATGCCTCCGTTGAAGTAGGAACAATAAAAGAAGCAATGCTTTCATCATCAGAAATTTCTTCTGATAGCAATTCTTCGGCATGATCTTCTAATACGGATGCCACAATTTCGTCGTCAGTCAGAATCCCAAAACATTGAGCATCTTTATCGCAATTTACAAACTCTTCAAAATCTGTAGTATTAATTGGAACATCTACTAATTCCCCTTTCTATTTTGAAAAACTTTTCTATTTTGCTTTACCATGTTCTGATCAAACTCTTTCAAAATACTTGACCAAAGCGAACCAACCATCCAAGCTTTACTCTGAAAATAGAAAGGCAACGGAGTGGGTTTTCCTTTAAAGCATCTGGGATTCTTGGATTTTCCAATTGCAAATATTTTTTTGTCTGTTCCGTCTGCATTACACAAGAACAGAAGAGTCAGTCGCGCTTTTTGACCTTTTCCACCTGTCACTGTAGTGCCCCTCCTTGCTAATGTGCCGTTGGGTAATGCCTTATAAAATAAACCACTTTCATCCGCATTAAAAATATTACAAGGCTCGTAATTTTTTAACAAAT
The DNA here is from genome assembly GCA_963920525.1 of Dichetophora obliterata. Taxonomy (NCBI): domain Eukaryota; kingdom Metazoa; phylum Arthropoda; class Insecta; order Diptera; family Sciomyzidae; genus Dichetophora; species Dichetophora obliterata. The sequence continues at coordinate 156,301,108 of OY986436.1, forward strand.
TCTGCAACACTTGATGCCTATACATATCTGCCATCTCGATGTCAGCATCAGCTGCCTCTCCAGTTATTTTTGTGAATTTGATACTTTCCCTACGCTTCCAACGCCATAACCAGCCATTCGTAGGATGAAAGTTGCAGTGCAATTTGCTTGCGAACTCTCTCGCTTTTAGCATAATTTGAGCATCTGATAGCACTGCATTTACGGCCCTCATTTGATCAAACCACTGGGAAAGCGTCTTTTCAATTTCTTCATTTGGGCTTCCACGAAGGCGCTTTCGTTTTAAGCATGTTGCATTAGCGTCTTTCTCCACTTTTTCGCGATTTCTTAAAATTCTATTTATTGTAGAAATATCACACTTAAAATATCGCGCAATTTCATTTTTTGACTTTTTATTGTGATCTACTAAGTTAATTATTTGCACTTTCTTTTTTAAAGTAAGACTAGTGATTTTTCGCCCTTTGCCAGGCATTTTTATTTTCTTTAAGTTAGCGCAAGTTTTCTTTTCTTTTTTTAGTTATTAGTTTCAGTTAGCGATGTTCGATTATTTAGTGAATGTTATGAAAATATCAATTGTGTAGCGTTGCCATAAAAAAAAATATTTGAAAGGTACTTATGAGGGGAAAATTGTAGGTAAAATGATAATTAAAGTATGAAAATTGGAGGTACTCAAGCGGGTTGGGTAGTTAAGCGGGGAGGTACTTAAGAGAGTAAACATACATCAATTTTCATGAAAAATGTTTAGTGTCCAAAAATGTTGGGTACTAAAGCGGGTAAGGTACTTAAGAGGGGAGGTACTTAAGCGGGTTTCACTGTATATTGCTAAAAACTTTGTTTTAGCTTTTCCATAAATCTTAACATGTATCCTTTAAACTTGAAATGGAATTTTCTATTTTAAAATGTTTTCAGTTTAATATTAATTCGAAAGTAGATGCTTTTTTAGGAACTTTGCCGTTTCCTAAATTAGTCAAGCGCTTGCGTTTAGATCCAAATCCAGCAACATCCAGCAACTCCAGTGACCATAGTGCACAAACGCATCCATTCCTATTGTACATACAGCATGTCTTCGCATTCCAACGAATCACAGACAAAGTAGATGCCATACAAATCGGTATCATGTAGTAAGTGTTAAACGATTGAAAGCTGGGTCACAAATTGTTTTCGGCGCTGGCGTGGGCCAGATGATGTATTGTTGATACCATCGGTCTGTTAACGATCCCAGGTACAAATCAAGGTATTTACCACCATCAAGGGGATGTTATCTTGGTCGGTCCAGCAGCAGCTCTTCACAGCAATGGCAACGTAAGACACATGGAAGAGTGTCATCATTCTCGCGAACTTCGCTGGTAAACAGGCAACGTGAAACAACTGGTGGCGTGCCATCATAAATGTCCTTAATTTTACCCAGTCTTGTTCTGCCATCTTGGCAAGATCGTCATGGTTAACGCCAGCAGCGCCAGATAGCATAATGCATGATGCTTTGTAATGGTTTTTAATGTAGTCACTCAGGTCGGACTGGCCAATGGTTTCGATGTCCTTAGCTGAGCTGCCACAAAGCTGAGTGTTCGATTATTAAATCAAATTAAAACAGAAAATCTTTCTTTTTATTTTAAAACTTCAATCAATTATTTCTAATTTGAAATAAAAATGAAAAATAAACAATACTTCAGAGAACTGAAGTTTTTCACTTGTGGATTGCAGAATGTCAAAGTAAATAAAACTACACCAAACAGCTGTTTTTGACATCCGCCGACATATTTGCGCTCTCAGCTTACTCAACCTTATATAATTGAATCATGGTTAGAACGTTCAGCAGAAGAGCAAGATTCATACGAAGAAACAGCAATATCCGAATTAGAAGCAGCAACAACAGCATATGGTTGAGAACACTCTTGCGTGCGAGTATAAAATACCTCAGCAGACGAAAGCAGAGCTTGTGAAGAAACAGAAACAGCAACAGACTCAGAAGCAGCAGCAGAGGGCAGCGCGGGTGCAATAGCAGAAACAGATGCAGTAGACGCAGGAACAGACACAAAAACAGTAGGCTGAGGATTTTGATGCGTGAGAGCCGAAGAAATTGCATTTGGCGAGGCCAAGGTTCATTTATAAGGTTGTGGCACTTGAGAGCGAACTCGGTCGAACTGTCAGAATGGATGAAAAGAAATTAAGAAAATGAATGCTTAGAACAAAGAAAAGCACAGTGACAGTTCGAGCAAAGGCGGAAAAAAGAGTGCATTTCTCTTAAGTGCCACAACCTTATAAATGAACCTTGGGTGAGGCAGTGCGTCCCGTGTGTACTGAGGAAACCGGTTTTCGGGAGCGTAAGCGTGTGAGCGGCATTTCACGAGTATTAGGAGATGTAGAGTGAGATCCTTTAGATCTGCTGTTGCATTAGAAACAGCAACAGCGCAAGATTTTTGGCGAGGAATGTCAATAGCAACACTTGTACTTTTTGTAGCCGACGGCGATTTGCTTTTCATATTATGCGGGTCGTTGACCTCTTTATTTATATGTTGCATTAACAACAATTTAAGTTCAGCAATTTCGGTAACCAATGAATTAATTAAATGGCTCAAATTAGCAAAAGAAGTCAAGCACTTATCGCAAGTAAATTTAATATTCGGATGTGATGACAGAGTTTCAAATTGGCTTGCAGTTAAATTATAACACTGGCAATGAAAGTTAGAGTTGCACAAATTACAATTGATTCGCAAGTCACTTGCTATTGAATTTGAGCACTTAAAGCACAACATAACTTTAACAGGTCTATACAGTAGCACAAATAAGAACGAACTGAAATCTTGGTAAGTTATTTGAAAATGTAATACGACTGAAAATGGATTTTAATATAAATGTTGACTTTATACCAAGTTTACAATTTGACTTTAAGAAGGGACATTCTACAGTCCATGCACTTGCTAAATTTCATAATGATGTAGTTTGTAATTTAAGAATTACAAAATGTACTGTTGCAGTATCCTTGGTTATTGAAAAGGCTTTTGATAACGCATATCAAGACGGAATAATTTTTAAATGAATAAAATTAGGCTTTGATCTTTTTATTATAAAAATTTTTATTAGTTTCTTTACTGATCGAAAATTTTTTGTTCAAATAAAAAATTCTATTTCTGATGTTGGTTGGATCAAAAGTGGTGTACCCCAAGGCTCCATACTTGCGCCACATTCGTATAACATTTTCATTTATGATTTTCCACATGAACTGAATGGCTCAGGAGGTATTCTTTATGCTGATGATTCTTTAATTTATGCTCACGAAGTATCCCCGATACTAGCTCTAAATTTAGTTTCAAGACATCTTTCTTTAGTGCACAGTTATTACACGAGTTGGGGTATCAAAATTAACACTTCAAAATCAGTGGCAGTTTGTCTTAGAAATGCCAGTGGAAAATGTGCGAGATTTATAGTCCCTGAAAGCAAAATGTTGTGTCTTTCACTCAACGGAGTAACCATTCCATTTAAAAATAGTTTTAAATATCTAGGTGTTCATTTTAATAAATTATTTAAATTTAATGAACACTCAATAATCATTTTAAAAAAAGCTTTCAAAATTAAAAGTATGTTTGCTAAACTTATAATTAATAAATATTTAACGAAGAAAACGAAGCTTCTTACATAAAAAATAAAATAATCTATTCGTCCCGTCTTAAATTTATGCTTTCCCAATATGGTTTTCTATCTCACCCTCGGTTGCCAAAGAATTTGAAGTCCTTGAGCGAAAGATACTTAAATTGTGTATTAATAAGAGTTATGAGTCATATACCAAACGATATTCAAATAAATTTGTGTACACAGAAGCAAATATATATCTTTTTTGTAATTACGCTTTTATTTTACTTGATAGATTTATTCAAAGATTAGCTATTCACGGAAATTATTTACCTAAAGGGATACTATATATTCAAAAGTTATTTAATTGGGCAAACATTAATTATCTTTCCCCAGTTAGTTTTATAAATAAAAACATTTCTACAGAAGTAGATTTTACTGGATCACTTTTACCCGATTTTTACGTTGTTTCGACTCCTAGCACTCATAGAGGCTAATAATTTAATATTAAAAATTTTAATTATATAATTTGTTAATTATAAAAAAAATACTTATAATATTTATCAATATTGTTAAATCCTTCCATAAAATGTACGTTCTCCTATTTTTATTAATTATGTACTTTAGTTTTTATAATGAGTAAATATGTTTATTTAGTTTTAAGGCTACTTTTTTATTGTATTTTTAATATAGAAATGTCACTTCTCGTAGAAAAATTTAAGTGCCGGGAGCAAGCACATTTTCTATTCTATTTAAAGATAAATTGCCATCTTCACCTTGTTACTTAAGCTTGTTGCGTTTTACTTAGAAATGTATATTAGAATAATACAAAAACAGTTCTAAATTTTTTTAATAATGTTTACTAATTTGAAACAAATGTTATCTTCTCTTTGAATGAAAAGACTCAATAAAATTACTTACTTACTGACTTGTATCGCGTTGCAGTAAGAAAATATTTTATTTTAATAAAAACCATTTTTCATTGTTAGCTGCTAAAAAAAAGTCAATTAAAATAAAAAAAATGTTCATCATTTTTATATGAACATATATATCAATGAAAATCATTTTTATTCTCAGTCTTTTCATATTATTTTGTTTGGATCCAAGATGATCCGAGTGTTCGTTTCGAACTCGTTAACGAGTACGAGATCTCGTGTTCGTTTCGAGCTCGTTAACGAGTGCGAGATCTCGTGTTCGTTTCGAGCTCGTTAACGAGTGCTCGTTAACTTTTTATATGAAAATATTTTTTTAATAAAACAACTTTTTTCATTGTTATCTGCTAACAATAAGTCAATTGAAATAAACAAATTTTCATAATTTTTATATAAAAAAAAATTCTAAGTCTTTTCATATAATTTTGTATGGATCCGAGATTGTTTCAAGCTTATGTACAAATTCTAATTTTTATATGAAAAAATTCTAAGTCTTTTCATATAATTTTCTATGAGAAATGTTTATGAAAAATTTCGAAGTCTGTTCACATAATTTTGTATGGATCCGAGATTGCGTGATCGTGTCGTTTACGAGTCCGACTTTTTTATATGAAAATAATTAATTTTTTTAATAAAAACTATTTTTTCATTGTTAGTTGCTAAAAATACATCAATTACAAATCGATTCTGTGCGTTACCGGTAGTAGTTATCTTGTTACCGACAGGTAATAGTTATCTTGTTACCGGTCTTAGCAATCGGTATTCTGTGCACTCGGTAACGCTGTCAAACGTCGTAAACTCACCTCATTGAAATAAAGCACTCGCAGTTCTGTGTGAGAGTGTGGTGAAACAAAAAAAAAAAGTAAAAAAGAGAAGTAAGTGCAAAGAATTAATTGAATTTTGCTAACTTTAAAATAATATTTACTTTTCTTAGCAGGAAATAAGAACGAGCTACGCCAGCACAGCTGCAGTTTTATGTTCATTTTGTTCGCAGCCAATCAGAGCAGCTGCAAGCTATACAAATGCCAGCTGTTTTGCTTGTTACCACCTAAAGAGATGGTAACAATATTCATCGGTAACGCTTGGCAGAATACCAAAAGGGTGTAAAAGTTACCATGAGGTGAATTTCTTCGGTAATAAGATTAGCGTTACCGCGACAGAATCGGTCTGTTAAAATAAAAAAAAATCTTTATAAAACTTTCCATAAAGAAATTTATATGAAAAATTCAAAGACTTTTCACATAGTTTTGTATGAATCCAAGATCTCGTGTGCGTTTCGACCTTGTTTACGAGTTGGACTTTTTTATATGAAAATATTTTCTTTAATAAGAACAACTTTTTTCATTGAGATCTCGGACTCGTTAACGAGCTCGTTTACGAATCGTTATTCGTTTGGTGTTTATTGGGTAGTTTCGTTTACTGTACATGTGTGTGTTTTTTTTTGCGTATGTATCTATCACATGTGACATAGAATGCGCAATAGATTTCCAATTCCACGCACTGAAGGCGGAATCAATTATATATTCTTCTTGTTCAATCCCTATTATTTTTTGTTAATAAAACCCGAAATAACAAAACAAAAAATTTAAGTAAAGTAAATTTAGATTTTTTTAATTTAAGTTGTTTAAGTCAACCGATTTTGCTTTATGCTGACACAAGCTGCATCTAATTTTTAAAAAAGCCAAGACAAAGAGTTGTTTGAGTCACTTTGAAGTTAATGTGATAAAAGTTCAGAATTTTATATCACAAAATAAAAATGGATTTTATTGTATTTTTATTATATTCGATTAAGATAAAACGAAACAAAAAAGGGAGACGGAAATTTTTTCTTACATTACCAAACAATAAAAGAGAATCAATGTTTTTGATTATCAGAATGCAACAGCAACGAATAACGAGGCGATAAGATGTCATCAAAATACAAATTAAACTAATTTAATTATTTCTTCGTTGTAAAAAACACATCTAAACCCTCGCTTAGTCTGAATATAACTTTCGAATGCAGGTCCATTTTTAAGGGGGATAGGTCAAAGAACATATTGGTTATACTATATTAGCCGTATTTTTTCACTGCTCTGTTCTGGAGCAGAACATCAGTTTGAAAAAAACGCTCATTTCTTTTTTTTTCCGCTGGGTGGCGCGGCGGAAGGCAATGTCAAAAATGTCACCAAATGAAATGTTTTTTCGAATTCTTGAATAAAAAGCAAGAATGATAGTGGTATGGAGTGCTAAATTGCTGTTGGACTCTTCAACGGAATCTGATTCCAGTATATCAGCGATGGAGGTTTCTTTAACCGAAAGCGATAGCACAGAAGAAGTGGTGAAGCATGTCAAAATTACCACGTTTTTGGACACAATCCAAAAGTATAATGACGATGACTTTAAAAAACATTTTCGGGTTACAAGGAGTAGCAGCAATCGCTTAATAGGTAAATGATAGTTATAAAAATAACCATAAAAATGTTGCGCTCAGTAATGCGTTTAAATTTGTTTATTCCTGTACACTGGTTAGTCCTGTACACTCCTAAAACTGGTGTCAGTGTTGTATTTTCTTTACGTATAAAATTTGTTCTGCTACAGAACAGAGCAATGAAAAAACACGGCTATTATATGTAACTAGTAAGGAATTATCTTTGACTGGACAGAAGTTAAATTACCCCCGCGGACGTATTTTGATGTATTCGATGTTTTGAATTTTGTTTTATTTTGATGACGTCTCTTTTTAAAGGTCGTACTTTTCATATAAATATTTTCATAAGAAATATTTATATTTCATATAAATAACTCAACGTATTAAATTCTGTTTCTCAAAACTTATGCGTAAAATATCAAGTTTAAGCATTAATTTTTATGATATTTATGAAGGTTTACTATTATGATGACGTACTTTGTATGGGAGATGGGCGGAGTTTTCAATTTTTTTTTCACCAAATTCCAAACATCGAATTCATAGTTCAATTATAACTTATTTACAAAATGTTAAGCCATTTACTCATTTTTGTGGAATTTAAGGATATTTGTAGAATTTTTACAGTCCCTTTGTGTAGGAGGTAGGCGAGGTTTTAGGTCGACTTTTGCAAAATTTATTTCATACAGTGCATACTAAGGCTAAGAGGTGCAAAAATTTGACGTCATTAGATTAATTTTTGTGGAAATTTAAAGAGATTTCACTGTTTTGGTGAAGCCGCCACTGTGCTTCATCCGACGTTTTCAACCGACTAGACTCATTTTCGAACTTGGTCTCTATTTTTTAATAAAAAGTTTATATATTGAATTTCGTAACGATAGCTCTAAAATTACTAACAATCTCGAGGTAACAATTTTTGGATTATCTTAAAACACATATTTTCCAAAAGGAGAAAAATAGGTCTTTGCAATAATGTACAATTAAATTCCTACCGCTAATATCGGCAGAGTTAGATCTATAATCATTTTTCATAATTTTTCTTTTTTGATTTCGAAATAAAATAAAGAGATGCATATAAACTTTATTTTTGCATTGTTATTAATAGAGTTTGAATGCTCGAAACTCATTATTTCAATAAATTTTCAGCTAGCAAATATAATTTGTACCTTAATGGATGTCAACTTCATGATACCTTTTAATTTTGCAAGTAAGACAATTGTCGAATATTATTTATTAAAAAAATTAATTTGAAATCAACAAAAGTTATGAAATTCGCGGAAATCTTTCAGAATTTTAACTATAATTTTATAAATATTGGAGGTAGAAGAATATGAATTCTGACCCATCGTAAGGCTGCTTCTTTGATGACATGACATTGTCTCAAGGCATGTCAAAAAAGTCGTCGCTTCCATCGTGTGGAAGCTCAAAAACAGAGTCTTGTGGCAATGTTTTGCGACTTTCAGCGACGCATTAATTTTTAGAATTGTTTCTATTTTCGCATAACTTTCTAAGTGACACAGGGTGGATTTTAAAGAAAAACAAAGTTTGCGATTTGTTTTCATTTGAATGTATGTCTTCATTGCATAAAATATTTTTTTTAAATATGGCGGGAAAACTGCATAAAAGTAAGTTTTATGATAAAATGCTTATATGATAATTAAAATAATATTTTGTTTTATTTCCGTTTGAATGGCCTAAGACAGAAGTTCTTAAGTTCACAAAAGCCATCCAAGCGAACCAAAAGCACCTTTTTCTAATTCATTTAGGAACCTTTTCGAGAAGAAAAGTTAAATTTCGGCACTCATAAATGAATATTTTTGGACTCATTCGTTGGACTAAAATGCCTATTAAAAGCGACCATTTTTTCCATCAATTGCACTTTTTTTATTCGGGAACGAGTTGAAAAAAGAACCATTGAGCAATTCTTTTTCAGCACTCAGAAATTAACCATTTTAATATCATTCGCCGGGCTGAACTGCCGCTTAAAAACAAAAAATTAGAATTAAAGCGAAAAATTTATGAGGGCATTGAACAGTTTTTTTGATGGAAACAAAATTTAATAAATTCAGTCCTATTAAATATATCACAAGCGATATCTCATATATAAAAAAACATATTTTCCGACGAATCAAAATGGGGTTTGTAACGAATCAATAAATGTCACTTTTAGATTTTTCATCGAGGTATTTCGAAAAGTTCGATCCCTTGCTTAAATATGCCCCAACATATAACCAAAAATAGCATTTTCCACTTTTTAGGTTACAATATCTCAATAACCAGACGAAATAGGCCAAATCTGAAATCAAATTCGGATTAAGATAACGTGGCTACACAACAAAGTACTACATTTTATTTATCCTTACAGTTTCTAATATATTAATAACATATTTTAAAACTGAACGCAGACTTTTTGGTTGCTATATTTACCTATTGTTCCCGTTATTTTATATACAAAAAGCAAAAATCTATATTTTTGTTTTTGCTTTTTAAACTTAAGAATGTAAAGAAGAAATACATAAATAAAAAATTTAGATGAATTATATATTTACGTTGTGTTCTTATTCACTTAAACAAATTAATCAGATGAACGTAGACTTTATGGGCTATGTGTATTTACAAATCAAAATACTGTCTGTGTGATGCCTTTAGACTCCAAAACTGCTGGAACAATTGATATGAAATTTTTGCAGTCGATTTGTTTTAGGTAGGAGATGGTTTGGGAAAAAAATTGCCGCACCTCTTTTTACCGCCCCCAAATCAATAAAAATTCAATTTTTCAGGCAGTTTAGATCGGATAAGACAAAAATTTGGTATTTTAGTTTGTATAGTAACTGTCGGCAACTGTATTAAAAATGGATTTACACGCCCCCTTGCACCGCCCACAAATCAATCAAAATGTTTTATTTCAGACGTATAAAACTAATATTTGGTAATTTAGTTCTTATGGCTTCTTTCGGCCACTGTACTAAAAATAGGCGTGGTCGCACTATGTTTACGACCCTTTTTCAGGGGATAAGCGTGAAGTGAATAGAAGTGAGTCAGGTATAAACTGAATTAAGCCGAAATTTTGGCAGTTGATTTGTTTTAATTACGAGATGGTTTAAGGGGAAAAATGTTACCACACACCCTTTTACCGCCCAGAAATAAACAAAAATGCTATATTTCGGACGGTTTTGGTCGTATTATACTTAAATTTAATAATTTAGTTCATATAGTTACTTTCGGCCACTACTCTAAGAGTATAGAATATATAAAATCTTTCTATCGATTAGCATGAAAATTCATATATGGCAATAAAGCGATGTGGCAGGACAACGTATGCCGGGGAATACTACACAGTAAAAAATTTGAGGGTAAATTTTATCTTTTTTATAACATTTGTGTGGTATAAACTTTTTTATTCCAAATAATTTATAAATTTTATACCACTCAGTATTATAAAAATAATAAAACAAACATAAATTAAAAATTTTATATGGATATCAAGTGTAAATGAAAATATATTCTGGTTCGAAAGTAAAAATTCACCGAAATCGGGAAATTTAAAAATATAGTGGTTTCGATTGGTCTGACGGTAAAAATTGTCTGGAAAAATTTATAAGATTTAATGGTATAACTTTTAAAACATTTTTGGTTTGGGTTTATATGTATACCAAATAGTATAAAATTTATCCTCATATTTTCTACTGTGTAGAGATTTTATAAAAATTATTTTTTAAAGCACCAATTTTGAGTCTGTTGCTGATTTTATTTTTTTTAAAGAAAATGTTAAGAAAATATATTTTAGGTTACTATTATTATGTTTACGTTTTGGTAAGACTTAGTAGACAAAGTATAAAACTGTTCTTGTTTCAACAGAACATCAGAAAAAATTTTAATAAAAATTAGAACAGGGATTAGGGCAAGGCTTTGGACAAGAATTCGAACAAAGATTGGGGCAAGGATTAGAACACAATTTGGCACACGGAAAAGAACAAAAATAAGGATAAATATCTGGAAATTCGAGCTACACGCCTTTTTTTACACACGAGTACTTGAGTTACCGAACCAAACCCCAAAAAGGTGTAAGCCCTGTTAAAACTAAAGTCATGTTGTTATAGAGAAATCCTGCATTATATTACAATTCAGTAATGAAAACTGGCATGAAAATGAGATTCATGATTTTTTGTTTACTTTTGGGTTAGATTTTAGATCAGTTTAATGAAAGCCTGAATTATATTTTAATTTCAGCCCTGAAATCACAACCGTAAATTGAAGGCCTGAGTATTTTAAGAATTTCAGAAATGAATTCCGGCCCGGTGAAGGAGTCATGAGCAAGTTTTCTGCTATGTTAGATCAACTAATTAAAAGCCATAAATTTAAGAAAAAAATTCTACCCGAAAACATACGCAAAACTTTCACTTTTAGCTTGTGGTTCAGTAAAATTTTATTTTATAAATTAAGGAAAAAATTTTATGAACTTTTATTGAACTCATACTTATTTAAGAATGTGAAAAAGTAGCATTCATTATTCATTTCTGACCTAATTTATGAATAAAAAATGGTTCATTGTCATTAAGAAAAATTTATACGAATCTCCTCTAGCAACAACATTGATCATACAAATTAACAAAAAAAAAATAAAAATTCACAAAAAAAATTCTACCCGGAAATGTACTCACAACTATCACCTTGCGCAAAATCTTCCCATATGCGAAGTGGAATACATGACTATTTTTTCCTTTTATTTCTTCTTTTTAATAGCATTAATTTATATGAAATTGTGCAAGAAATTTCGAAGACGGTTGTCTTTGAATCCATTTTTTATATTTTTTTTTTTTTTTTTTTTTGAGTTGTTTAGTTGATTTTTGACCTCTTCTTTTATAATAAAGTGGCAAGCTGACTTGACAAGCTGACGAGAAAACATGTAGAAGTGGTTTTTAGTGCTAATTGTTTTTAACTTATTCCGTTTTTTTAAAAATTCTAAAATTGTGAATTAATGTTTAATGTTTTTAATGTTAAATGTAACTCGTTTATTTTAAAAATTTTTTGAAAAATTTTCCTAGCCGACGGCGAGCGAAATATTGAAAAAAAAAATTTTAAAAAAATTTAAACAAAATTTTATTTTTCAACCAAAAGATTGGACCTTGAGCCCGTAAAATATCATTTTTTTTTTTTTTTTTGCAGAAATAGCTTTTGCTGTTTACATTTTTGTCACACAGAAAATACGTTCGTGTGGAAGCCAATTGGAAAATACTTTTCACATAAGACAAAATTTGGCGATCTCATGAAAATTTATCTTAAGACATTGTCGCATCTTCTAAAAGCAGCTTGTTCTTTCAGAAGATTTGTTTTCAGAAAATCACAAAAATTTTAAATAAGATGCGTAATGATACACACCAATTGTGAATTGAGCTCTTAAAAGGATTTTGACCGAGCTTCTTATAATCAATTGTGGTGTGACGTGTTATTAAATATTTGTACACAAATGATCGAGAACTTAACATAAGTGCTTTTAGCCGATTTCAAACGGGTCTTATTCTTAAGATGCTTTAAGATGCAAAGAGATGACGGCCGAAAGAAATATAAATTTCATTTGGTTTCAGATTCTGTGCCAGAGATTAAAATTGGACCTAAGGTTTCTTTGGCCACGCACTTAGCTAGTATGCTGCAGCCGCCACGTTATTATTAAAAAAACATCAACTTAATCATCGGATCGATGAGTATCCCAATTATACAAGTTAAAACACATCAGGGGTATTCACACTGATTTGAGTAGTTGGGTAAATCATTTACTTGTAATCCCGGGCAGGCGTCGTTCTGGCACAGACCGCCTCACCGCCATATAATAATTTTCATGCCAATCGGAAAAAATTATTTTATATAGCTATGAACTTAATTACCAAACTTTAGTCTAATACGACCAAAACTGTCCGAAATATAACATTTTTATTGATTAAAAGGGCGGTGAAAGGTGTGTCAAAAAAATTGTTCCTAAACCATCTCGTACTCAAAAAAACGACTACCAAAATTTCAGCTCAATTTATCTTATACCTGGCGCACTTATCCGCTCACTCTACTCTTATCCCCTGAAAATGGGGTGAAAACATATTTCGACCACGCCCATTGTTAGTACAGTTGCCGCCAGTAACTTTACGAACTATATTACCAAATGTTAGTCTAATACGACCCAAACCGTCTGAAATGTATAATTTTTATTGATTTGTGGGCGGTAAAGGGGGTGTGGCATTTTGTTTTTATTAACCGAGATATTAACCTTAATAACAGATATTGTAAATTTGGTGGCCTTAGGTGTTACCGTTCCTGAAATCTTAAGAGACACCGCAAGACCGATTTTTTATATAAAGAAGGGCGGTAAAAGTAGGCGTGGCAACATTTATGTATATAGTGACCAGCACTTGGTCTAATAGCGCATACACACCAAGTTTCATTATAAAAGCATGCACAACTCAGGAATTATAATGATTTCTGAAAAGTAGGCGTAGTAATAATTCGACCACGCCCATTTTTGGTTGACTTGTCGATAGTAACCATACGAACTAAATTACAGAATTTTAGTCTAACACTACTGAATTCGTCTGAAATATAGCGTTTTTATAGATTTTTTTTATTATTCGAGATTTTAGCCTTTAAAAAAATGTTGTAAATTTATTGTCCTTAGGTTATTGCCTATTTTTGCAGTAACCCATGGAAAAAGTACTCAATTTGGCAAGAAATCAATCTACCCAAACAAGCCAAGGGGTCAACTAGAGTAGATTGCTAGATGGGAACAATGGCACTTGTACCCCAGTCAGTGTGAATACCCCTATAATAAACCAACAACGATATTTTAAAAAAATCAACAGAGCAGTATTAAAGCTACTGTTCTTAAGTAGCTGCGTTCGAAATTCTCGGTTTAGATATACATACATACTATACATCAATAGAGTATAATTACTTTACAAAAATTTCTGTCCGTAGCCCAACAAGTATTCCCCAATACTTGGGACACTATCAACGTCAGCAAATGCATGTGAAAATGTGTGATGAAACAAGCACATAAAATGTACAGAACATGTTTCTACAGACGGCTACAAATTCGCGAAAATCTGACTGGGTTGATTTTAATTCAGGTCGATAAATTGTATTAAATTTTAAAAGCTTGCACTTTGATTCTGTTAAAATAATGTTCAGAAAATTGGCATTAGAGTTACTGCACAATAAAGTTAAAAATGAAAAGGCGAAAAATACGTGTCAAACACAATACAACTGGAAGCATTTTTTGTCAGTTTGTTTCTTAACGTCGGCATTGAAATATAGGTAAGGGATAAGATTTTACACACAACACTTCTTATCTCGAACTCAATTCAATTTAAATAGAAAACAATGTTATTTTTTATTAACTTATTGAAAATATGCAACATATACGAAAAATATATTTAAATTTTTTTACTGTTTTATATTTTCAAAGTTGAATGCAATTCATTAAGTATGATACCAGGTAGGCGAGAAGAACATACCTCTAAGAGCTTATCTTAATTTCCTTTTTAACAACCTTTTTAAAATCAAGCAGCCACCGAAGATTGCATCTGAAATCCCGCAGCGGGTGGGCATCTGTTGCGGTTAGCCACTGAAGTCGACGCAGACGCACAGTGAATCGTGTAGAACATGCTAGCTGGACAAAATTGTTTTCTTGAATTTTTTCATTGCTACTAAGTGAAAATTCGTGAAAGTAGCCACCTAAGACAGGAAGTCGTAATTTTTGTATATATAATGGATATTATTGAAGTGTATATAAAAAAAAATAATTGCAATTTTTTTTTGTAATTTTTTTTTTCAAGGACACTGTTTTAGTAAAATAAATTTTGCTAAGTAACGCGACTTGTTCAAATTTCTTGATTTTTGGTTCAAGTACTCTTAATACACGTTAAATTACAAAAATGCTTTTTTTAAATTTTCTTTAAAATTAATAGTTTTTTTACAAAAAAATTAAAAAAAACTTTCTGGATCACATAGAAAATTTTTAAAAAATAATACATATATATTAGGGAGTTCCAAAAAAATCGTGTTTGATGTCCGCGGCTTTTCCACTTTAAAATGAATTTAGAGCAATTATCTTTTAATTATCTTTCAAATTCTTATTTGGTGGTCTGTGGCTCACTTCTAAGAGCTACACTCAGAAAAAAACACCTATTTTTTTGTGATAAAAAATTTCTCTATTTTCGGTAATAGAAATTTTCTTCATTTCAAATAAAATTTACTACAATTATAATAAATTTTCACTTATTCGAAGAAATATTTCCTTCTTTGTGGGAAATGGAAATATTTCATGTCTCTATTAATGATAAGTATTTTTCTCTCACTGAAAAAATCTCATTTATAGAAAAAAATTTATAGAAAATGAAAAATGTTCTCTATTGTTGAAAAATAATTCACTATGCGAAATATTTTCTTCAGTAACAACAAATCCTTTCTCAAAAATTAAAAAGGCTTCTTCTCAAAAATCGATATATTTTTCTTATATTGAATGAGATACGAAAAGAAAGAAAGCGTGAGAGCAATTGAGTAATGTTGTGAAAAGCAAGTGTTGCATATTGAGCATATTATGACGATTGTTCCTTCAAAAGGTTTTTTCACTTAACATAGCTACACAAAGTGATGTTGTTTATTACTACTGTTTCTTTGGATGCATTTACAAAATCGTTTTTCAGAATAAATTTCTGGAATATTTATAAAGAGTACCGAAAAACAATGTCACAACAATAATTCTACCTCTTAACACATTTTTAACTAATATTTTTAAAACCGAATCACAATTTGATATTAATATTGGGGGTTGGAATTAATTTTAAAGGTTTTTTTTCGGTTTTTGAGCATTTATTTAGAAACAACGGTACGATGTATATTATTCAAAGTATTGTCCATCGTTAGCTACAACATTTTCCCATCTTTCTGGCAGCATATGGATTCCGCGCCGGAAGAACGATTCGTCTTTTGAGGCAATCCACGAATCGACCCATTTTTTGGTATCCTCGTAAGAAGTGAAGCGCTGCTCAGCCAAGCCATGCGTCATCGATCTGAATAGGTGGTAGTCGGAAGGGGCTATGTCTGGGCTATAAGGTGGGTGGGGTAGCACATCCCAATTCAGCGCCTCCAACGTTTCCTTGACGGTTCTTGCAACATGTGGCCGTGCGTTGTCATATTGAAAAACCACTTTGTAGTGTCTTTTGGCATATTCCGGCCGTTTAACCTTTAATGCTCGGCTCAATTGCATCAATTGTTGTTGGTAGCGTTCCCCAGTGATGGTTTCGTTAGGTTTTAGCAGCTCATAGTACACGACACCCTTCTGATCCCACCAAATACACAGCATAAGCTTGGCGCCATGAATATTCGGCTTGGCCCTCGATGTTGATGCATGGCCGGGTGGTCCCCACGATTTTTTTCGCTTAGGATTATCGTAATGGATCCACTTTTCATCGCCAGTGACAATACGATGCAAAAAACTCTTCCTTTTATGCCGTTGAAGCAGTTGTTCGCACATGCAAAATCGCCATTCAACGTCTCTCAGCTTCAACTGGTACGGCACCCAATTTCCTTGCTTTTGAATCATTCCCATGGCCTTCAAGCGTTTGCCGACCGTTGATAAGTCGACTCCCAATGATTCTGACAATTCTTGAAGGGTTTGACACGGGTCTTCATCGAGCAAAGCCTCCAATTCCTCATCTTCAAACTTTTTCGGCTGGACCGGACGCTCTTTGTCTTCCGTATCAAAATCACCACTTTTAAACCGACGGAACCAGTACTCACAAGTAGAAATCGATGGAGCATAGTCCCCGTAAGCCTCAGTAAGCGTGCGTTGTGCTTCAACCGCTTTTTTCTTCAAATGGAAGCACAAAAGTAAACCTTCCCGCAAATTGCGTTTTGTTGGAACGAAAGTCGACATGTTCACAGAGAAAAAAATATATGTTGTTTACACTTCAGTGGAATGACACATACTGAATAATGAAGCTTAGACAATGTGCTTTGAAATGAATATAGTCACAGGTGTGCCCGATGCGATCTATTGATAGTTACGCCATCTCTTAGAAAACCTTTAAAACTAATTCCAACCCCCAATACTTCTACTTTGCGTAGAACTGAGTTAAAACAAATGCTTTACAATAATAATTTTTTAATTGTAATTGCAGATATACTTCTGTGTTTTAAAGAAAAATGTACGCAATAAAGAAATATGTTTTATCAATGTTAAGAAAATGTATCTTTCTTTTAAAGAAAGTGTTATTTTTTGTGAGAAACTATAAACGCAACTTAAAGAAAACATTTATTATTAAAATTAAATAAATATTTCTCTGTTTTCGGGAAAAATTTACACAATAAAGAGAACGGTTGAACCTATTATAAAGAAATATTTTTCTATTAAAGAGAAGGTGTCTTTTATTTATGAGAAAATATATCTCATTTTCATGAAAGCTTTTTGCTATTTTTAGGGAATTTTTGGGATCACATTTAGAGAAAAGCATTCTCTGGAGCAAAGTCAATACCATTTTTCACTTAATATGATGCCTTTTTTCTCATATTCCGATAAACTTTTTTCTGAGTGTACCAACGTAAATGAATACTTTTACTTAGAATTATTTCATTAAAAATCAATATCTCTCATATTTACTCCAGTACTCCATTTTTAATATTGTTATTGGTCTAAAATTTTAGATAATGATAATTGGAATGCACAATGATGAAAAAATTCATAGGGTTGTTATTTGTTTTTGGGTTAAAAGTTACAAGTAGTTTCTTTGTATTTATATTTTTATTTTTTAATCGTTTTGGGCAACCACCAAATAATAATCCGATGAAAATGAAATTTGAATATGTCATAACAGACAAAATTTGAGGGAAAACGAAACCTTTGCCAATTGCGATGCGCTTTACAGAGGGTGTTTCTTAGATTAAGTGGAAGAATTAAAGCCGCAGACATCTGTCAAAATAAAAAAAATATATTTTTGGGACACCCTCATATATATACAAATTTAGAATAAATACAAAAAAAGAAAAATTATGTATTCTTCTATAAACAAGTCTGTTATGAAATGTTTCAAATCTGCACTACCTGTCTTGTGCGAGCCATACAAAGCACTGCACAATGGAATGATTGGTACAAACTAGAGGAAATAAATTATTTTGATGACGTTTCAATGCTTTAGGCACAGAAAAGTACAAAAAAACGGGTTT
The DNA here is from genome assembly GCA_963920525.1 of Dichetophora obliterata. Lineage (NCBI taxonomy): Eukaryota > Metazoa > Arthropoda > Insecta > Diptera > Sciomyzidae > Dichetophora > Dichetophora obliterata. The sequence goes on from OY986436.1 coordinate 156,319,219, forward strand.
AATACAAATGGATCTTGTTTTCGCAATATCTGCAAAACCATTAAAGCCATGACAACAGAAACTTAGGCAGTCATCAAGTTCAGCATTTAAAGGAAATGTGATAATAGGAAAAGGATTGGATAAGTGGGAGCCATAAAATGGATCACAAAAAATTAGGCAATCATTAAATAAGTCATTTGAAGGATATGTGCCTTGGACATGCGATGGGAATTTAGGCATGATTGGACAAGTGGGCGTGGTACCTCCCATACAACTGAAACACATTTTTCGCAATATATGGCGAAAAAGTAAGTGATTGCTCTTTTTTATATTGGCACGTGTCCTTCAAATAGCTTCCACACTTAATGTGTGCTTTGTATGACATCTGTGCTTACCGTGTCCCTGTTTGATACGGTTATTTTTATGTGTAAGACTTTTGGTTATCCATCATCAGTGTAAGTAAAAGAAATGTTTTCTTTTTTTAACATATATTTTTTTATATATAAAGATGGCGCTGAGGTTAGTGTGTTTAAAAAAGAAGAAAATCAGGCCATATCATAAGCTCTGCTCTTGATCGTCAGCACAAAAAAAAAAGAAAAATGCATTCGAAAATGGGCTCTTCAGTGCACATTTTTAAACAAAATTGAATAAAAATATGGAAAACTATGAAGCGTTGAAAAAAGCCGAAAAATTTACGTTGTTTTTTTTTGCCATATTGTTTCGTGCAAAAACTAGAAAAATTTTACAACGAATCTCATTTTGGTAAAAGATGTGAAGAATTATATTATAAATAGTTTAAAAAAATAAATTAAAATTGGTCGATTAGTTTGTTTGCAGCAGTGTGGCACGTTTTGAAAAAGTATGTTTCGAGAAAAAAGCATTTACAGATACTCTGGTAAGTTAAAGGTACTCTGGCGCACCGGGTTTAAAGCGCCAAACCGCAGAATCTGTATTAGAAGCGGAAATGGTTTGATATTCTTTTACATATTCTTGAATAGTATAAATATTCTTAAACAAAAATCAATTAAAAAAAATGTATTTTAAAAAAAATTTTTGCCTATAACCTCCCTTAACATATTTTGTTCATTGACAATATTAAACATTGTTACACGAAGTGTTAACAAAAAAAAACCTATTCAGTAAAAATTTATTTTGCTTTTCTATAACACTTTACAAAATTAAAATTAAACTCATAAAATAAAAACAAAAACTATTTCAAAGAATGCAGATTACTTCTTCCTTCAAAAATTCCGAAAATTTTTCTATCAAAGGTTCCTTCCTGTTCCTACAAGCGCGCCACTTTATTAGTATTTTGCTGAAAAAACTTGTGAGTTTATTTTCAATGGATCTTAAAGACTCCTTATCAGCATCGACAAGATCAAATTTTGATTCAACGAACTTAAATAGATTTTCGTTTCTTTCGTTCTTCGAAAATTTGCACCACATTTCATACAATTCCTATTTAGTGATGGAGAATGCGTACTCTAAAAAAAGGAAATGAAAGAGAAGCGAGCGTGTGCGAAACCCAAAATCAGTTTTAAAATAATAAATAAGCACATATTCAACATATACGGAAAAATCACCCTGGTGTCAAGCGGTGACAAATAAGTCTCAGCTTCTGGAAGTTTAAAAAAAAAACAACTAGCGCAGAAATACCGCATCTAACAGTTTTGAAATTTTCAAAATATGCATCCATTTTCACACTTGGTTTTAATAAGACTATATATATCATACCTTTCACTTGAAATTCCATTGCAAACATTTAAAAAAAAAATATTGTAGAAAAATGCACTTGCGTCTTAAAATTTGCACTAATTTAAACTGATAGTCAAAATAAAATTATTAAAAAAAAATTCTTAATATCATCTCTTTTAGATCATACTCAGCAACTTGTGCAGTTATTTTCTCAAAGTGAAAAAATCAATTTTGTCCAGCTAGCATGTTCTACACGATTCACTGTGAGATGGTCAGAAATCTAAACAGCCACGCTACGTGTCGGAAAAAGGGGTGAAGAAAAGTGATGATAACGAATTATATACATAAATTGTTGAAGCAGCTTACTTGACCTGAGGCTTTTAAAGAATTGAAAACTTTAATGGAACAAGCACATACATATAAAGAGCTTATTCATAAGCATATAGTATTATATGTATACAGTATAACCCCTGTAATTCGGACAATTAGAAACCAGGCTGTGTTTAATTTACCAATTTATGTTTGGATTGTCAAGACTTAAAATAAAATCGAAGCTTATGTAATTGTAGCTCAATTGATTATTCTTTGGCAATTTATTCCCATTAAATCTTACGTAAATTAAAAACACTATTTATGAAAATTTGTGATTTTGTTTAGTTTTTAGAGGTTTATGCAATATCGCTAATATAATATAAAGTCATTGGTACCCTTCTTCATTCTAGCTGTTACCGTCATTGTCTTTACCCCATCATCAGTAATTTCAGTATTGTAATTCAATCACTTGCCAGTCTCATTATTATGATTTGCATCTGGGGATATTTTTGCAATAAGGTCGCTAATTCAAATGAGTAACTCGGCCGAAACATCACAACAGGCAAATTATCATTTGAGTGCTTTTCTTCGTTTAACAATATTTTTAAAGCACACCTTTATACACAATGTTCCAAGCATTTGAAGCTAGAAAAACTTTTTAAAGGGTTCACTTAATTTAAACAGGTTGTATTTTAGGCTTTTCCGATCATAAGTCGTGACACAATTGCACGGCATTCGCGTATTTCACTCGAGTTCTATTTCATTTCAGGCTTAGAGATTATGTTCATTTAGTAAATTATAGAATATACATAAGTGATACTTTTTCTTTTCCAATTTTACATTCTGTTGCGGATTTCTTTAAAATAGCTTAAAAATTCTGTCTAATCCCCATTAAAGATTGGCCAGAAGTCCCCAAAAAGAACAGAGCTGGGTCGAAAAGTACTCATTTGAAATGAACACTTCAATTCCTTAGAATGGAGTTATTAAAAATTGTCAATTCCATTACAGGAGTTATAATTGGTAATTAACACTTCAATTTCGCAGAAATGAAAATGAAAAAATCGTCAATTCTATTACAGGAATTGCAATTAGAAGTTAAAATTTCAATTACTTTTTCATTATTCTGTTTTCATAGTAGACTACTATTATTTAAATACAAAACAACTTTGTTATTTATTAGAAAACTTTATTTGACTCGGAATGTTAGTCGGTTATGAAATATTTACATATAAATTTATTATCAAAGAGACCAATTTTTTAATTTAATGCCACATTTTAAGTTAGAACAATATATATATAGCTGCTACGCTACCTGGTTCAATACCGCCCACTTTTTGCAAGATTACCCCGTACTAAATTTCTTTAATCTACTAACAAAGCTATTTTTTACAATTATATTCCTGAGGAATTTAGGTGTTCAATGAGCAATTACAATTCCTATAATGGAATTTACAATTTTTTTAATTCCATTTCTGAGGAATTGAAGTGTTCAATTACCAATTACAGTTCCTGTAATAGAATTGACGATTTTTTTACAATTCCATTACTGAGGCTTTGAGATGTCCAATTACCAATTACAATTACTGTAATAGAATAGATAGGTTTTTTCAATAACATTACCGAGTAATTCGGATGTTAAATTACCAATTCCTTATTCCAAGGAATTGAAATTGAAGTGAAATTAGTTTCAAAAAGAATCATTACAACCCAGCTCTGCAAGGAGGCAACAATAAGATCATTAGATAATTTCTTGTCAAATAATTTAAAAATGTTATTCCATACTGTGAGCGATAAATATTTGGACAACAGTTGCTAGCCATAAGTCCAGCATTTGATCAATAAATTTCGGCACAGGATAATTTCACCTCTTCTTAAATAATCTTGGTGCAAATTGTTACACAGTGTTGTCTTTTATTTATAAGCCAATTGCAAAAACCAAAGTTAGTCACAACTATAAGAGTTTATTTCGTTTGAAAATGTAGACTTTCATTAAGAATTAGTAAAGAATGGTATTACCACATTGCCTGGATTACTAGATTGTCCAAATCAACAACTGTTTGAGTTATCGAGATGATACTGTAGTTCACATTGTTTCACGTTTTAGATTTTGTCCGTTGCATTCATGCATTCAACATTCTACAATATAAAAATTTATATCCTCACACTTACCTTTATACGCACACTTTGTATCATAAAGTTTGCCCACGTTCACACTTCCAAATGACTTTCTGAGCCATACACCAAAGTATCTTTAGAATAGATCTGCACTCCAATATAAGAGCATCACTTTTTAAAGCTAAGCGGCTAGATTCGTAATTCGTTCTTCTTCTTCCACAAATCTCTATAAAAACTTTTTGTGTTTCTGCATTGCCTTTAATTTGTCCATTCTTTTTGCGTTATTGTGTCACACTCAGTCAGCGTGTTGCCCAGCATAGGGGCAGTCAGCAAACATGCTTGTATTCGTAGTTCGTTGGAATAAGCTGCAGAGGAGGTGCCTAAGTTTATGAGTAGCGGCACTGTTTGATGTTTTTTAACCATGTGGTTTGCGCAGCAATGCAGTGTATATCTTGTGGTACATTTGTTGGTGTTAACGATGTTAAAGCCAAATCACAAAGTTCATTCGATCGAAAGTATGTTGACAGGTAGACTAGAAACGGGATCTCCAAAAGTAAATCGCAATGCAACCTTAAACATTGATCGTAATTTTAATCGTATGTATCGTAATTTATATCGTAATTATTTACGATTTTCAAACGAAGGGATAAATGCCAACCAACGCAATGGCCTGCCTATTCGGTGGTGCTTTTGACATTTCTTGCTATTGCAGATTGCTTTTTAGTTTACTAAAGACCGCTTTACATTGTCCTACTGTGTGTTACGACATGCAAAAATTTTCATGTGTGATAGAACGTGAGACAGTGTAAGCAACGGAAAACAATGTATGTTTGAATCTGTTTTGATTTTTTTGGTATGTCGTACATTTTATTTTTAGGTGTGTTTCTAATTTTACTATACATTCTATCCGACCAGAGATGAATTTTACCACAAATTTACTGGCAATTTATTATTAATTTATTATTAGAAAATACATAATGTATTTTCAGATAGAATGGCAGAAGAAAGCGATTCTACAGCTAATTGAACTTTTGAGAGGCTTTGAACGCATTTACAACCGATTCATTGCACAAATTTAAAGTTTTATTAAAGTGTAAAGAGTAAAAGTGTGATCTGATTCTGTGAGATAGTCTAAAGGTTAGAATTATACGATTTCGTTCAAATATGCACCGTTTTGTTCGATTACTTATTGCAATTTGAAGGAAGTTTCATTATGCCTCACTCATAGAAGCTTTTGTCCCCATTGGCAAAATAGGACCCTAACTGGGCCAGTCGATTTTAACAAGCTTCTCTTGATGTGAATGTTTTGCCACCAAAATCATTCAACAGGAACAGGTGATAATCATTTAGTGCCAGGTCCGGATTAAAAGTTGGATGTATAAGAACCTACCAACTACGCTCTCGGAGCTTCTAGCGAGCCACAGCTAGCCACTTCTGGGCGATTACTTTCTTCAGAGGATTTAATTGTTGACATAACAGGTCCAAATTAAGACTCTGGCCGTAAGGGAGCACCTCATCGTAGATGGTTCTCTGGCAATCCCACTACACACACACAGTAAAACCTTCCTGACCGTCAACTCTGGCTTGGCCACCATTCGCATCAGCCAACCGCGATTCGACCACGACCGTTTTCGCTTGATGTTGTCGTAAGTGACCCACTTTTAACCACTAGTCACCATCCGCTTAAGAAATGGGTCGATGTTGTTGCGATTCAGCAGCGATTCGCAGATAGAGATTCGGTTCATGAGGTTTTTTGAGTTAACTCGTGTGGCACCCATACATCGAGCTTCTTTTTGTATCCAGCCTTATAAATAGTCTTAGGTGGTTCCAAACGGTTTTTTGTACAACGTTTAGCTTCGGGGCAATCTAAACAGCTCACAGTGGTTCACCCCATACGCCAAAAATATAATGTTCCATATCCAAAAAGATAACATTTTTTATCAGCACTAGGTAAAATTCTAAATTTGATTGATAATGACATTCGATTATGCGATTAATTTTATGTTGGAATCAATATGTCTAGTTATTTTTTACGCAAATTAAATAGCTTAAAGAAAGATTCTATAAAAAGATTTAAAAAAATGGTTTAATGCCTTGAACGCACACGGTCCAATAGATATTGAACTCAAAACTTCACATTTCTTATCCTCTTAAGGGAGTATTTCTGGTTGGCAAAATTTTTTTTCGAAATTTTTTTTTGCACATTTTTATAGCTTGGATATTTGAAAATATCGTCCTAAAAGGGTTTTTTAAATTCTAAATACTTAAGGAGATATGGCATTTTTTGTCCAGCAATGTTTTCGCCAAAATGCGATTTGCTTAATTTGGCTACTTTTTGTATGCAAAGGTTTGAAGCAACCACCGAATTTCGTTCAACGTGTTCTTTAATAGGTAATAACTTGTTTGTATACGCATTTTAAAAACAAATGAATACACATTTTAGAGCTTAGGTATTCGAATGTTGGCAGCGTTTAGTTCACTTTGAATTGAGTTATAAACCGGACGCGCGCGCTCATACAGTTTTGAAAGTTTTGACAGTTTTGTTAAAAATTTTTGTTTGTGCTAACGACAATGGATAGAAAAAGTAATAGAAATAAAAATAAAGGAAACAGTGATAGCAATCGAAAAACTCATCCCTTGAAACGCCAGTTTCGTGGTTACCAACACGAAAGAGATGAGGACACCGAATTCACAAGTACATCGGAAAAAAAAAATTTCTGTTACATTTAACGAAGGTTTTTTGCCAATACTTCAAATAATGAATCTAATGGGCATCCCGATTGGACACTTCACATATGATTTCGCCATGTCTCGGAACGAAGAACGTTTGAAAAGCTCTGGCTGCATCAAAAGAAGGTAGAACTGACCGAAGAGCACAAAGAGCCGCTGAGTCCTCATTTTTTGAAGAAGAGGTAGGAGTTCTTTATGGGAATGGCATTGCAGATTGATATATGTAAGTATTTCACAAAAAAAATGTTTTATTGCCTAAGATTTTCTTTGAGTTTTTTTCAAAATCACGTTTTTGAACTTCGAAGTCACTTTTCTCCGGTTCTACTGAACCGATTTTGATGAAACCGAGTGAAATCGACGCAGAAAAAAATTAAAACTGCATGCTCAAATTTTTAATTTAAATTTTTTTTTATGCAAAAAATAACTTCAAACTTAAACGCGTTTATCGCGAAACCACGTTTTTCGAGCTTGCGGCCCAGATTGCGCCCGTAGTTACGAACCGATTTTGATGAAACAAAGTGCAATCGACGCAGAATTGTCACCATTCTGGTCCCTACCTCAATCACAATTTTCTACATTTTTTTACTATTTTTTTTACACTAAACTAAAAAAAAGACCCAAAATCGGTTTTTCATTTTTCAATGACCGCCATTTTGTAAAAAATAATCACAAAATTATGATTGATGGAGAGACCAGAATTGTATCTGTACTGAATCTAACGCGTTTACTTTTTCCATTTCAGATGATCCGAAGTCGAGTTATCCGGGCCGCTAGCAGCATACCTTTTTTTTCGACGCCCAACTTTGAAGGCCGACAACTTTTTGAACAGCCCTCGTACAAAGGAAAAAATTTTTTTATTTAATTTAAAATGTTCTTAATACAATAAAAAAAAAAATTTAAACAACTCTTTGCGTTTTCAAATGAGAAGTTTTTCAAAAAGGGTCCAAAAACAGCCTTCCAACCTGGAATACTCCCTAAATATGCTTCTTCATATTTTACCTCTTGTGCACGAATCAGAAATAAAATTTGGAAAAAAGCCATATAATATGCAATAGTATTAAATTAGTTTTTAATACATTTTTGAAAGCGCATTTTTTCGTAAACAAAGCAAAATGCACTCTTAAAATTTAATAAGTGTATTGCAAATTAGTGATACTAAAAATATAAAAAAACTAAAATTTTTAAAATTTGAGTCTTCGGAGATACAGGGTCCGATAGTTGACACATTTTTCGTAAATTCATATTTTTAAAGCGTAATATCTGGAAACCTGTAATTGCTTTTTACAATTTTTACGTAATTTAATTAACAAGTGCTTAAATAAGAACTAAGAAGAGAATAATCAGTTTTGAAAAACTCTAACTTCTAAAAACAGGGTGGTTAAAATTGAAAAAATTTTAAATTTTTTTTTAAGTTTAAGTAATTTTTTTTAAACCTTATACTTAACTTAGTAAAGTTAGGTTTTATCGTTTCTAAAACAGCATCAATTCTTTTTGAAACTGGTTTAAAATGAAGCCAATACCTACAGTCATGTGAAAATTAATAGGGACACCTATATTTTTACATTTGAAGCTGCATGAATTATATAGAAGGTGCCCCAGATATAGCATTAATTCCCTCGGCTGGTGATTCTTCTTGATAAGGCGAGTATAACACTTAATGGAGTTTCCTCCCACATTGTAAATCTTTCAAGAACAGGGTGTTTTCGGTTTTGGTACGTGTTTAGTATTATTGATATAGAATGTATACTACTCACCATAAAATAAAAAATAATATTTTCTGTATTAGAAAAAATATCAACTTTTTCATCAGTATATCAACCACTTTCGTGTCATGTGCTGTAGCGGAGCTAAAATTTTGAGATTATCCAACGAAACATCAACAAATTTTGTATCTTTTGTTTTAGGGGAGCTGTAATCGTCCAAATTTAAAATGTTTTTTTTTTTCATGTAAAAATACACTTAATCAACAGTTTTTTCTAAATTCTAACGTTGGACAATAACAGCTCCGCTAAAACAAAAGATACAAAATTTGTTGAAATATCGTTTGATAATCTCAAAATTTTAGCTCCGCTGCAGCACATGATACGAAAGCAAGCGCGTCGGAAGCGAATTTCATCTGGGGGGGCAGTACAAATGGTGGTGCAAAAAAAGTTCACCAAAATTTCTTCAAAAAAACATGAATGTAAATCACAAATTTTTTATTTTAGTTAAAAATAAAAAAATATAAAAATATATAAAAAATATTAAAATTTCATTATTTTTAAAAGTTCTTCCAATTTCAATATTATATGGTAATATGATATTGATAATAATATGGTATTCATATGGTAATATGAAAATATAAGAAATAATGGTTGCTTTTATAAAGTAAGACTAGGTATATCTTTACATGGTTTAAACGCAATAAGGTACAAAAAGTTATATCAATTAAAATTATTCCAAAATGTTTTTTTCTGTCCTTGCGAGAAACAAACTCTTTCACCACCTCCATCGAATTCAATTCTTCGGTTTTATCTTTGTGAATGTGTATAAGTGCCGCATGAGTGAGTCGTTTCTGTGTCATAGTTGCTAAATATACGTTTTAAGTCGTCTTAGTGCACTAAAAAAACGCTCAGATGAAGCTGCTGATGCAGGCACAGTCAAAAGCAAAGCAATAAGTTTTTCAACTTCATTTAATAGTTTTTTTTACAGTATCCGAATTTTTTGCAAATCGGGATACAATGCCACTACAATTTGAAGGTGTTTAGCCAGGCAATTGCTTTAGCAATTTAAGTTGCGCGTGGAAGTCGCTCACATCAAAGTCATCTGCATAAAGATCTAGTTTTGTTTTTAGATTTTGTTCAGAAGGCACTTTTCCGTTGAAGGCTTCGATTACAATATTACAGTATTAAGCTACATAAGGGTGCATTAAAATAACAACATTAAAATTCTGACCTTAGATTCGCAATCAGCGACCCTTTAACTCTGATAAATGACGTTTAAAACTATTGAAAAGACATATACTTAGGTGGCAACCCTATTATTTCAAAATTTTATAATTTTGAAGTTCTGACAACGGATTCGGATTCAGCGACCCATTTTTAGTGTACCATTTTTTTTTGCCAGCCCCGAATTCATAAAACTACAAAAAATTAAGGTGGCAACACTACCCACCATCTTGAATTTTAAAATTCTGATTTTACATTCAAAATCAGCGACCCCTTAACACTGATGAATGACGTTTAAAACTCTTAAAAAGACATATTATTATGTGGCAATACTGTGGTAAAAATTTAGGTGGCAACCCTAACCTCCATTTTAAATTTTAAAACTGTGACATTATATTCGAAATCAAATCCGTTGTCAGAATTTCAAAATTACAAGAATTCGCAAAAATAAAAAAAATCTAGATGGCAACTCTATCCGCCATCTTAAATTTTAAAGTTTGACAGCATCTTCGAAACCATTTACCCTAAAATGGCGCTAACCGAAACCATGGCTGAATTATATAAGGTTAAGTAACCAAGAAACTGTTCTCTTTGTATGCTCTTTGTCAAAAAACAACAACAAAACTTGGTTCGGCAAATGTCAAAGTAAAAGAAAAAGGCAAGTAAGCAATCAATTTAAATTTCTGATTAGATATCAACATTTTATATTTTGAATTTGTGTTTGAAATAAATAAAATTCGATTTAAAGAATCTTCTTGAAGTTTGTGTTTTATTCACCGCTTCAAAATGCCAAAAAAGTGCACGATTTGCCAAAAATATTATAACAAGGAAAACATTTCCTTTTTTAAAGTTCCCAGTGACCTTTTTAAACGAAGACGATGGAGTGCGAAAAGCGGCATTGAGCTGTTAAGCAGCGCCTTTATTTGTGAGAAGCACTTCCGGAAAAATCACTTCATAAGAGGACCGGCTGTAGGAAAGTCTGCCAGATTAATGCCATGCGCTGTGCCTTTCGGCAAAATAAAAACATTGTCAGCACCAATTCGGTCCTCCATGCGTGTTGGTCTTCAACAAGTGCTTTGCGCATTCTAGCTCACCCTCGGTGACCATAGTGCACAAACATCCATTCCTTTTGTAGATACAGCATTGCAACGAATCACAGACAAAGTAGATGCCCTACAAATCGATATCATGTAGCAAGTGTTGAACGATTGGAAGCTGTGTCACAAATTGTTTTCGGCGCTGGCGTGGGCCAGATGATGCATTGTTGACACCATCGGTCTGTTAACGATCCCAGGTTCAAATCAAGGTTTTTGCCACCATCAAGGGTATGTTATCTTTGTCGGTCCAGCAGCAGCTCTTCACAGCAATGGCAACGTAAGACACATGGAAGAATGTCATCATTCTCGCGAACTTCGCTGGTAAACAGGCAACGTGAAACAACTGGTGGCTTGCCATCATAAATGTCCTTAATTTTACCCAGTCTTGTTCTGCCATCTTGGCAAGATCGTCATGGTTAACGCCAGCAGCGCTAGATAGCAGAATACATGATGCTTTGTTATAGTTTTTAATGTAGTCACTCAGGTCGGACTGGCCAATGGTTTCGATGTTCTTAGCTAAGCTGCCACATGGCTGAGTGTTCGATTATTAAATCAAATTGAAACAGAAAATTTTTCTTTTTATTTTAAACTTCAATCATTTATTTCTAATTTGAAACAAAAATGAAAAATAAACAATACTTTAGAGAACTGAAGTTCTTCACTTGTGGATTGCAGAATGTCAAAGTAAAAGAAAACTACACCACACAGCTGTTAATGACATCCGCCGACATATTTGCGCTCTCAGCTTACTCAACCTTATAATAATTAAACCATGACCGAAACCACAACTTGCCGTTAACTTAATCAGCACTTAACTGACAGTTCAACCTTAACCGAACATTGAGAAAGGGCTTTTTTGCTAACTGCTGGTTAAAGTTCTGATTAGTGCTTAACCGGACATTGAGAAAGGGCTTTTTTGCTAACTGCTGGTTAAAGTTCTGATTAGTGCTTAACCGAACATTGAGAAAGGGCTTTTTTGCTAACTGCTGGTTAAAGTTCTGATTAGTGCTTAACCGGACATTGAGAAAGCGGCCCTAAGAGTAACAACATATTAAGAAAAAAACATCGCTCATTAAGGTATCGCCACCAAAACAGCTCACAAGTGTTGACTCCGCTGAATGCAGCTTGTATGCCAAACACTTTTTTAAACATCTGACATAAGGCTGCCGCTCTTATTTAGGGATGAAAATTCAGCGTTAGCGGAAAGCGGCTGGCAACGCACCGCTTAACGCTCTTATTTAGGTTTCACAGTTAGGAATCTAAGAAAACGTCGCTAATGAACGTCTTATTTAAAAGCTTCAACTTGATTTTAACATAAAATTTCCCGAAAAAGCTGATATTTTTTCCAAAGTTTGGCCAACCTTACGAGGAAAATTTATCAAATTGTTTTTGGGACCTCGTTTTCCATCAGATAAGAATTTTGCTATTGAGGCTCAGAAGCTGCTGCATCTACAAGGAGGTTAAAGGCGTTTCTTTCGGTATCGTAAACTGGTGGTGGCTTTTTCGCAAAAGAAACATTTTTTAAATTAAAAAAAAAAATATCTGTGTATAGTGTTTGTGAGAATATCAATTTAAACTATTAATTTTGCTTAGGATACTCTCTTATGTCACCCAGATTTACGATTCTAAGGAACAATATGCCTTTGAATATATTTCAATTATACAGTTGCGAACAAAATGTTAGCAGTTCTCTTATATTCAGACATGTTTGGATGAATAATGCTAGTATACAACTTTCGTATCCGCACAAGACACGATAGTGGTTGATGTATTGATTAAAAAGTTGATATTTTTCCTAAAATACAAAATATTATTTTTTATTTTATGATAAGTAGTTAAGATGTATCTTGAAAATGTTACAATATAGGAGGAAACTGAATACAGATTTCAAACCAGCGTTCAAAGTACATATAGGAATGATAATGGGTTTACCAGATACGAAAGTTGTATGCTAGCATTATTCATCCAAACATATCTGAATCTAAGATTACTGCTATTATTTTGCTCGCAACTGTATATCATGATTCGATGAGATATATCTATACTATTATCAAAGATTATATAGTATAAAGATGTGCCACGTAGAACATTAAAAAGTATCAAATATTTTTCAGATCAATACGAAAGCTTTTGTGAGCGCGATGGAAAAGCTTTCTTGAGAGAAAAGTTTTCAATCTTTGCTTGCACATTCTCTCTGCAATGCTCTTTCACTCTTCACTCCACAATGCTTCACAACATAGATCACCACTGCATGGTTTCTCGTAGCTAGCGAGAGTCGTGAAATTTAATGTTGTAATTGTTTTTTCCATTGTTGTTGTTGTTGGAACCAAGCAGTTGTGATCTCTGCTTGACAGCAACAAATGTTTTTGTTTGTTTGCATTATTTGCATTATTCAGAATCTTAAGGAAAACTGAATAACGATATACACATCCATTCAATGAATTTAAAATTGTTAACAATAAAAATTTTTAATTAAAATTGAATTTAAAAAATTGATTAGTAATTAACTTCAACTATTTTTTTTCGTTATTCAGAATAATTAATTATTTTTTTATTCATATGAATGCTATTTACAAAGAATGCAATTCAAAAAGAATTTCAAATTTTTCAGTAATTACTTTTTTGTACATTATTATTTTTTGATTCATTGCCTATTCATGTGTTATTTATTATTAATTTTATAGTCATAATTAATTTTTTATTTTTTATTAATTTGGTTCATTATTCAAAAGTGAATAACAAGATTTTTTTTTTCATTTTAGTTATTATTCAAAAGTGAATGAAAAAGTAGAAATGAATACGAAATTTATAATGAATAAAAAATTAATAATGAATAAAAATTAATAATGAATTAAAAAATAATAAAGAAATTAATAGAGAACATATAATGTTGTGAATATATAGTAGTGAATAACAAAATTTTTTTATCATTGTATTTTTTATTTAAAAGTGAATAACAAATTAATAACAGTGGTAAGCAATTTAAAAAAAAATTTGTGCGACGAAAACCATATTTCTAGTTCGATTGAGTATTTTCTCTAGATAATAAAAATCATTAAGACTTTTTCAGGTTGGTTTGAATTTTTTTAGAAGAATTTTTCGACTTTTTTGAGTTTTGAAAAATATTTCCCCAGTTATGATCCTATAACTCCAAAAGTATTCATTTATTTTAAAATTTTTATAAATATTTACAAATTAGACATTTATACCTTTTATTTAAGCTTTTATTTATACGATTATTGGTACGATTTTTGTAGACATTTTCTGAATACTACATTTGTAAGAGTTTAAAATATACCGTTTATTTAACATTTCTCCCATATAAAAGTGCGCAAAAATATGACTTTGATATGTTATTTGGTTTTATTTTTACTTTGTTGTTAAAAAAAATAGTTCAACGAAAATATTAGGGTAAAAAGTATGATTGTAGCAGGTTGGATATTTACGTATTTCGGTTTTAGTAAAAATACTCAAAATTACCTGCATCAAAGTCGACGTGGTGTATTCGTACTAAACACAAAAACACAATTATCATATATTTAACTAAAGATTTTGTTTACAAACAATGTTCTTAGCGTTTTTAGCTAAATTTAAAAATCTCTAAACCGCAATTATACGTTATAATAGGATTTGCAACACTTTAAACTCTTTGAAATGAGTAAAATAACAGAAATAACGTAAACAAAGATACGTCAAAAATAAATCAAAACAAAACAATGAAATCTTCGCGCTGGTATAAATACCTAGCTGAAACACTGTGTGTTGCTGCCACGCCCCCGTTGCCAAACGCCCATATCATGCTATCAGTGAAACGGCACGAGTAAATTGTGGTTGAGTACCGAATTCCGAGGCTGTGCGGCCACCTATAGCTCCAAAGCTATTCAATATCAAAAATTTCAGCTGTGTGGGAGGGGTAACGCCTATAAAATGTTATCAGTAAAACGTGTATATTGTAGTCGAATACCGAATTCCGAGGCAATGCGGCCTATAACTCCAAAGCAATTGGATATCGCGAATTTGGGTGGTGTAGGAGGTGCCACGCCCCCTTGCACAACGCCCATCACATGTTATCAGGGAAACGCTACTTGTAAATTGTGGTCAAATACCGAATTCTGAGGCTTTTTGAAATATAATTATAAAGCTATCCGATATCACATATTTGGCCTGTATAGGAGGTAATTTTGAGTATTAACCATATTTTTTAAACTATTTCACAAATGTAGCATATAGAAAATGTATACAAAAATCATTAGATCAATACAAATGATATCTTAATTATAAGATATAAACGTGTTATTTGCAAACATGTATAAATTCTGTAATGTGAAAAAATACTTTTGAAGTTATAGGATCATAACTGGGGACATATTTTTCAAAATCGAAAAAAATCTTTGAAAATTCTTCAATTCTTTTCGAATTGCATTCGTTCTATAATACTCATACAATATATAACAAAGTCTATATTAATAAAACTTATTTTCTGGTTTGTTTGCTTGTTTAATTGACATTTATACAAATCTAAATGGCTTAACGGACTTCGCTCAATTTGAGTACACATATTGTGTGCATCCTAGATTAGATTGTAACATACTTAGTTTTGATCACGCTCATTCCACCCATTTTCACTTACGTAAATTTTGATATTGAAAATCTTTCTTGAAAAATTTTTCGCAAATTAAATTTAAAAAATTTCAGTAATTTTAATGCCAAAAACATTCACATATTTTTAGAATTTCAGAAATGTTTGGTACAACGACTTTTTCATAAAACATAGTTCCCCAAGAATGAGAAAAAACGACATGAAAATCAAAACTTTGACTTTCGACGCAAATATCCGCTATTTTTAAATATATTTAATTCAAATTTTTTTAATCAAAATTTTTAAAAAGAGCACTTTACAAAAATAGTTTCAACAGTAGCGTTAGGTCAGTAAATATTTTCTTGAATTTTTTTTCAAAAACGGTCCAAAATATTGAATTTTACTCAATGATTGAAAAAGTGTTTTTGTTGTACAAATAAGAGCAATTAAAAATTGTATTTCTAAGTACTTTATATAATAATATAATAATGTAATAAAAATATATAAAAGTAGCTAAATAAAAACTTTTTTGCAAAGAAACAACTTCAAAAATATTGCTTAAAACATTAATCGCGGCTAGGCTTCAACTGATGGAATCGCTCTTACAATAATATAACACTAAAAATATCATATGGCAAAAAAACCAAGTCAACACACAAAATATACCTAGATTATATCTTCTTTATGATATTATATTCTTGAAATTATATAACAAAAAGATAAGAAATAAAAATATAACATTAAATTATATAATGTTTGTAGGGTAGTTTAGTAAAAAAATTGCCTAAATTTTTTAAGTAAAACCTAATGAAATTCTGCTACATTATGTTGGCAGCTACATAGATGTTTCGAGCATCAAATCTTTACATATCATTTCTATTGCTTTTCAATATTATGCTCACATTTGCTCACATTGTCGCTTACTTATTCTCTCGCTCTCAAAAGCTTTAAATCGTTCTCTCGCTGACTCTCATAAAGCTTTTATGTGGATTTATGATAAATCCACATTCAAATTTTACTGTGCCACTTGCTTGTATGGCGGTTTCACATCTTTCTATTATATTATCTGTGCTATTATATAAAAGGAGACTCACGAATTTGATCCAGAATAAGCTCGGTAACCGCTGAACCGATTTTGATAATTCTTTTTTTATTCGATTCCTATGATAATATAGATTGTTATAGCTTACCAAGGTTTTCAAAAAATGTATTCTTTAATTATTGCGAAATCACGCATTTTATTTGATGCCTACATTCAACCAGCAGCATAATATAACAGCAAACAAAGCTTTCCTCTCTTTGTCGAGAGAGCTTCTCTCAGTAAAACACGACAGCCATGTTGTGTAGTTGCTTTTGGTGAGATTCTTGCTGTCGGCTATTTTCTTACAAACAAGAGCTTGCAATATAATTTCTCTGCACAATTTAACTAAAATTGTTATATTTATTTTGTTCTGCACATAACATTGCTTTTACTGCTACTTCTACCGTATATTATTTTATCAACTCTTTTGTATGAATTTTTGCGCTCCATCTCTCTCCACACACAATAAAGCGGAATTCACTGATCACCTTCAGCAAGTTTTCTGCAAAAATTAAAATTATTTTAATCACGTCAAAGAGCATGCAGCAAATTTTTGTTACTCTCTCATTGAGTGTGGAGAGAATAAAGCACAAAAACTTCATATAAAAAACTTACAAAACTTGCTGAAGGTGGTCAGTGAATCCGCTTTAAGAGAGTAATAAGAGTTGCTTCACGCTCTTTTACCTTTTTAAATAATATAAATTTCCTTGCAAATGCTTTGAACAGAGTTGCCAGAATTGAATTTCTTAAGTAAACACAAGCATATTTAATATTTTTAATTATCATAACAAAGAAATAGTGAGTCTGGTAACTGCGTCACATTATTCTGCTGAGAACAAAAATAACATTTGCTGGAGGCGGTCAGTAAAACCACTTTAAGGGAAGGTTCTCCTGGATTTTTTTGAAAAAATCCATTTTTTTTTACATAAAATTAAAGTTACATATATGTAGAATGTTTGTGCCAAGGGATATTTCAATACGACGCGTATTTCTCGAGCTAGAGCGTGTCAAACGTACCCATGTCACGCGCGCGTACCAACTTTCTAAAAACTTTAAACGCGTTTTTCTCGGAACCATGTTTTCTAATCTAACGGACAACACAGGGCTTGTTCTATTGATCCGATTTCCTTCATTCAAAGAATGTTTGAAAGTATATACTTTTTTGTACGCCTGGAACCTAACATTGGCATAAAAAATTGTTTATTTATAATTTTTAAACGAGATCTAAGTAAAAAAAAAGCAAAAAATTTCAATTTTTTTTTTTAAAAGTCCATAAAATTGGTTTTTTTTACCAAACTTAATTGAAGTTAGGTTCCAGGCATATGAAATGTTATCAATTTTAATAAATTTTATACATTTCTCATTTCAGTTCACTACCTGAGGCCCCACACTATCCGCGGGAGGTCGATGTTTTGCGCGCAGAGGTCGACGAGATCCGCCATTTTGAATTTTTCAAATATTTTTTTTTTTTACTCGTCAATAAACCACGAATCAAAGTTCAAAAGCATAAGTTCGTATGTCTTTTCATTTTCCCACAAACCATTCTCAAATTTTGCTTGTTTTTCGGCCAAATCCAAAAAAATCCAGGAGAACCCTCCCTTAATAATATTGCTTGCATATTTTATCACAAAATTACAATTTTCCCAATAAGAAATATTTTAACAAAGCATGTTTGTCAGCCACAAATTTTTTAATAAGAGATAAGAACTGAACTTTCATATAACTTCACTCTTTAAAATTTATCTGAAAAAAATTTTCACTGCGCACGTTCGCCACGCGTTAGCTTTATTTTTTGAAAAAGGTTTTCTCAATCAATTTAATGCTGTAAACCTTTTTCAAAGAACACTCAGGTAATATTCAAACAAACATATTTTTGATGATCAGAGAGAAAATAAATATTCAAAGAAATTTCTGGATAAGTCAGATGATTAATTTCATTCTCAGTTTGATTTTAGAAACCGCAATTCCCATAAGGAAAGTGTGAACGCTCTACAGAATCACGAAAAAGGCAATACATATTTATTAAAAAAAAGTGAATAAAATTAATTAATTAAGTTAAGATTTATTTTATTTTAAAAAAATAAAATTTTAATAAAAACTTTCAATTAAAAATGGTGAAAAGAAAATCACATTTATCAAGAAACTCAGCACAAGTTCGCAGTAGGCATCTTAATAGAGCTCATCAATCGTCTAGACATCAATTCAGAGGATCTGCAAGTAGCAGTACATATAGAGCGACCCGTTTGCAATCTGAACCAAATTTGAGAGTTAGAAATATTTTTTTTTTAAAGCTGCGTTTAAATATGACAGCAATATAGATTATGCTGGCATTGAAGAACTTGCACTTGGAAGACTTTCAGATGTTTGCATACTTTGTGGTGCAAAAAAATGGCCAATTGAAACTAACGCAATGTGTTGTCTTAACGGACGATTTAAATTAAATGATTTTCCTGCTTTAAATGAATTTTTAAAAAACTTATAACCAGTTACATCACGATAACTCGATCCATTTTCTTAAAAATATTAGAAAATATAATGGCATCTTTTCAATGACATCCTTTGGTGCCCATGAAATAAGGGAAGGTAACTTTATGCCAACATTTAAAATTCATGGACAGATTTACCATCGCATAGGCACATTACTTCCAATTCCTACAAAAACTGCACAATTTCTTCAGGTATATTTCATATCCGAAAATGAACAGTTGAATACAAGACATCATGCTATGCCTCAGCTAAAAAGAGACATTTTAGAGCATTTACAACTGATTTCGAATAATAGCAATAACTATGTCAAGAGTTTTAAGACTGCAATAGAAAATGTACCATCAAACACTACAAATTATCGAGTTATAATTCATGCTGATAATAGACCAGCAGGTACACACCAAGGTAGATACAATGCACCTTCTTGCGATGAAGTTGCTATCTTACTTTAAGATGAAGATCGTGGACCAAGGGATATTGTACTCCATGCGCGAGATAATACACTCACTCGCATATCTGAACTTCACCGCGCATATGACCCTTTACAATATCCATTAATGTTTCCCAATGGTGATGATGGGTATTCAATAAACATACCACAAACTATTCCCACCACTGGAAGTCCAAATTTTCAAAAATTTGTATCCTGTAGAAATTTTTACTCCTACAGACTGATGGTAAGAGAGAATTCATTAAATCATTTACGCCGATATGGTCAATTATTTAATCAGTATTGTGTTGATATGGGCGCTAAAATGATTTCATAAAGACTTAATTATATTAAGAACCATCAAACATTACGTAGCGATGAATATATTCACTTGAGAGATGCCGTTAATGCAGACTCTAATCCGGCAGATCTAGGGCAGTTAGTAATTTTACCATCCACTTTCACTGGCTCTCCTAAATACTTGCATGAAAAAACACAGGATGCCTTAACTTATGTGCGGTATTATGGAAGACCTGACCTTTTTGTGAATTTTACTTGCAACCCAGAATGGGTTGAAATTAAATCAGAACTTTATCCCAATCAGAGTCCTAATTATCGCCATGACATTATATCTAGAGTTTTTAATTTAAAACTTCAAAATCTTATAAATGTTATCACCAAAAAAGAGATATTTGGACGCACTCAATACTATATGTTTACTGTAGAGTGTCAAAAGAGAGGTCTGCCACATGCCCACATATTAGTGTTATCAGACGAAATAGATCAGATAATTTCTGCCGAGTTTCCAAATAAAACTAATGATCCTATTCTATACGAAATTGTTTGCAAAAACATGGTTCATGGTCCGTGTGGAGATTTAAACCCTGCAGCACCTTGTATGATTAATAACAAATACTCTAAAAGATATCCTCGGGACTTGATAACAGAAACGATAACTGGAGAAGATGGATATCCAAAATACAGAAGAAGATCTGCAACTGAAGGTGGTTTTACAGCCTTTATTGATCGTTATGGTATAATTGATAACCAATGGGTTGTTCCGTATTCTCCTATACTCTCAAGAATTTTTAATGCACACATAAATGTAGAATTTTGTCACTCAGTACAAGCTATCAAGTATATATGTAAATACATCAATAAGGGGAATGATGCGGCAACCTTTACTGTGAATAAGAGAGACGAGGTGCAAACTTATCTAAATGGGCGATATCTTAGTTCCTCTGAGGCGGTATGGAGAATTTTTTCGTTTCCAACTCATGAACGCTACCCCGCTGTTATTCATTTAGCTGTGCATTTAGAAAATGGACAGAGAGTTTATTTCAATGAAATAAATTTTCAAAGAGTAATGCAGCAACCCCCGGACACAACACTGACGGCGTTTTTCAAACTTTGCGAACTTGACGAGTTTGCAAAAACACTTCTTTACTGTCAAGTTCCGGCTTATCCTTCCTGAAGGATTTCCTTACATTAAGCGAGACTCAGCACTTGGAAGAGTTTATACAATTCACCCTAATTTGACAGAATTAAGAATGAAAGAATGAAAGTGCTGTTCAACTAAGAGAGTTGTTCGCTGTAATGTTAGTTTTCTGCCAACTTTCAAATCGGTTAGCATTGTGGAATGAGTTTAAAGAGAATTTTTGTGATGATATTTTACATAGAGTGCACACAGAACGCAATGCTTCAAATATATCGTTTTGCGAAGAAATTTTTAACCAAGGCTTATGTTTGCTAGGAAACGCTGTTTACGCGTTAGGAGAAAAACGTTTAATGGAATTCGGCTTACCAGATCCCAATGAGAATAATGATTTTGAATTATTTTTTTACAACCATGAAATTTCACATGATTCTCATTTGCTTTTGGAATATATATCTGAAAATGAACCTAAACTTTTAGCGGAGCAGCTTGAAGTTTACAACAAAATGATAAAGAGTGTGAGACAAAAAGAGGGGAGAATTTTTTTTATTGATGCCCCTGGCGGAACCGGAAAGACGTTCCTAATCAATCTTATTTTATCAAAAGTAAGATGTGAAGGCAATATTGCGGTTGCTGTTGCTTCTTCGGGCATTGCTGCAACATTGTTGCATGGTGGACGAACTGCTCATTCAGCATTTAAACTACCACTTTCAGTTTCACCAGAACAAACATCGATGTGCTCAATACGAAAAAACAGTGCTAAAGCTAAGATATTGCAAGAGACTTCACTTATAGTGTGGGACGAATGCACCATGATACACAAAGCTCATATAGATGCAGTCAACAATATGCTTAAAAACATTCGATCATCTAACAGCGAAATGGGTGGAGTCACGTTTATTTTTTCAGGAGATTTCCGTCAGACGTTACCAATCATACCGAGAGGAACACGCGCCGACACGATAAGAGTAAGCCCAAAAAAATCGAAACTTAAACTAACTACAAATATGCGTGCACACCTTCGAGGTGACAACAATTCAAATATTTTTGCAGCGAAATTACTACACATTGGAAATGGTTTTGTTGAGCTTGAAAATAGCTTAATTCGAATTTCTGACACATTAGGAACATGTACGCAAAACTTAGAAGAACTCATATCAAAAAGTGTACCCGGATATTAAAAACTTGCACGAAAAAAACTTTACATGGCTTTGTGAACGGACTATTGTTGCAACTAAAAACTGCTCTGTTGCTGAAATTAATGATCAAATAACAACACAATTAAATACACAGATGCATATATACAAGTCAATAGATACTGTGATATGTGAGGATGATGCTGTGCATTATCTCGTTGAATTCCTGAACTCTCTTCATCCAACCGGCCTTCCTCCACATATTCTTAATTTAAAAGAAAATCTTCCAATAATTCTACTGAGAAATCTTAAGCCACCAAAGCTCTGCAATGGAACACGATTGCAAATAAAAAGCTTGCTACCAAACGTAATTAAAGCGATTATTATAACTGGACCCGCATCCGGTGAAAACACCTTCACCAAGAATACCAATGATACCTACGGATTTTCCTTTTAAATTCAAACGGCTAAGCTTTCCCGTACAGGTTTGTTTTGCAATAGTTAGTACCTTCGGCATGACTCTTTCAATAATATTTTTTTTTTACTTACGTACAAGTCTGCTTTGCAATGACTATTAATAAGGCTCAAGGTCAGTCATTTAATGTGGTCGGTATTGATTTGCGCAACGAAGTATTTGCGCATGGACAATTATATGTTGGACTCTCCCGAATTGGCAACGCGCAAAATCAATATATTTTAACTTTAAATAATGAAAAAAAAGCTAAGAACATTGTTTACAGAGAATTATTTACAAATTAAAAATTACTAAGATATAGTCTAAGATCCTTGTATAAATTTTTTTGCTTATATTGGTAATCCTAGGCAACGCCAGGAACGGGTATGCTAGTCATTTTATATATCAAAAATTTTTTACAGATGAATTAGATGACGTCGTCTTTTTGCTTTTAAGCAATTCATTTCCAAAGCCTAATTTCATTGGTGTGTGTCCTTCGCGTAAACGAAAAAGAGAGGGAGATGTTCAACAACACGCTATTTGCAAACCGTGGAATCCAAGTAAAAGTGAATGCAGAGATGGTTTTATTTTGCGAGCACAAGTAAGTTCAAATAATACAAGGAATATGTATTCATTTTTCAATTAAAAATTTTAAATTGCTTTTAACAGACTGAAAATGATGTAAGACTTCGACTAAGCAAATTAAGAAGTACTTTGCAAGAGTATAGCCTGCAGCTACAACCTCGGCCAATCATTGTTGGAAGCGTTTCGAATGTCACATCGACACATATTTTCGTTGACGATATTCAGTACGACATGCTAAGCGTTTCTAAAGCGGTTGAAATAGTTTTTAAAATTATTTTTTCTTTGAATGCCAAGTATCCTCCTGAAGCAAGTGCACCTTGGTTGTTCCTTGAAAAAGCAGTGTTCGGCTTGGAGTCTTCAAATAAGGTGCCACTGTCAGTTTACACTATGCTTGGTGAAATGAATATAGACTTATAATTAAAGGGCTTATTGCAATAAGCCCTTGATAGTGATAAGCCACATGATCTAAAAAATCAATTTTTGTAAGCTGAATACATTACTCAATGCATTGCCAACAACCACTGAAGAGATTTGGCTATTTCTTATCAATTTTTTAAACTATTTGTAAAAGTTTCCGCGTTTAATTTCATTCACTTTTTAAAAACTTTACAGTCGATTATTTAAAATTATTTTTTATATGACTTATCATGTTCTTGCAATTGTATTCGTATAGTATAAAATATCTTAAGTAATTTGATTATATTATTATTTTACGTTTAAATTATTTTTACTAATGAAGGATGTCATTTAAGTGTAAATGTCAACAAACCTTGGATAACAGCATTGCGTTTACCTCACATGCGTTATACCATGATTTTGCAGAAAATTGTTCGGAGGCTTATCAATGTTTAGGTTCTTGCACACGCAGTTATGACACCTTAAAAAGTTTTAGAAGACACTTAAAATTGTACCACAACTTTGAAACGACAAGCAAAGCAAAAGGCAGTACCAAAATATCTGAAACTAATACTTATATATGTCAATCAATTTCAAACGTATGTATAGAAAGTAGTTTGAATGACACCGATTCCGAAATCGATTGTGAATATGCAAAATATTTCATTAGCGTAGATAAATTACTTAAAAATAGGAAACCACCTACAAAAAATAACAATAATGTAAAACATTGCGTACAAGAACTTGCTTTGCATTTAACTTCAAAGTGGCATTCTGAAAATGACTTAACCAGAAATAGAATCCGATCTACGATTACAGACGTGAACAATTTTTTTGATCAGGCAATTGATATTTTATCTGCAACCTTGGAGAATATTTTTATAGAAAATAGTGTTTCGCCTTCTATTACAACTAAAATGCAAAGTTTATTAAAAGAAGCACAAAATCCATTTTATGAAGTCGACACTGAATTCACAACCTTCAAAAAATTTCAAAGTATTGGTAATTTAATTTATTCAGAAAAAATTCTCCTAGGTACGGCTCCTGGAACTAAATTGATAAATAATGTGACCAGAATAATAACAGAAAACTTTTTTTCACAATTTACTCCAATCCGACATGTTTTAAAAAATTTCTTTGAGTTGCCAAATGTTTTTGAAAGAATTTTGCTTTATATGAACTATGTTCAATCAAATACTAGCAGCGTTTGTAATTTTATCCAGGGTTCTTTGTGGCAGAACATTTCTGAAAAATATAAAAATAAAATAATATTTCCAATATGAATATATTTCGATGACTGTGAAGCCAATAACTGTTTAGGAAGCCATGCAGGTGATGGTGGTAAAATTGGTGCCATGTATCTTCAAATACCATGCCTTCCGCCAGAGTTTTTGAGTAAATTAGATAATATTTTTTTATTACTTTTATTTAACGCATTACATAGAAAAATTTTCGGCAATCAGCGAACGTTCCAAAAAGTAATTGATGAATTGAACTTTCTTGCTAGAGATGGAATTATTATTAATACTACGGAAAGTACACAACATATTTACTTTGCACTCGGGTTGGTTATGGGCGATAACCTAGGGCTGAATTCCCTACTAGGATTCACGGAATCCTTCAGTGCATCTCATTGGTGCAGGTGTTGTAATATTGACAAGATAACTGCTCGCACAAACACAATGGATTTATGTGAATTAGTTCGAACTGAAGAAAATTATGATGAAATTTTGAACATGCATTCCAATTCTACTGCGTTTCAAACATTCGGTATACAAGAAAAATGTGTTTGGAACGATGTTGACAATTTTCATGTAGCAAAAAATTTTAGTGTTGATGCCATGCATGATTTACTAGAGGGGATTTGTAAATATGAGCTGGTAGATATATTATTTCATTTCATTCATGAAAAGAAAATTCTGCCTGCTGATACCTTGAATGATAGAATCGATTCTTTTTCATTTGATCGCAATGAGCATAAACAAAAACCGCTTTCATTTTACTTACTCCACAAAAACGAAGCTTAAAATTATCTGCATCAGAAACTCTGTGTTTAATGAGACATTTGGGACTCTTAATAGGTGATCTTATTCATGAACATTAGGTATGGACTAGTGTTGTATGGAGATCCTTAGTAGCAAGATTTGGATACGCGGCAATCCCTATTTTTGTGAGGTTTATAAAAAAATACATTAGCCAAAAAATGGGGGAGGTGGGGTGGGGGTAAATGGCTCCTCATCGGGGTCAAAGGTGGGGGAAAACGAGACAAAATACACGAAACGCTTCACAACTCTCGCCGGGTCGCTCCTAGAGAGGTGAAATGTAAGACCGACCCCCATTATTTTTCCCCCTCCCAAAATTTTTATGAACACACTAACCCTCTATCTGCACTCCTTAGGGTGGCTCCCATACTAAATATTATTTTTTATAAAATTACCCACCACCGCCCTAACTAGCCCCAGAGTGCCCCTAGAGGAGTCAAATATATGACCGACCCCCAATATTTTTGTTACCCCAGCAGTTTTTAACAACATACCTAGCCTCCATCTTTAATCATTAGGGTGGTCCCCATACAAAAATTTTTAATTTTTAAAAAAAAATTTTATTACTAATATAAAAACATTTTTTTATAATTAATACAAATTATATAGTGATAATTAAATTAATTCATTTTTATTATTTTTTATTTCAAAGTAAAAAATGGCATTAACATCGACGGGCATTGCGAGTAGTTTCAGATCACATACGGATCTCTTTTTGATCGGACAACCATGCTCGAATATAGCGGGAGCAAAGTTGCCGTCTAGACAACAAGTGCTTAGAATGTATTTTTATGGTACTGGAGTACGTAAAATAAGTGCCGACGAAAGTGGTTCTTTGGTAACCGATACTGTCATGGTTTTTTGGCGCCAAGCATTTATTCCGACTAAACAAAGGAAAAATGTGAAAATAAAGGTGAATTCCAACCAGGAAGATATTGCTTTTTTGCAACTGCAAAGAGTAAAGGGGCGTCAAGGATGCATGGCGGGTGTTGACAAGATTTTAGGTAAAAAACAGAAAAAACAAGCGGAACGAAAAAGGCTAGAAGATAAGCGGAGAAAACGCGCAAAAATTCAAAACGAATCTGCAGTAGCGGGTAACTATGATTATTACAATAGAAATATAATTTTACAGTGTAATTATGATATTTACAAATGTGTACTGTGTAATTTCAGTTGGCAAGATTTCATCTACTGAATCTAGTGAATCAGAAAATGAGCTCGAAACTGTCGATGATGCAATGGTTTCCTGTAAGAGAATACCAAAAGAAAGAAGAGGCGCAATCAAATGCATTACTCCGGATCTTGTGTCTGTGTTCGATAGATGTAAGACATCAGACGTAGCAGCAGTTCGGATATTGATTGCTGCTGCACGAGCTTTTCAACTTGATCCAAAAATGTATGTAATCAATCGAAAGTCACTTCGACAAGCCCGTACAAAAAATAGACAGCAGATTGCTGCATTTTTAAAGGAAAATCCACAGGTATGCCATATTAAATAAAAATTATATTTCTGTAAAACTTAGCACGAGTAATTTTACAGATGGCCGAAACAAAGTTTTTCAATGTGCACTGGGATGGCAAAATGTTGCCGGACTTGCAACGCACCGACAAAAAAGTTGATCGTCTTCCTGTCATCGTCACATACGATGGAAAGGAGCAGCTACTTGGCGTGCCAAAGATACCGTCGGGTCAAGGTAAAGGTAGGCGTATTGCAGATGCCGTTTACGGGCTTTTGCATGAGTGGAAAATCACTGACCGTGTTCAAGCAATTTCATTCGATACCACGTCAACAAACACTGGTCAATTTCAAGGTGCGGCAATCTTTTTGGAGCAAATATTAGAAAGAGATCTTTTCTATTTACCATGCAGACATCACATTTATGAATTGGTATTAAAAGAAGTGTTTGAAGCTGAATTCGGTAAAATGTCTGGGCCAGGAGTGCCGATTTTTTCCCGTTTCAAAGGGCAATGGGAAGACATTAAAGATAAACATTATACTTCTGGCATAGAAGATGCTACGGTTGCAGAAAAAATACCAATCAAAGTTCAAGACGAGATCAAGTCTTTTTGTTTAGAGCAACTGAAGGAAAAGCAACCAAGAGATGACTATAAAGAGTTTCTTCAAATTATTTTATTGTTTCTTGGTGAAAATATTCCAAATTATCATTTTAGACCACCAGGAGCCGTCAGTCATGCTCGATGGATGGCGAAAGCCATATACTGCTCAAAAATGTTTTTATTCCGTAAACATTTCGGCTTTAATACAGACGAACTAAGTGGACTTCGCAATATTACTATTTTTATTGTAACTCTTTACGTCAAAGCTTGGTTTACAGCCACCAGTGCAATCGAAGCTCCATATAACGATTTTAATTTTTTTGGTGCGATTTCTGATTACGCTTTAATTGATGAGGATGTGGCGCAAAGATTGTGGAAGAGGTTCTCTGGACATCTTTGGTATCTTAGTGGTGAAGCTGTTTCCCTCGCATTATTTGATAAAAATGTTCCCTGCGGCACCAAACGTAAAATGGCGAACGCAATTATAGCATTTAAGGAGGAGAAAGAAAAATATGGGAAAAACATAAACAGCGAGGAAGACGACGACGTTGATGAAGCATTGGAAAAAGAATGTGATGACAATTCAGAGCACTGTGGTAGCGGTGTCAATCAAAATTGTTCAGCAAATATTTTTAGATTCAGAGGTGTGAAGAGAATTAACGTGACATCAAACCAAATAAGTAAAGAACAGATAAATAATGATTTAGCCAATACGTAACAACTGAAACATTAAAATTTTTTGTGCGCTTTGGATTGTCGTTGGATTTTATTGCCACTGACCCAGAAAAATGGGAAGAACGCGAGGAGTACCAGCAAGCGATAGAAATATTGAGTAAATTACATGCTGTGAATGACGCTGCAGAAAGAGGGGTGAAATTGGTAGAAGAATATAACAACGTATTATGTCGCAACGAAGAAGAAAAAATATTTTTGCTTAAGGTTGTCGATGAAAATAGAAAGAAATACCCTTCTCATAATAAAAATGAATTAATTTAATTATCACTATATAATTTGTATTAATTATAACAAAAATGTTTTTATATTAGTAATAAAATTTTTTTTTAAAAATAAAAAATTTTTGTATGGGGACCACCCTAATGATTAAAGATGGAGGCTAGGTATGTGCTTAAAAACTGCTGGGGTAACAAAAATATTGGGGGGTCGGTCATATATTTGACTCCTCTAGGGGCACTCTGGGGCTAGTTAGGGCGGTGGCGGGTAATTTTATAAAAAATAATATTTAGTATGGGAGCCACCCTAAGGAGCGCAGATAGAGGGTTAGTATGTTCATTAAAATTGTGGGAGGGGGAAAAATAATGGGGGTCGGTCTTACATTTCACGTCTCTAGGAGCGACCCGGCGAGAGTTGTGAAGCGTTTCGTGTATTTTGTCTCGTTTTCCCCCACCTTTGACCCCGATGAGGAGCCATTTACCCCCACTCCACCTCCCCCATTTTTTGACTCATGCATTTTTTTTATAAACCTCACACAAATAGGGGTTGCCGCGTATCGAAATCGAAAACTCGTGCATTAGTCCAACCCTAATGAACATAGTGATGTTTGGCAAGTTTACATAGCATTGAATGAAATTTTGACGATAACTTTAGCTAAAGTATTTCACATTACATGTCCAGAACTCTTAGGTAATCTTATAGCAGATCATTTAGAGCTTTACAAATCAGTTTTTCAAAAAGGCCTGAAACCGAAACACCACAACCTAACACATTATCCGAGAATAATGAAATTAGCTGGTTCATTAGTTCATTTTTGGTCAATGCGTGATGAAAGTAAGCACAGGGAATCGAAAATAGCAGCTCGAGTAACAGTTTCGAGAAAAAACTTACCTTACACATTGGCTTTAAAACATCAATTAAAACTGCACCATAAGTATACTATGGAAATAACAGCAGATTTTTACCCTCAAGTTGGCCCGTATTTAAATACCGGTGTGAATTTTTTGATAGATAAATCTTCTGTTCAGAATATCTTACCAGATAATATAATCTATGAAAAGTTAAATTTGGTTAAATGGATAACTTATATGGGATCTAAGATCTGTCCTAATAGCATTATTGTCGTATTTAAGAAGTTCGGCCCAACATTTTCAGAACTCAAATATATATTTTTACATAATAATACAAACATTTTTTTATTGTAAACGAAATAAAAATACTTTATTTTGATTCACACTACCAAGCTTACCGTGTTGATCCCGAACAAAAAACTGTTAGAGGTTATGAGTTAGAAAAAATCCATGGTGTAACGTATATGGTAAAACAATGCAATGGAAATAGTTATGTCATAAATAAATGTTAAGATGCTTAAAATAGAAAAATTTTCGGACAAAAGACTTTCCCTATAATTTATAAAATGTATTTTTAGCGTTTATATAAATAAAAAAAAAATAAAACTTCCAAATAAATAATTGTTTTATTTCTTTAAAAAAATAAAAGGAGCATTTCAGAAATAAACATGGTAATATACTTGATTGTTACTCTAAAACAGTGTCGGCCAAAAAAATACATACACAGTTTGTAACTTTTGTATTAGTGTGCGCGCATGTGAGAGCAAACGAGTTCAGTTTGGCTTACACTGTGAAAATTTTGCTGCGTAGCAGGCTTAAAGAAATGTTTAATTATGACAATTACTTGAAAGTAGTAAGATCATAAATAAAAAAAAATTAAGAAATATGCAATAAGTGATCTTACTTTTTCAGTAAAAATGTTAGTACAGACAAAATTTTAGCAATATGTGCGAGTAATAAGTAATGTTACTTCATTGCTTTAATATTATTTCATTAGAATTCATTTATGGAAAGCAACTTTAGTAAAAATATACATAAGTATAGAAAAAATATAGGTATGTTAAAAGTTAATAATAATATTACTTCATTGTTTTAATATTATTTCATTGGAATTCATTGATTCAAAGCTAATTTTAGTAAAAAAATATAAGTACAGAAAAAAACATAAGTATGTAATATGTAACAAATTATAAATAATATACCTTCATTGTTTTAATAATATTTCATTGGAATTCATTGTTTGAAATCAAAATTTAGTAAAAAAATGTAAGTATAGAAAAAATATAAGTATGTTATATGTAACAAGTAATATTATTTTATTACTTTTAAATTAGTTCATAGGAGTTTACTGGTGGAAAGGAAAAGGGTATATTCACTTAAATTAAGTGAAATGAATATTAATAAAAAATTAATTATCAATTATTTCTTCAATATTAATTTCTTTGTTAAAACATTTGATGCGCATAAGGTCCTCTAAATGCTTATCAGAAAGCTTGTTTCGATATTTAGTTTTAATAAGCTTAAGCATCGAAAATGCTGCTTCGCAATTATACGTTGCGCCATACATTGAGTAAAGTTTGTAAATTTCTGTTTTTATATTTGGATATGAACTTCCATCTATTTTTTTCCAAAACTCTAAACCTGTTGCGAAAGGCAACGTCATATCAGCAAGCATTTGTCTTATTTCTTTCTGAACTTGTGGACTTTGTTTTTCAACATAGCAAGCTATTGTGTTATTGTGAAGGTCAATTAAGTTATCAATTAGATAAAAACCTTGAAATCTATTGTTGAAGCTTATAATCAAACTTTCAATAGTGTTTTTGAATTCATGTATTTTTGTGGGGCATGAATAGTCTGTCAGTATAAGTGAGGTTTTGGGCAAAAAAGAAAAGTCATTGTTTGTTATTTGTTGTTTTAAGATAGAAAGTTTTCTGCCAAAGTGTTCAACTGCTGGTAATAAATGAAAAATATATTTATTTTTTCCCTGCAGATGTAAATTCAGCTCATTTAGGATATTGCAAATGTCACAAAGAAAAGCCAAATCAATCAAAAATTCTTTGTCTTCTAAATAGGATACAAGAATTTGGCTCTCAGATGATTGATCTTCTTTTAAAAAGTCAAGAACCTCTTGTCGTAAATCAAAGTCGTTCCATACTTCTTCCCCGACTTAGCCAGCGTACTTCCGTAAAGAGCAATAAATCGCCATAGTCCGCTTCAATTTCTTCCAAATAAATTTTAAATTTTCGGTGGCTTAATGCATTATGCCCACCCCGAATTTTATTTATTATTTGAATTGCAGTTTTCATAGCATTTCCCATATTAAGCTCTTTTGAAAATAAGGCTTGTTGGTGGATGATGCAATGCAAACAGGGGACATTAATATTATTTTTCCTAAAAAAACCTACTAGGCCCTTATTTTTGCCTGTCATGACTTTGGCTCCGTCAGTGCAAATCGAACTTAGCTTACTTTTATTTGCGTATGTAAATACTTGTGCGTTCACAGCTTCCCATAAGATTTGCCCATTTACGTGGCCATGCATGGAAACTACACACAACAAGTCTTCGAATGTTTCAAAATTGTTATGGACAGTTTTCACGTATATGACCAATTGGCAAAAGTTACTGATATCAGTACTTTCGTCCAAACTCATAGAAAAATACAAACATTCCTCTAACCGCTTTCGCACACATATGAATAAATGCCTGCTTATATTCTCCGTGCGACGAGCTATAGTTTGTCTGGACAAAGGTACTGACTCAATAGTTCTGGCAAACTCTTCCCCCTGTTTGCCAAAACATTTTAGCATGTCTTGACAAATATCTTTTAAAAAAATACCGTCTTCAAAAGGACGGCATTGCTTTGCCAAGCCTAGAGCAATAATGTATGAAGCTTTTTTACTTTGTACGCTTTCTGCTTCTATCGAAGTGTCTGCGGCTACTAAAAAATCTTCTGTCATTTTTGATTTTAATGTTTTAATCAATTCTTTCCTCTCTTCATTTATAATATTTTGATATTTTTTGTGGCAAGTTGTATAATGCCTTTCAATAAAAAAACTGGTAGCGCGAGCAACTTTCTTCTGACAAAGTAAGCATTGCGCTTCCCCAAACCAATTTTCAAAGAAAAAATATGCATATTTCCACATTTTGTAGAACATTTTTCTATGTGTAAGCATATAAAATTACATCTTCAATTACGTTTTCAATTGCGATGCAGCCTAGCGCGGTGTTAACTCTTCAATAGCGAAACATCGACTGAGCGCTCTTGTATTGAATAATCGGCAGCTTCGGTGTGCAAGCACGAGAGTCAGTTTCATGTCGGTGTAAAAATACGAAGGTTCACGAAGCACGCGTGCATAGGCGTTAGCCGACACTGCTCTAAAATGTAATGAATGTAATGAATCTCTTATTAATGTTTTATCAAAACAAAATTTTATGGTCAACATAGTAAAAGCGACGACGGTAGGTTAGTATTGTACACATTTGCGCAAACGCTAAAATTACGTTTGAACACAGTAAAATTTAACATTTAATACACAAAAATGTCAATATGAATGAATTAGAAAATGCTTTCATAAACACAGTAAAATGTGGTACTTTTATTAGGAAAATGTTCAGTTTTGGCTCTCGTGTGGCGCAATTACAGGAAAAACAGTACATTTAGTATGAAATTTATATGAAACTTTACAGATATAGTTTTTTGCGTGTATTTATTTTCACATGACTGTATCTTAGAAGTAAAGATATAAGGTAAATCGTATACGCCTAAAACATGTTTTTGGGGCGACCCCGAAGCGTTTCGCGTGGCACCACGGGCTAACAGCAAAAAAATTTTTTTGTTGTATTCAATAACGGGGCGGGGCATTCACATATATTTTTGCCAATTTTTTTCTAGATGTTAAAGCGACTTTTTTTTGTCGAAATCTGATGGAATGAGTCTACTTGATTGACAATAATATCTTAAATTATGTCGATGAAATATCTGATTTAGGTGTACTTTTTGATTCTAAGTTTTCCTTTGAAAGTCACATATATTCCATCATACCTAAAGCTTATGCTATGTATGCATTTGTTCGATACAACAGTTCTGCCTTTGTTGATCCATATACGAATAAATCGCTCTATTCAGCTTTTGTGAGATCTAAGCTCGAATATGCTTCGATTATTTGGAATCCTTATTATAGCTCCCATATTAATCGTCTTGAACGTCTTCAAAAAGCATTTACACGATATGCTCTTAAGTCATTAAATTTTACTGAACCAATATAGTGCTCGTTGTTTGTACATTGGTTTGAAATCGCTACAAAGTAGAAGAACTATATTATCACTTCTATTTGTCTCTGACATTATTAAGGGGGCAGTTGATTGTCCTCGACTACTAGAAAGGATACATTTTAACATTCCCACTAGATGTCTCCACAATTATGATCTCTTCTTTATCAGAATGCTTAGAACCAATTATGCGACTAATGCTCCTTTGAATAGAGCCTTAATAGAATACAATATGCTTTCTTACAATATTGATATAGACTTTGCTTTAACGAAACAGGCTTTAAGAGTCCTTCTAGATAATTTTTATCGATGAATTTATAATACTATTTTATTGTTATTTATTCTATTATTATTATTCTTATTATTTTAAAATTTTTAATTTAACCTTAAGTTGCTTTGACAAATTTTTGAAATCAGTAAGAATATGTTCCATTGATAAAAACTAAACAAGTAAATAAATATTTTTTAAAATATTTTTTAAAATATTTATTTCCATTTATTAAACATAGCTTTAATTACATTTAATTGTAAACAACACAAAAACGAACAAAGACAACAAATTTGTCATTAAAAATTTTAAATTAAAAATTATTATACAAAACAAAATTTTTTTTAAATAATTTTTATTTAGAAGATGAAATTTTTTAAAATAGATTCGAAAAGTATAAATGAAAAAAACGAGAATTTTCCTTTATTAATGTAAAAAAAGGAATATTACGTCTATACTTACGATACTATCGAAACTATCTTTTTATGTTTTATTCGTACTTGCACTTTTTTAATCAACTATTACCTATAGTTTTTTTCAATTATCAAAACTATCAATGGCAATCACAACTAAGTCATGCTATCGATGGTTTTTAATGTCGATAGTTTAGCATCACAACATTAAACCACTTTTCTAAGATGTTATTTTAAGCAAGATGTTATTTAAATTAGTCGTAAGTTTCATACCAAATCTCTAACGTTAGTCCACTTGATTTACTATTTTTAAAGAAACCGCACAAACGCCAATTTTATGATTAATTTGCCATTATATGAGCTTCGCAGAGCACAAGTGGCCTAAGTCCAATTTTCTCCTTATTAGAGTTTTAAGCATAAAAATTAACTGCAAAATAAAATTTTTTTTATCGTCCGAGTTAGAAACTGTTACCAATGTTACAAGTACCAATTTTTTTAGCTTTTCTATGGAAATAAAACAATGAAAATCTATGAATTTATGAAAAAGCTTTCTATTATCTAAAACAAGCTAAACAGTGGAAATTTTAAAAAAGTTCGGAGCACAAACAATATAAGTCCACAATTACTATAGTCAATGCATTTCTTAAGGAAATCGCCAAAGTACGAATTTTTTCTGCTTTTCTAAGGAAATAAAAACAATGAAAATCCAAAAATTTATGAAAAAAGCTTTCCATAATCCAAAAGAAGCTAAAAAGCGGAAATTTTAAAAAAGTTCGGAGCACAAACAACGTAAGTTCACAATTACTACAGACAGCATATTACTTAAGAAAATCGCCAAAGGATAATTTTTTTTCTTTATAAGCAAAACAAAAATTAGGAAAATAAAAAAACCTTTCCATAATCTAAAACAAGCTAAATAGCGAAAATGTTAAAAAAGTTCGGAGCACAAGCTACGTAAGTCCAAGCCTTTTACAATTATTTTCTTAACCATTTTTGGAAATAAATTTATTTTGTTAACCCTCATCGGTCCCCTGTATGCGCACGCATACAATTTTGATCTTTAACCGTAAATAAAATAAAAACGGTTCAGCGGAATGACCTTGTATTTTGCAAAGTAGAATTATTTTGCCTGAACAACCAAAAAACCCGTTTTTGAATTTGTACCCTTACTGTATTTGCCTGTGCAGTTATAGTTACGAATCGGTCCCTGTGTATGAGCGCGCATACACATAAGCAGGTACCTGGAATTGCCGCTTAATTTTGTGTGTGGATCTAAAGCACGCCCTTATTTTTTCGTTTTATGAAATTCAGTTTGTTCTGGAACACACATAAGTGAAGTTTGTTTGCGCATTTATTTGAAGTTTGGTTGTGTTTCGAAGTATTTGATAAAAAATGGATAGAGTTTTACGTGAAAGAAGGCAGCGTGATGAACTAGAATTAGATTTTGATTTGGAAAGCGAAGCGGGCGAATCTCCGTGCAATAGTGACGATGATTTTGCATTATCAGACGAGGAGAATGATGAAAGTGAAGTTAGCGTGCATTCGGATGAAGACGACATTGAGCCACTTGAGCAAAATTTAGCAGAAGAAAATGCAGCAAATCCTGAAAATAAATATTTTTCAAAAAATAAGAAAACTGAATATTCATCGCAACCATTTGAAATAAATCGAAGAAATTCATTTCGACGTGCAGAACATTTCACTTCAGGTAAAAACCTACCCTCTTTCTTATGGGTTCATGTTCATTATATGTTTAATTTTTGTTATAATTCAGGTCCAAAAGCATTAGCAGCTGCTACTATAGTTGATGTTTCGTTTGCATTTCACATGTTCCTTGAACCGGTTGAGAATATTATTTTGAACATGACGAATTTATATGGTGTGCGAAAGTACAAAGACGATTGGGAAAACATTGATTTGGACACTCTGCACGCATACTTTGGATTGTTGCTGCTTTCTGGTGTGTATCGGTCATACGGTGAATGTGTCACTAAACTGTGGAATGACGAAACTGGTCGGCCAATATTTAGAGCAACAATGTCTTTGAAAATGTTCAAGCGTATCCATGGTTGCATTCGATTTGATGACCGCGAACAACGTATGGCCAACACTGTATCTACAAGTACTTCTGTACGTGACAAACTGGCACCGATTCGAAATGTATACGATAAATAGAATCATAATTTGAAAGTTGTATACACACCAGGAAAAAACATTACCGTAGATGAACAGTTAGTTCCGTATTGCGGGCGATGTCCGTTTCATCAGTATATTCCATCCAAGCCGGCGAAATATGGCATCAAAATTTGGGTGCTATGCGACAAAAACCTGGTATGCATACAACACACAAATTTGTGTTGGTCGGAATCGTAATGCCACTCCTGAACGTAATCTCGGACGGCGTGTTGTTTTGGATTTGGTGGAAGGACTTTCTGACAGAAATGTAACGTGTGACAACTTTTTCACTTCGTATAAATTGGCAAAAGATTTACATAAGAATCGCATGACTATTTGGGAACAATAAGGAAAAATAGGACTGAAATTCCTTCAGTTCTACTCGACATGCGTCAAAAGCCAATTTATCATACAGAAGTTGTATATGAACATAAATTGCAAGCAGTTATGTTGTCATATGTTCCTCGCCGGTACCGATTTGTGACATTGCTCAGTACATACCACAATGTTGTCAGCATAAATGAGAATAGTGAAAAGAAGAAACCTAACATCATTGAAGACTACAACAAAACCAAGAGTGGAGTTGATACTATGGATCAAATGGTGGCTACGTACACATGCAAACGAAAAGTCAATCGGTGGCCAATGGCAGTATTTTGTAACATGCTTGATGTTAGTGCGTTGAATGCATTCGTGACATTCATTGCATTGTTCCCGAATTGGAAAAATTCTAAAACGAACCATAATATTCGTCGTCGCCTTTTTATCGAGGAGCTTGGATTGAACCTCGTTGAAAAACAGATCACTAAACGTAAAAAACAACGTAATGATGCTTCCAGTGTTATTCAAAGAATTCGGGAGATTCGCCATTTACCAAGTACATCAAAACGAGGACGATGCTACAGCTGCACATATAAAAATAACAAAAATGTTTTTGCTACACGCTGTGAAAAGTGTAGAAATTTCATTTGTGCTGAACATAATTTCAATTTATGCGAAAAATGTACAAATAATTGACAAAAGTTAAAAATTCAATTTTTTTTTTCTAATATATGTAATATTCTAATTAATTTCATTCCAAATCTACCTTTATGAAGTTCAAATGTATTATGATAGTTTACAATGTAATAAACATAAAAAATCACAAAACATAAATGGTTAATTTTTTTTAGCTTTTTTACAATTAAAAATATATGTGTATGCGCGCGCATACAATGGGACCGATTAGATATATTTCTCGAGGGACCGATGAGGGTTAAGATGTATGAATAACTTATTCTTTGCTTATTATCTTCTTTCTGAACAAAAGTTGTAATTGATTAATTGAATTTTATAGAATGATTTTTGCAAACATTCAAATGTCTCAAAATAAATAAAATTGGACTTACGAGCCACTTGTGCTCTGCGTAGCTCATATGGTTGTGCACCTGCGAGTTTGCCTGTGGGCATGTCCATTTGCGGTATAAAAGATAATAATGTGTCCATCTAACCCACACTTTCTCACATTAAATAATGCATTAGCATGATACGCAAACATTTTCTATATTTACACGACTTTTAAGTATACCCATAAATTAGTATA
Source organism: Dichetophora obliterata (assembly GCA_963920525.1). NCBI lineage: Eukaryota > Metazoa > Arthropoda > Insecta > Diptera > Sciomyzidae > Dichetophora > Dichetophora obliterata. The sequence goes on from OY986436.1 coordinate 156,357,266, forward strand.
TTAAAATAACAAAAAACGCAGTAAAATGCATATTAAAAGTGAATGAATGACTGAATGACTAAATGATATATTCATTTAACACCTTCATTTAAATGCACTCACACGTTAACGCTAACGATCATTAAGGAAAGCTCAATCGTAGAGCAGAGTACTTTATTAGCAGCATTATGCTAACAACTCTAATCCTCTGAATGGCACAAACTCAAACATAACTTGTGCAAGTTTCATTGCAATAGCTAATTGGGAGGAAAAGCATGTGCCAGTTCTCGCCATTAGTCGTTAAATACTTGTTTTGTCCATTCATGAGTGGAATTAATCACATCGCCTCGACGGTGTCGGGTGCAAGTGTTTCTGAATCGGAAAAAATAAATCTCAAACCTCGTTGATAGTTTTTAAAAGGAAATGAAAGGAATATGGAAATTTAATGCAAAGCAAAAATTTGTGTAAGAATGGATTAAAAAGCATCAACATGTTTAGCAAAGTTGCCCAGCATGAAAAATTAGTAGAACAATAAAATTAGCAGTTAACCTTATAACGACAGTATATTATTTAAGTAATTTGTATTTCAGTTATTTTTTTTAATAAAATATTGATAAACAAAATTTTTAAAAAAAATAAAACTGAAAGATATTACAAAAACAAAATTAAGGAACATACAAAAATTTATATGAAACGCCGTCTCTCCTGAAATCTTGTTTGCTTTTAAGCCGAGGTAATTTTTTGCGGCTTTCTAATGTCACCGCCATAATTCCTTCTCGATTCTTATCTATTGCACTTTTCGAAACACTGGTAAGTAGTTGCACATGCCTCTCCGTACTTTGAATGTGTGAGGGAATTAGTGGATCAGGCAGTGGTGGTTTATCACTATCTAAGTATTGTACCAAATCATCATATGGTATGGATCTTGTCAAGGGCGGTTCATATAGAATGCTGTCATCGTTTCAGTCAATGAATGATATCAAAATAATTTGTGCTATTTAAATTTACAACAGGTTTTCGATGCAACTCTAAGGTGCATCGTTTCGTCAATTTCTTTTCGATAATGTAAAATGTTTGTTATTGCTCTGTTACGTATATCTTTCCTTTCATCGAACAGCATTGTCAATAGAACATTTTCAGAGTGCGCAAAATAGGAATTGTCTTTTATGATATTGTTTATAATATTGCGCAGATTAGGTTCCAAATATTTACCAACGTATGAATTTTCAAAATAGGGAACTGCCATTCACAACAGAGCTATAATATTTAACATTGAAATGCATTGGCGTGTAAACCTTCATAATATAGACTACTTTTATTTTAAATTGTTTGATGGCCTAATTTCTGACACATATAGCCCCAATAGTCTACTCGCCTTTGTAAGCCATCGAGAATGTACACTGGCTCTGGTTTAATTTGTGCCAAATCAGATATACCATACATACAGACATATGGACATTAAGGCGCCTCACGCTCCATAGAAAAAAAGTTGTTCGGCACTTATGCTCAAAATAATCCTTGGTTTATATTATGATAATTCCCCAAATATTTCGACTCTAGCGTTAGCCATCCGTGAGCTGGAATGGTTCGACCGAGCCTCTAAAAATCGAGTTTTTTGTAAAAATATTGCCTGGTATGGTAACTAAAAATAAAAAACCTTCAGAAATAGTAGTAATAAAAAGTTCATCCAATCTGCATAAATAAATATTAAATTTTATCAGTGGGACAAAGTATAAGGCAGATTTTCATGATTTTTTTTTTACTTTTTTTATATAAATTTCACTAAAATTCAAATAACTTCTTTTTTTATGAGGTTTTCTTTTTCGAGATATCGTTGCAAAGGTGTTGGCTGTTGCTTAATAATACTTTTAAATGTCGAATTACATCAAAATCAACGAGTGAAATGTTGTAGCGTTTTGTATGCATTCTAAAGGAGCGGTTATACAGAGGACTTCTGTAAAAGTGGGCGGATCACACCCATTTTTGGCACGATGAATGACACTTATAATTAATATTGACTTACTAAATATTATCGTAATATAAGGTAATGGTTGAAAGTTCCGGAATTTTATGTAATTATGTTTTATGGGAGATAGGCGTGGTCATTAACCGATCCCGCCCATTTGAAATCCCAAACACCTATTGATATAAAAATAATATGTACCAAAGTTCATGTCCCTAACGTTATCCGTGTAGTTATAATCGTGATTTCCTGATTTCACTCATATGTTTGTTGCAATATATATATTTTTTAAAATATTAGATTTAATGCTAATACATTTTAGCAATTCTGCAATAGAAACAGACAACACCTTTGCAACGGTATCTCGAAAACGAAAATCGCATAAAAAAAATTAAGTTCTTTGAATTTTAGTGAAATTATTATAAAAAAAAGTCAAAAAAAATCATGTAAATCCGCATTATATTTTTTTATATTTTATGTAAATCCCACTGAAAAAATTTAATATTTTTTGATGCATTTTTTGATCAAAATATTTTTGATGCAGATTGGATGAACTTTTTTATTACTACTATTTCTGACGGTTTTTTTATTTTTAGTTACCATACCAGCCAATATTTTTATAAAAAAACTCGATTTTTAGAGGTTCGGTCAAACCATTCCAGCTCACGGATGGCTAACGCTAGAGTCGAAATATTTGGGGAATCATCATAATATAAACCAAGGATTATTTGGAGCATTAGTGCCAAACAACTTTTTTTTCGTGAGGCGCCTTAATGGACATATACCATTGGAAATAGCATTCGCCATACTGTACATGTACTTGCCATCCGTAGACATTTCACTGTCGTCTTCGATTATCGGAGGCATATTTTCTAGAGAAATCTGTTCAAAATCATGCTTCTGATGTCGTAGTGAAAAATGACGTTTTGAAATCATCTAAAAAGAAAATTGTTGTTGGTCAAAGATCAAATACTGAACTGGATGTAATAGAGCCAATGCACTGGTTTCATCTTTGTTCGTTTAAGTCATCGGTTACCTCTGATGATATCTTAAATTATATTCATAAGCACACTGGTATTGATAAAAATCATTTAGCTTGTCAACCACTGACGAGAAAAGATCTGGCTCAAACTCAAATTGAGAAAATAAACTTTAAGGTCGGAATTTCGGCATCTCTTACGAGTCATATTTTAGATCCAACTCTTTGGCCTACTAATGTTTCTATTAGTAGGTTTGAGTTTTTTCCAAAAAAGGATCGTCGTCGCAATCGGAGATAGACGCAAGCAATTATGATAATCCTGGTAGTAATCTGAGATTATACTTTCAAAATATGTCTGGCATAAGAACCAAGTCAGAATTAATTAAGTTATGGTCCTCGCAATTTGACTACGATATAATTGTTATTATTGAAACATGGCTAAATCCTGAATTTTTTGATGCTGAATTTTTCGACCTGAATTGTTATCAGGTATTTCGGAAGGATAGAGATGCTGCTAAGACTTGCTGTACTAGGGGTGGTGGTGTACTAGTTGCTGTGAAACGCTCGTTGTGCTGCTGTGCTTGGCTATTGGAAAATACGGACACTTTACTGGATCAGTTATGTGTTCAAATTGTTGGATACTCTGAACGACTATATTTGGTGGTTTCTTACTTGCCTCCAAATAGTTCGGATACACTTTACATGTCTCATGTGGACAATATATTGAGTTTAGCATCAAATGTTTCTAGTGATAGTCATTTTTGCATTCTTGGTGATTTTAATTTAAATAAAGTAACTTGGAATAACTATTTAACTAATAATCCATTAATTCCCACTAATGTGAATTCAACGCATGAAATTTATCTCATTGATTCTTTTTTAAGTCTCGATTTTGTTCAAATTAATGGTTTCTCTAATAAACTAAATAGAATATTAGATCTTATTTTTATAAGTAAAGAGTTTAATTATAATATTGAAATTTGCCATATTCCGGTCTGTGAACCTAATATTCATCATGTGCCTTTGGTGCTTACGATATCATTTTACAATTTCGCTTGTAAATTTAGTAACTCTTTGAACTCCAGTATGTATTATAATTTTAGTCAATGCAATTTTGAAGCACTTAATACTGCTATTATTTCGGTGGATTGGGAACATAATTTGAAATACAAAAGCACTTATGATTCTTTTATATTTTTTAAATCAAAATTTCTAGACATCTGTGAAAGAATTATCCCTCAATGTCCTTGTAAAATGTTTAAGCTACCGTGGTATACCACTGGGTTAAAAAAATTGAAAAATCTAAGAAATAAGTTTTTTAATTTATACAAAGCCACAAACAATATTGAATATTTTTTTAAACATCAACATTATTTGAGGGAATTCAATTTTTTAAATTCTTATACAAACAATATATTTGCCGCTATGAGTCAAATATAAAGTTGAATCCAAAAAATTTTTGGACTTTTATAAATTCAAAAAAAATGACCTCTGGTTTTCCGTCTTCTATGTGTTATGAAAGTGTTTGGTCTCAATCTTATGTTGATTCTGCAAATCTGTTTGCTAAATTTTTTTGCTCTAATTTTATTACGGATGAAGACAAAAATATAGATATCAATACTAATTATGGAGTAAATATTGATTTTGGTTGTTTTGAAATCTCTAGCGCTGATATCGCCATTTCGATACAGGGTTTAAATAACTCTCAAAAAAAAGATGTAGATGGATTTTCTGCATTTCTTTTAACTCATTGCCAATATTCACTGTTAGAACCACTAAAAATTATTTTTAATAAATCTTTACAGACTGGAACTTTTTTAGATGCTTGGAAAATTTCTTTCATCAGTCCGATATATAAAAATGGAAATAAAAATGATATTTGTAATTATAGACCAATATCTAAGCTATCAAATATTTCAAAAATTTTTGAGAGCATTATTAAAAAGAAACTTACCTTTGAAATAAAAAATATAATATCGCCAAATCAGCATGGTTTTATGCCGAACAGATCAACAGTCACAAATCTAGCGACCTTTACAGACTATTGTATTTCTTCATTAGTAGATGGCTTTCGAGTTGATACTATTTATACGGATTTTGCAAAAGCGTTTGATAGGGTTTCGCATCATATCTTAGTAATGAAATTCTTGCGTTTAGGGTTCCATTCAAATTTCGTATCTTGGGTCAAGTCATACCTAAGCAATAGACTCTGCATGGTGTCTATTGAAGAATCCATGTCTGAACCGTTTATAGCTTCCTCAGGTGTTCCTCAAGGAAGCATTTTAGGACCACTTTTTTTTATAATTTTTATAAATGATGTTAGTTCCTGTTTTAATAACACGAAGTTCTTAATGTTTGCCGACGATTTGAAAATTTTTTCTCGAATAGCAAATAGTTCTGATATGCTTGCTTTGCAGTCTGACTTAAATAATCTATATGAATGGTGTTCTAAAAACCGTTTATCTCTAAATATAAATAAATGTTTTCAAGTTTCATATTCGAAACAAATAAATAATGCTCATGATCAATACAAGTTGAATAATCAAAATTTGAAATCAGTAACATTAATAAAAGATCTTGGTGTTATATTTGACTCAAGTTTTACTTTTATTCATCATTTAAATTATATAATTCCTAAGGCATACTCTTTATTAGCATTTATTAAGCGCAATAGTAATGAATTTACTGATCCTTATACACTAAAAATTCTGTTTACTAGTCTGGTTAGATCCAAGTTGGAATACGCAAGTTTTATTTGGAATCCGTATTACAATACGCATGTGAATCGCTTAGAACGTGTTCAGCGTAGATTCCTCAAATATGCACTTCGTTCTATTAACTTTTCAGATCCTCTTCCCTCCTATGATGTTAGATGTAAACTTATAAACTTGAAAACCCTGGAAAATCGAAGAACTATATTATCCCTCTTATTTGTTTTCAATATTATTTCTGGCAACACAGATTGTTCGTATCTTCTCAATCAAATAACTTTTAATGTTCCTTCCAGAACATTAAGAAATAGTGCACCATTTAATATTGGAGTGCACAGAACAAATTATGCTTCAAATTCACCAATCGTGAGAACTTTGCGAGAATTTAATAATCTATCAAATGTATATTCTATTGATTTTTCAGTCACTAAGACGATAATGTTCAAACAATTAAATTCAATATATTAAAGTGTAATATCTATTACTTTGCATGTACATACTTATATATTAAGCATATAGTCAGTAAGGTTAACATACCATTGATTAAATAAATAAATAATAATAATATAATAAAATAAGCTACCACCTGAAAAAAAATTTAAAAAAGATTTTTTGATATTTTCCAGAAACATTGTAATGTTATTACAATTACAAACCGACAGTTTTTCACAATTGTCAATCTCTTTGCTCAACGTTCCGCTTGTTGTTCGTGGACCAGTGGTTGATGATTTATCCAAACTGTTAAACAAATGGCGGAACGGCAATTCGTTGAAATAAAGCAAGCATACGAACCAGTTGTTATGGAATCGAAGTATTGTTTAATTACTTTTATGGTTGGCATCAGAAAAAAGTAAATCCAGAATAGTTTGTTCGATGGCTTAGATATGGGTTAATTGTTTTTGTCGCAAACAAAAATGAAACAACATTAATTTTTTCAATTGCCCCGTGGGCACTGGCTTATCCCGGAGCTTCAGTTTCGTAGATTCATATTTGAGCAACCAAAGAAACCGCAAACCATTCTCGAAACCCTTGCGACTCCACACATGAAAAAAAAATTGCACACGAAAAATATATTCATCAACCAGATACATTATCCCAGAAGCAAAAAAAAAATACCGAGTTGCTCCTCTTTTGAAGAACCAACATTGTAGCACAATTCTTCATGGCTACTCGAAACCCACCCAAAGCCTTGGCTTTTATAAGGTCCAACTAAAAGCCCCAAATATCAACAACAACAACTAATCTTAAAGATTTCAGACCATTTTAAATTTTTACAAATTCATAATTTTTTATTTTAAACACTATATCAAAATCTATAGATATAAAAGAAAATGTTGATACAAAGAACAACTATAACTCAACAAAAGAAAATATTATTTATTATAAGAGTTACATATAATTCTATATACTTAACAGCTGTTCGAAAGTTCATTGACCTTAAAGAAAAAAGTAAAAAAAAATGGAATTATTCCAATTCCATATGTTCTCTAGCTTAAGATTGCGGACGCAACAAAAATGTTCAAAAGAAACATATTCATGATCATGATTTCAGCTCACAAAGAAATATTATAAAACATTGGTTTCCATAATGGGTAAAATTTTTATTATTTTTGTTATAATTTACCAAGACATTACTTTATTTAGTTAAAAAATTCAATAAAATTTACGAAGTTAAATTAACTTATAATAACGGCAAAAAAAAGCAAAAGTTAAATTGAAATTTTGTTTAAATAATTTTGGTTTGAGTGTTCATTCTCTATGAACTAAGTTTTAAAAAATTTCTCCTCCTTAGAAGTGAGTTTTGCTTATATCAAAATCTAGTTTTAGTCGTTTTTTATGGTTTATAAGAGCAACAAAAAATATTGTTGCTGCAGTTAAATTAAAATATTTTACGTTGCTAGGTATCTTCAAATTCGTTGCCTTTCTTTGATTAATTATGATTAGATGATATCTTTTATTTTACTAATGGAATATAGGAAATTTTTTTGTTTTGCTTAATAATTTGGTCAATCTCACTGCTTTTTGTGCAGTTTACTCCTTACTCCTTATTTACTCCACCACTACTATTTAATTAATTTACTTCGTTTTTTCTTTAATTTAAAAAATGTTTCTATTAACTTTTCTTTTACGTTTTTTTTTCTTCTCTACCTCCAACCGGTCTGACTACGTTTCGGAAACAACTTGTATGCTTTAATGACGGGTGGCTCCGTTACCCAGCGTGTTCTGCCAAGCTCTTGGTGAGCGAGCTTTGGAATATCCAAATCGGATCTTTGAAAGAAGTGTAGTAGACAGATTAAGACAGTGGTGCACTTGATATTCCAACCAGAAAATTGTATTCTGATTAAAGAGAGTCGGGGCTTCTTGCGGCAAAGCCAACTCTTCAAATCTGAATATTTTATTTATCTGAATATGCCAACATATTTTTTTTTATAGCTTTCGATTGCGTCCATTAAGCAGTTGAAGTAATTAAATCAAGTTATAAATCTTACGTAATCTTCTGTAAAGATGAGTTTTCATAAAAATGAATAATTTAAGATTATAAGTAGGTGTGATTCGCACCAAAGCCGCAAAGAAAAGGAAGTCCAAACAAGTTTCGTTTTACTTGCTGCCTTGCTTTTTTTCTCTATATTGTGGAAGTCTGGTATGCGTGAGCAACATTTAAAAGCTAGATTTAAAAGCTGAAATTGATGCGTTCGAAAATGAGCAAATATTTCAATGTAAAAATTTCAGTGTAAATTTATCACAATCGTACGCAGAAAAAAAGTTTAAAAATATTTTTTCTTATTTGGAACCCAGTACACAGTGTACTGGTTTTTGTAACTTTAAGCAGTCGCAAAATACTATTTCTACGCCAGTATTAGCCGGTTCGCCATCGCAACATATGCCTACCAGTGATTCAAGGGAATTTTTTTTGTCCATGAAAAATTCGTTGATTTTTGTCAGCTTTCTTGTGGCATCTTCAGCATCCAATTTTATGTAGCCTATCAATTGAGAATAAGGATCAGAAGAACTAAATGAGGTTCCTTTACAATGCGATTATGAAACATCGATCTTTTCTCTCGTAAAGAAGTCATTCTTTCGTCCATCAAAAGAGAATGCTACTAAAGTCGTCAGTAAGAAAAATCATACCTTTTTTGAAATACTGTTTGTCTACATTTTATCTTTTCTCTACGTACTTTAGCCTTATCCATGGTGACAAGTTTTCCATAACTATCTCTTACATAGATATCTTCGAAAAGGTATGTTGCCATCGCTGAAGCTACTCTGTCCGCCACACCGAATTGGTTGCATATCATAACAAACTTCTGAGCATCATATCTTGGAGTGTAAGGCTCTCGTTTCATCGGAGTAACAGCAAGAATTTCATCATCATCATCATTCTCTATTTCCTGTATATGTAGTACAGTAGATCCTTCTGGTACAGAAGGTGCTGCTTCAATATCTGCCATTAACAATTCCAGTATTTTTAATTTTCTTTAATTATTTTGGTCCAACATAAATTTTTTCAGGTGTCCTGGGATCAATCCTGATTAGTTTACAGATTAATTGTGGTCAAATCACTAGACGTACCAAAAGCAACAACATCTTGAGAAGGCATATGCGACAAACGAATTTCATAGCTTGTTGATGATACTCTTTGTTTACGTGATGTTGACTGCATCGACTCCATAGTGCAATATATAATATTTAATATTAGATACTCAATGAATGTAATACAAAAATCGAATGGAATTAATTTAAATTATAGATTTAAAGATTTTATTTTTCTTGTTCATATGAATTTCAAGCCGAGCTGAACCCTTAAAATATTCGATAATTACGACATTTTGGTTTAAATTCTACATTGTTCCTACGTTAAAATGCAACTACAAAAAAAGTGGAGTAGGATAATAATTAAAACTGGAGTAGATCTGATTGCTAAAACCGGAGATAACTACTTTTAAATATATATAGAGCTCCCTGCAGAAAAAGTTTTAATAACATCAACTTTAATTTGAAATAATTTCGGCCCCTAGACCCCTACAATGGCATGAGATGCAATTGTGTTGTTCGGGGACCCCTTCTAATTTTTCTATCCAGGAAATTTCCATAACATTTTTATGATTTGTATCCCATTGTTACACTAATTTTTGCTTAATATTGATAAATTACCCCGTTTGGTCCAGTAAAATAGTTTTTTTTAAATTTTCGGGGCTTCAAAATCCAATTTCAATCCATGGTTTTTTAGAAAAGTTGCTTAAAATCACCCATAGAATACGCCCTGGGGTACGATTTATTAAAACAAATAATTGACCCACCTTAATGTGCATATATTTTTTTTTTTTGGCTAGTCTAATAATCTATATATAAAATATTATATATTATATAATATATTTTATAAAAGGCTTCTTACGTATCTGCGATGACGCTAAACTTTAGAACTTTTCAACCGATTTTAGTAATTCTTTCACTAATATAAAGGTGCATGTTTAACTTACAATCTTGCTTCATTAGTTTTTTTAAAAGCACTCTTAAAAGGTATTGAAATTTAAGCTTATAAAGTAGCCAAAAAACATAACACAAAATTCATTGCTTCATTAAAATGTTAGAGACACACAAGCAGCATAAAGCTTTTTCTCTCTTTTCCTCTGCTACAGCTTTTCTCATTGTTTCTATTGCGGTGTCTGGCAGCTCTGCTCATTTATACTCTCTCATCTTGAGTATGTTTACATGAGCGCTTTAAGCAGCTTATTGCAGAAATCGTATGAGACTTTCGTGATTTTTTTTGTGCTATGATTTATACTGCAAACTTAAATAAATGTGTAGTGGACGGACTCTCAAAAGCAAACAGACCGACAGAACTGACAAAAACAGAAATAACAAAAACTGACACGAATTTACAGTAAGGTGGAGCGCAAATTACTTGTTTTTTGGAAATTTTATTATGCCCGGCCACGGTAAAGTTGAAAATGAATGTATAACTTATTATAAAAAAATTTTTAAGAAAGAAACGAACATCTTCAGAAAGAAACGAACATTTTCAGTATTCACTTTTAACTTCTCCATATAAGGACATTCAATTCAATTCAATTCAATTCAATTCAATTTTATTCATCCATAATTGCAATTAATACAAAGTTAAAGAAAAATTGAGGGCTAAAAATGGGAAAATCCTCTTGATTATACACAGTTTAAAAGAAATTTCAAACATTATTAGAAAAGATTTGCAAATTCTATGATTATTTTGAAGAATAATCACATATAGGCAGATTTCTATTTTGGTAGTTATTAATTTGTTTAAAGATTCTTAGATATATTAGAGCATTCTCTTATCAAGGCATAAGATGAATGTGAATTTTTATTAAAAAAATTTATTTTTTTATAAAGTCGAAGATCATTTCGTATCCTGTCTATTCGTGCAGTTAGTATCTCCAATATTTTCTGTTGATCATTTTCAAACATTTATTTTGAATGATTTGCATCTTTTTTAAATGACACTTTGCTGCTTTGAAAGATTTAACTGCTTTTTGGCATGTATGATCAATACGATTCCGATAGATCAGTTTTTTGTAGAGGATGACACCAAGATATTTAACATAATTTTTAACGTCTATATAGTTATTGCCTAAATTAAGTTGTACAACTGGTAGCCTTTTTGGAGACTTATTAAACTGAAAAATTACCGCTTGAGATTTATCAATACTTATTTTAGTTTTCCTTTTTCCAAAATATTTGTTGCAATTGGCAAATCCTTTTTCCATTTTCTTCATAAGAACGCTTGTAAGTTTACTTGAAGTTAAGAGCGCTGTGTCGTCAGCATAGTAAGCGGCTTCTGAATATTTAGACAGTTTGGAGTCTGATGCGTATATTGAATCAAGCATAGGCGACAACACGGATCCTTGTGGAAGGCCTGCCTTAGGATCAATATTGGATGAAATCTGAAATACTGGTGTATTGTTGTTGCAATAAATGTTTCGAACAAGAATACCCCAAACATTTTCCATTAGATTTAAGTCTGGAGAGCATGCTGGCCAGTTAAAAAATTCAATATTTTGCAAGGATAGCCTGCTGCAATGAATAGAGGCATTGTCTTGTTGAAAAATGTACTTTTCGTCATGGTTTTGGCTTAGGAAAGGCAAAAAATTTATTTTGAATATGTCTATGTATTCAGCCGAGTTCATCCGTTTTCCGCAGATCTCTCCAGTAGAACTTGAAACCATCAGGACCGTCCAAATTAAATTTTTTCTCATCAGAAAAAATAATTTGGAAAAAAATTATTACAAAAAACATATTTCAAAAGCAAAAACAAGAAACGTACATTGGTCCAATCCGTAGCCATATTTTTCCTTCCAAAATCAACACGCGCAATTTTGTGGTGATCCTTAAGTTTCAGTGCAGTTTTCATATTTTGTCTTTTCATTACTCCAGACTGCTTTAAAGCTCTGTACACCGTGAAACGAGATACATTTAGTTGGCAAGTCCTGATTATTTCATTGGCACTTGTCATTGCGTTACTTGCATTTGCCACAATCCGCCGTTAGTCTCTGATAGTGAGCTTTGGTTTTCTTCCACAGTTCTTGTAATTTCCATAATCTTACCTTTTTTTAAGAAAATTCAGCACAACTGTTTTTGATCGACCTATTTTCCTGGCTATTTCTCTACTTGACAGTCCAGCCCCATATAAAGCAGAAATTTTTCCTTGTTCTCGCTCTGTAAGCTGCTTTCCCGCTCCCATTTTTTTATTTTTTCGCAAATTTAATTTCATTTAATTTTACTAATTTAATAAATTTAAATTTCAGCAACGTTAAATTCGAGAAAACAGCAGTATGAATAAAAGTAAGCACGTGATCTCATCTTTTTGCTCATCCCAAAAAGTAAACAAATGCAAAAAAGGTAGATAAAACAATATGCAATATTGTTGTTGTTGTTGGCAGATCAACAGTTATTATCAATATATTTTCTTTCCCCATACTTACTTTTTTGACTTTTGCATCTATTACACTGTTGAACAAAAAGTATGGTGGTCTTATCATTTTTCTCACCAGTGTATTATTAGCAGTGGTGAATTCTTCTAACCGGTTATGAATTATTTTTTCAAATAATTTTCCTACGTTGCTCAATAAGCTGATAGGACGGTAGCTCTTTGAATTATGCACCGGCTTTAATGGTTTGTAACTACACTCTCAGGGAGATTTTTTATAAGCAACTTAGAAATATTATCGAATCCCGGGGATTTGGAAGATTTAAGGGATAATATAATAGCTGCAATTTCAGTAAATGAAACAAATCTTATGATGTCATAACCCTCCGGCCACTTTTGAAGTCGGAGACTACTTTATTGACTTTTTTGTCAAAAGAGTGATGGAAACTTGATGTTAATGTGTTTGAGGATGCAAAGGTATTAGCCAAAAGTTGGGCTTTTTCGCAGTCAGTAATTATTTTGTTATTACCTACAAAGAGGTAAGGAAAATTCGGTGCTGTCATAGAAACCAAGAAGGTTTTGCCTTTTGTCGGAATTGCAAACCAATTCCAATTTCATTTGGTGTCACAAAATCGCATTGGTTTAGCTTTTTTCGAACATAAACAAAACCGATGTTCGAATCAGCTGTTTTGCTTATTTTGCCCGCAAATTGTATTTAGCTTTTGTTCATTATTTTTTTAAATTGAATTGTTTTTAGTGTTTTTATCTAATAAAAAGCAATATATAAGCATAAAATGGCTTCAGCTGTTGTAGCCTTTTTGTTAATGGAAGAAGAGAGCTCTGAAAAAGTTAAGAGAAGAATTTTGAGAGATTGCAGCAATCCACTTGAGCTGCCCTAGTCGGCGTAAGTATATTTTTTTTTACTGTGAAGTTGTGTTGATACCTATTTTGTATATTTACAGCCCATTATCGCTTAAACAAAGAAGCTTTCCGTATGGTACTGCACCCCTTAAAACCCCCTTGTCACTTTCGCAAATTCCACCTGTACTGCAGCTAGCAGCCACGATGTGATTCTTAGCGGAAGGATCCTATCAAAGATCTATCGGAAATGACTCTAGCGTAAGTCTAGGTAGAAGTACAGTGTCAACAATTTTGGGTGATGTACTAAAATTTATGGAGTGATTCATTTGTTCTCAATGGGTGCAACTTGACATTGACGATAACGAAAAACGCAGATCACGAGAACATTTTTACAGTAAATATAAAATTCCATCTATTATTGGTTGCATCGATGGTACCCACATAAAAATCATAAAACCTTGTATTGACGAGCATTTATACCTCAATCGAAAAGGATATTTTAGTATGAATGCTATGATAGTAAGAAAAAGAGCAATTTTAATTTTAAAAAAGACTTTCCAGAAGTTTTATGTATGCACTTTTGTTTAGATTTGTGATGGCGACATGCAAATAAGGGCAGTAGATGCACGGTATCCCGGCTCTAGCCATGACGCATTTGTTTGGAACATAAGTGTTGCTAGACAACATATTCTTAGGAAGTACGAGTCAGGCGACTGGACATCGAAATTATTAGGAGATTGTGGATATGGCATTGAACCGTTTTTGTTAAGATAGAGATCCGCGCTACAACTCTAAGAAATACAGATTTAATATGGCCCATTCTTCAGCTCGCAATATTGTGGAGCGAACTATAGGCGTACTAAAAAGCCGGTTTCGCTGTTTACGGAGCACATTGCACTATTGTCCAAAAAAAGTGGTTACAATTATTAACGCTTGCAGTGCGCTGCAGAACATATGCAGAATGTACAACACAGAATATAACGATGATAGTATTATTTCTGCAACAAACCATATTGAGGACAGTGTAGAAACGCCATCAAACGCGACTTTACGAAGTGAAGGTCAAAGGATTAGAGACGAAATAGCTGACACTCTATAATAAATGATATTTTTGTATTATTTAATTGATCTAAATTATATGATTCAAATAATAATTTATTAATTAAAACAAAAAATCCATTTAACAGTCTTACAGAAATTAACATTTAAATATTTGTACTTTTAGTAATACTAGAAACAAAAAATATGGTTTCAAACCATTGCTTTTTATAAATCTTTTGGTATAAAATATCACTTTCCGTTGGTTTTTTCATAGTTGAACTTAAGCAGATCGAGATCCAATTGCTTTTTTTCAGTTCATTTTTATTTTGCATTGCTTGCAATATTGATGTACTAACACAAACAAATCCGTTTTTCAAATCCTGCACTGCACTTGCGACAAATTCACTGTTTTTTTCAATCGCTCTATAAATACGCTTTAGACTGCTTGCGTTTTCTTTTCTACTTTTATTAGCCCGTCCAATTTCTCATTTATTTCTTGAATTGTCCTCACCCAAGAATTTTTCAAGCGCTCGCCAGTGCTTTCTTACTTACTTAGTTGGCGCTACAACCGTATGTCGGTCTTGGCCTCATCTAAGAATTTGCGCCAGCCATTTCTGTCTTTCGCTTGCTGGCGCCAGTTGGAAATTCCAAGTTTCGTCAGGTTGTCCTCTACTTGGCCTTTCCAACGAAGATGCGGTCGTCCTCTTCTGCGTTGACCGCCGCTGGGTACCGAATCGAATGTTTTCTTCACTGGAGCATCGTCTTTCATGCGCTGAACATGACCAAGCCAGCGAAGCCGCTCGATTTTAATGCGCTTGACTATGTCGATGTCAGCGTCTAAACTACTCAGCGTACAGGTTTGTGATGCATAAAGTAGGATGGGCGATTTATAGAGTGTGATTTTCGTTCGTCGAGAAAGCGCTCTGCTTCTCAATTGCCCACTTAGCCCAAAGTAACAACAGTAGGCAAGAGTTATTCTTCGTTTGGTCTCAATGCTGATGTCATTGGTTGAGTTTATGCTGGATCTCAGATAAACGAAGTCCTTCAGAACCTCGAAGGAGGTATTGTCAACTGTAACATGTGTTCCAAGACGCTGGGACAACTGTTTGTTTGTTGACACCAAGTCGTTTTACCTGCATTCACTACCAGACCCATTCGACTTGACTCTCTTGCTAATCTGGAGAATGCTGCACTGACTTCGCGCGTATTATGGCCAATGATATCGATGTTATCAGCATACGCAAGCAGCATAACACTCTTGTAGAATATCGTGCCACTACGTCTCAGATCAGCAGCTCGGATGATCTTTTCCATCATCAGGTTGAAAAAGTCGCACGATAAGGAATCACATTTTCTGAAACCTCGTTTGGTAATAAATGGTGGGGAGAGGTCCTTCCCGATTTTAACTGCGCTGTTGGTGTTGCTCAGTTTCATCCTGCAAAGTCGTATTAGTTTTGCAGGAATACCAAATTCAGACATGGTGGAGTACAGGTGCTTCCTTATTGGGCTGTCGAAGGCGGCTTTGTAGTCGACAAAAAGATGGTGGGTGTCGACTTGTTTTTCTTGAGTCTTCTCCAAGATTTGTCGTAGCGTGAAAATCTGGTCGATGGTGGACAGGTCTGAAGCCACACTGATAAGGTCCGATCAGTTCGTTTACAATGGGCTTCAATCTTTCACATAAAACGCTCGACAGGACCTTATATGTGATATTAAGAAGGCTTATCCCACGGTAATTGGCACAGATAGTGGGATCGCCTTTCTTGTGGATTGGGCAGAGCACACTGAGATTCCAATCGTTCGGAATGCATTCTTCCAACCATATTCTGCATAGAAGCTCGTAAATGCATTTAAGTAGAGCTTCGCCTCCGTTCTTAAACAGCTCAGCAGGTTAGCCATCACCTCCCGCGGCTTTGTTATTTTTAAGCCGAGCTATAACTTCATCATAGTCGGGCAGCGGAACCTCGACGCTGTCATCCAATATTGGGGTTTCCGGAATATCACCTCTATTGACGGGATTGTTGTCAGCGTGCCAGTGCTTTCTATTCTT
Organism: Dichetophora obliterata; assembly: GCA_963920525.1. NCBI lineage: Eukaryota > Metazoa > Arthropoda > Insecta > Diptera > Sciomyzidae > Dichetophora > Dichetophora obliterata. The sequence continues at coordinate 156,373,748 of OY986436.1, forward strand.
GGCTTTTTTGGAGTGTTGGTATTTGAAAGTGCCAATATTGGCCGCTTTAAAGAAGTTAATGGCATTTTGTCCTCACTTCCATGATCTGCGCTGAGGCCAATTGCAGTGCCCTCCACACCTTCCACCGACTGCGCTATGCTACAAATGCGGACAATCGCTTCTTCATTGCAAGTCAGCTGATGTTAAGAAAAGGGACCTCCACCAGTTGCTCGGGAGTCGGTTTGGTTATGTGCAGGCTTCTTTTTGATCTCACTTTTCCACTCAGTCTATGTCTTTACATAAAAACAAAAACCTGTAGAAGTTATAATTTCATTTATTCCACAAATTTAATTTTACCTTTTTCCATCCATTTACATCCTTCTGAGGTGGTCCTGCACTATTAAGGGACTCAGCTAATGTTTTCCAAAGAGAATCCACAGTTGGTTTATCCCGCTTAGAAAAGCCCTTGGCAATGTTAGGATATTTATTCATGAAGTCCAGGATAATGACATTTTTCGTAGCATTTTTCGTAGCATTTTTCTGTTTTCCCCTTGTTATAAAAAATATATAAATTTACATATGTATGTATATTTTTATGCAAGAATTTACTTACTCTTCAATAAAATATCAGCTAGCAAAAAAAAACGCGCACAAATTAAATCTGTCAACTATGATATGCTTGGATTATTTCCAATAAGAAAATCGATAACATTGGTTTCTGTGACACCTTAAACCGATATTAATTCTGATTCGAACGTAAAACCAATAATGTCAAAATTCATGACACCAAAGTAAATTTTTTGTCGTTTTTAAAACCAATTCCGACAGCTATTGGATTCCATGACAGCCATGAATGTTTTTACCCTTCCCTCTTAGGCTGCGGCTTATTTTCCAAAACTGTTTATCACCCGGCTTCAGGTTCGTTAAAAGTTCATACCACTTCCTGTTTTTTTCAACATACATATATATTACGGTTGACGATTTTGGTGAAAAATTGTAAGCATTGCTTAAAGAAGTTGGCTTGGAAAGTGTCATGTGCCCTTATACTTCGTTAACTGAATTTCTGTTTAACTGCAATTAGTTAAGCTAGATTATTTGGTAGAGAAAAGTTGTTTCTGTAGATTGTTTTTGGAGTTGCTATGTCATTAGCTTCTAAGATGATTTTTTTGAGATTGTACAGTTCATTATCGATAGCACTTTTAGAATAAAATAAATTTGCAGTGTTAGGAATGTTTCTATTTATGAAGTTATAAAATGTGTTCCAGTTGGTGAATTTGTAATTGTATTGCTCCAGGTTATTTGCATCTACGGATGAGGACCGCATTGTACATTTGACAGGGAGGTGGTCAGAGGGGAGTCCTATGTGTGAAGTTGACAGTTGCAGGTTAAGATATGTACTGCTCAGAACAAGATCTATTGTGGAAGGATTTATATTTTGTTAATGCGGAAAACAGATCGGGCTATTAAGGTGGTAGATGAAAAAGTTGTGTGATTGGTGTAACCTGTTAAGAGTTATACCGGCAGAATTATTGGTAGCACAATTCCATGATCGGTGCTCAATGTTGACGGGAGTTAATTTTATGATATCGCTAGTAAAATCAGTTGTATATTTTGAAGTGTACGCAGTGGTTTTACTGATAGGCCTAAGATTTATAATTACTACAACTGATAAATTTGCTATCCATTTTGTTTATGTTAGTGGGAGTATTTTATATTTAATCGATCTTAGAACGAGCATCGCGACACCGCCACCATTTCGTCGTGGTCTGTCATTACGATATATGTAAGTAAAAATTGCTAAAATACAGGTTGTGAGACTCCTTAAAAAAAATCATTTAAAGAAGCAATGTCAATATTATTGCTCTTAATAATATATTCAAAATGTTTTAAATTGCAGAAGTTGGATGTGCCATTTGCATTCCAGTGAAATTCCATGTAAGGACATAACAAGTAACAGCTCTTTGTAAATCAAAATGGTTTGATCAACAAGACTTCACCGCGAGGATGGATCTTTTGTTCAAATTAGATTTTTTTTTTTTTTTTTTTGTTAATATTTTGCATATGGCCATTTCCAAACTGGCGTTACGGACGATTTCTACGAAGAAATATTAAATAAAAAAAGTGAAATGTCTAATTGGTAAAAAGGTTTTTCTATGTTTGTGTAGTAATGAAGTAGCACTAAACTAAGTAAAAACAATGACAACAATCGACCCTTAGGATTTAAAGATATAAGAAAAAATATGTGCTAGCGTTGCGTTACAAAAAACGGAAGAGATTTTTGACTTGGATTACAAAATTTGATTAACTCTCTGAATTGGGCAAGATTTTTTGTATACAGCTTTCAAAGGGTTTAAAATAACATAAGTTTATTTTCTAAGGGCCAATTTTTCAGGGCGAGTTTAAACTCTTGTCAAATTAAACTAAGGTTAACTCATCAAAATTGGACGTTTAAACTAGGTTTAACTAGACATTTTAGCATTTATTGAAGTTAAATTGACTTAAATTGTCATATAATGTGTTTATTTTTTCCTAAACCGAGCTTAAACGTCCAATTTTGTTGAGTTAACCTCAGTTTAAGTTGACTAGAGTTTAAACTTGCACTGAAAAATTGGCCCTAAGTGATCAAATTTAAAAATCTTCTCAGCTTCTTTTTTATTAGGCTTTTTGATCTGGCGTTACGTTACTCAAATATCCATTGTAGTTCAATTAGGTAATTAAGTAATTAGGGAGTTGAGTAATTCTGTAATTTAATAATTAAAAAAACAAATTTAAGATATTGGCCTTTCTTTGACTCAACCATTTTTTCATTATCTTTAACCAATGCTTTCCATTTTTAATAAAACAAAACAGTCTACGAAACATTTACTAAACATTTACGAAAAAGAAAAAATACATTTGTGAAACATTGTCGATTATATCATCATGGTTAATGAATTTATGTATAAATTGCTTAAATCAAGAAAATTAAAATGTTTCTCTTAGAAAATATCATCAAATAATAAGTTTTAATAAGTTGAAATTTTTTGATCACTGTAGACTTTTCTGTGAAAATGCTCATATATAAAATTTTATACATTGTAAATTTTTACAATATATGCAATAGCATTGTATTCATTTTTTCAAATCATTGATTGTGATTTAAAATTTCAAATGCATTCATTTTTTTAAGTCATTTATTGAAAATTATTGACTGCATTCACGTGATTTCATTCATTCATTTAAATCAGTTATTTTAATCCTAATATTATGATGTTTTAAAACATCAGTGTGAATTGAGTAATATAAAAAAATAAAATAAATTGGCCATTTCACCCCTAGAAAGGACTTTGACCGAGCTTTTATTGATCAATTGTGTTGTTCGTGTTAATAAATGTTTGAACACAAATGATCGAGTTTTATGCCGACTCCGAACAACTTATGTTCTCAAGGAGCAATTGAAATAAATTCTGTCTGAGCTGGACATTGAGCCTGGGCTACCGCGTTTGCTTAGCTTAGGAGCAACGCACTCTACCCACTAGGCTACGGTTGCCACGTTTATATTGAATTGAGTAATCTGTTTTTTATTACACAGTGTGGAAAGTCTAAATACTCCACGCCGTGGTTCACTTTCAGAGAGTACCGTTCAGAAACTGCTGCTACTGAAAATTTATGAATTAATTTGAATCGCTGTTACTCCAAATAATAATACAAACTAAAAAAAAAGCTTTATTCTGTGAAATACTTGGCATATGACATAAATGTAGTTGCTGTGACAGACAGGTTCAACTGTTAAGGCTTTAGTGGAGTATATTGGTTCTTTGGGAAAAATTTAAGACCTCTGCAGCAAATTCTATTGGTCTTTTATGACTCATTATACAAAGCTTAAGTATATGCCAAAATATCAGTTATATTAGGAATGAAACGAATATATAAATTTGGATTTCGTCACTTCAACAAAATAGTTTAAATAATATAAAAAAAATTTAATGAAGGTCAAAGTTAGAACAATTATTTGTTAAAAAACTTTAATCAAATGGTAGAGCACGACCAAACAGAAACAAGCTGAAAACATATCAGCTAAAAAATAACTTCAGTAACCATGCTTTGTTAGTGGAATCTTCCAGCAGACTGATGGACTCCATAATAATAACATAAGCATTAAGACTAAAGTAAAGCGAAAATACAACAACAAATGTGAAAATTTTAAATGGGAGAAAAACTGAGAAATTGACACTTAAAAAATCTCATCGCCTCTGTGGTGCAGTGCGCTAATGCGCGCTTGCACGGGTATCACAAAGATTTCTGATGAAGCCTTTAGCATGGCCGAAAGTGCAATAAAATCAGCTAGTGATTTTTTCCTTTTCATATTGAAAAAACGTTGTTGTTGTTGTTGTTGTTGTTGTTGTTGTTGTTGTTGTTGTTGTTGTTGTTGTTGTTGTTTCTTTGGAAGGATTCGTTAGAACAATTAATTGTTCTAACCTTGACCTAAAGCTCAATAAACGATTTTAAACTATCAAACAACTAGAATTTGTATTTAAAATCAAGTATGATTTAAACTATCAAACATTTAGAATTTGTATTTAAATCATATAAAATCAACATAAAAAATTATTTAATTTAATGAATGCAATCACGTGAATGCACTCAATAATTTCCAATCAATGCTTTGAAAAAGTGATTGCATTCATATTCATTTAAATCATTTGAATGCAATCACTTTTTAAAATCATTGATTGGAAATTAAATGATTTTAAGTCACAAATGAATTCATTCTTTTACAGCTCTGATAAATACGAGCTAAAGCGAGTTACTGCTCGAGTTACTGCGAAAGTACTGCTAGATGTGGTAACAGGAAATTCATGAGTAAAATCTTTAAACTAGCATTGATGGAACAATGTATAACCCAAAACTGCTTATTTTTAAACATGACTTCAGAAAATTACAAATCTTTCAAAAATTGTTTATCCGTGTTAAATAAAACACTTATTAAAATGTTTTTTTATATGAAACACAAACAGGTTCCTGAGAGAAAACGGTCCTTTTTCAATAAATATTTGGTTACAGTGGAATATAATATAATAAGTTTAAGATTTTAAATTTTTACATGGTATAATTTAATATATTTGTCGCAGGCGAAGCAGCGGGTATTTGCTAGTAGTTAAGTATTCTATGATTGCTCAAACCTTTCTGAGATTTCTCATGGCATTTGTATCATCATTTCATCTGACAGATCATGAATCTTACCAGGAAGAAAATAAATTAATTAATTTTTTGATATGGCAATTCTAAAGGTCTTCAATTATTTTAAAACATTTTCAAACTGAAAAAAAACCACATATACAAATTTGAATTGTGTGTTTCAAACCAATAAAAAACTTCACGACGTAACATTGCAGCCATCAATTCAACACAATTTCAATTAATCAAAAAATATCATAATGGAAGCTTATAACAACTTTCGAAAAAAATATATCTTATTATATATTATATATTATATAATTATTTATTATATACACTCTAACAAAAATTCACGAGAATTAACTACAATAATTGCTGGAAACTGAATGCCTTCATTTATTGTCGTTGAGTCCCATAGAGCAAAGCTTTTGCAGAGACTATTAATAAATATAGACCTTGCAACAGAAAGGTCCGGCACGGAATGAAAAATTTGTAGTTACCAGACAAGAGACCCAGCGAGTAGTCAAACGAGAGAGCATTCGCTTGCAGGAATTTGTGTTGCCAGCCAGTGTTGCCAGGTTAGGGAATTTCCCCCTAGATTTAGAGGTTTTTAACTGTGTTGAGGGATTTTAGGGGCAATAAATCTTTAGGATTTTTTAGGGAGATTTAAGGTTTTTTGGGGGTTTTTTAGGGGTATTTGAGAAATTGACCTTTGGAAATAAAGTCTTCTTACTTTTCCTTAAAATAATGTAAAAATTTAAAAATAGAAGATATTTGACTTCTTGGGTATTTCAGCAACAATTTATAAAAACAGCTGAATTGGCTGCATTTAAAATTAATTACCAATCATTTCCCACTTCACTTCAAACTTGCTTCGCGCTTTACTTGCAATTGATTGATTCCGTGCAAAAACTAAGAACAAAGCAAGTCGGCCTTTGTAGTCTAGTGAAGAGTGCGCCAGACTATCAATTCAGAGGTCTCCGGTTCGAATCCGTGTTCAATCATGGTTCTTTTAAGATTCTTTGTTCTTTATTACATTTAAAAATTATTGAAACAAAAATCCACAGCTAAATTCTGGAAAATGTTGAATTAAAGGATAGGAGCAACTGAGGGCTGGAAATACTTGCCGAGGTAAAGGCATAGCACTACCCTCTGTTGTAAGCAATTCAAATCGTCTTTCAAGTTTGTTCCGCCTAATCGATAATTCACTTATGGTTCCAATCAATTCTTCCTCTAATAATCTATCCCTTTCCTTTCATGTCAAAGACCAAACGTTGCTTGTATAAGGCGCATGCCTTGGTTCTTTGATATTTTAGAAAAAAAAATATGGAAAAAAATGCCCAAAAATATATCAAAAAGTAGGAGACGGAGCCTCCTTTCAAAAGCAAGACTTAATTTTAACGATAACTTCTTATTGGCCAATTGAGAACTATGAAGCAACTTTCTGCCCTTGTTAAAGACGTCCAATAGCTCAGCCCTTTAAATACATAGGCTTGCATTGCAGTTGCACTATTTTTCAGTTGCCCCGTATGAAATTTTTGTATGTTTTCGAAAAACAATTTTAGGGGATTTTTCAACACTGTTGCCAGCACACATGTTATGTTTCAGAAAACCCCTTCCATATTATTGTTATGTTGCTAGAGTGTGTTGCTAGATTTTATAAAAGAACAGCAATGATGCAGAAAACCACAGCTTATACATATATTTTTTAGATTTCGGAGCAGAGCAGCCTGACTTTGTTTACATTTTTTTTTTCTTGATTTGTTGTTGCTGCAGTGGACTTTTTTTGGCTGCTTTTGTTACGCTAGGATTTTGTTCACGTTTTGGCAGCATTTCGATCTTGAGAAATAATTCATATTTTTGCGATTTTGTCTATCTGAAGCAAAGGCGTTTTAGATAAATCGCTATTTCTTTTTATTTCTAATCGGATTCGAATGCTCCAAAGGACAAAATTTTAGTAAATTTATTAATCTTGACATTAAAATTAAATTTTACAAAAATTAATCCAATTATTTATCAACTATTTTAAATAGATTTAAAACAAAAACTCCAATCGTGATTCGGCTAATTTTTTGTTAAGAAAAAAATAAATATATTTTTATTGTTTCTTTTTTTAAGCAAAAACTAGGTTTATAAACTAATTTTTAGATGGAATACATATTAATTAAGCAAAACTATATCAAAATAATTTTTTATAAAATTCTTCTTTAAAAGTTTTAAATAGATTTTAAAAAACTTTCCGTTATTACGTTTATACGATGCTATGAAAAATTTTCGAATATAATCTGATTCACTGGGTAAAATATGTTCATAAAAATTTTGTTTTCTCTTTAATTTAATTTCAATAAAATTGCGATCCGGCCCGTTTATAATAACAAAAAATATGTTATTATTGTTTTGAAATGCCATGAAATCCAGTCTTCAAAGACCATTTGAGAACTAATAAATAAACGCGAGAGAGCTTTACGAATGGGCTATAACAAAGGAGTCAACAATATGTTTTCGGTTTTGCTCAAAAGAGTCTTTTGAAAATGTTGAAGCTGAGTTAATGTCAAAATTTAAAAATGTGCAGGCTATAACCGGCACACAAAAGTTACACAGTTTTATTCCCATCAATAATAGGGAGATTAAAACTCAACGATATTCAGCTTCAGAGGATTTTTTTTAATATATCAGCTGATCAAACCATCATAACTTTTTTGTTTTGAGACCGATTTTTAAACTTTTTGGAACAAATCAGTTAGAATTTAGTAATCTTCAATATGGCAATTTTGAAACAAAATTTTGTTCACCCTTTTACGAATAAAAGTAAAAACAAGTTTGGTTTTAGACCAAAAGGAAACAGAATCTGCCCGGCACTTCAAAATTTATTTTTAACGACCGGTCTAATATACACTCTAACAAAAATTCACGAGAATTAACTACAATAATTGCTGGAAACTGAATGCCTTCATTTATTGTCGTTGAGTCCCATAGAGCAAAGCTTTTGCAGAGACTATTAATATATATAGACCTTGCAACAGAAAGGTCCGGCACGGAATGAAAAATTTGTAGTTACCAGACAAGAGACCCAGCGAGTAGTCAAACGAGAGAGTATTCGCTTGCAGGAATTTGTGTTGCCAGCCAGTGTTGCCAGGTTAGGGAATTTCCCCCTAGATTTAGAGGTTTTTAACTGTGTTGAGGGATTTAAGGGGCAATAAATCTTTAGGATTTTTTAGGGAGATTTAAGGTTTTTTGGGGGTTTTTTAGGGGTATTTGAGAAATTGACCTTTGGAAATAAAGTCTTCTTTATTTCCAAAGAAGATTCCTCTATTTTCCTTAAAATAATGTAAAAATTTAAGAATAGAAGATATTTGACTTCTTGGGTATTTCAGCAACAATTTATAAAAACAGCTGAATTGGCTGCATTTAAAATTACCAATCATTTCCCACTTCACTTCAAACTTGCTTCGCGCTTTACTTGCAATTGATTGATTCCGTGCAAAAACTAAGAACAAAGCAAGTCGGCCTTTGTAGTCTAGTGAAGAGTGCGCTAGACTATCAACTCAGAGGTCTCCGGTTCGAATCCGTGTTCATTCATGGTTCTTTTAAAATTCTTTGTTCTTTATTACATTTAAAAATTATTGAAACAAAAATCCACAGCTAAATTCTGGAAAATGTTGAATTAAAGGATAGGAGCAACTGAGGGCTGGAAATACTTGCCGAGGTAAAGGCATAGCACTACCCTCTGTTGTAAGCAATTCAAATCGTCTTTCAAGTTTGTTCCGCCTAATCGATAATTCACTTATGGTTCCAATCAATTCTTCCTCTAATAATCTATCCCTTTCCTTTCATGTCAAAGACCAAACGTTGCTTGTATAAGGCGCATGCCTTGGTTCTTTGATATTTTAGAAAAAAAATTATGGAAAAAAATGCCCAAAAATATATCAAAAAGTAGGAGACGGAGCCTTCTTTCAAAAGCAAGACTTAATTTTAACGATAACTTCTTATTGGCCAATTGAGAACTATGAAGCAACTTTCTGCCCTTGTTAAAGACGTCCAATAGCTCAGCCCTTTAAATACATAGGCTTGCATTGCAGTTGCACTATTTTTCAGTTGCCCCGTATGAAATTTTTGTATGTTTTCGAAAAACAATTTTAGGGGATTTTTAGGGGGATTTGAAATCCAATATGGGGTTAAATGGTAATGGTGAAAGTCAGAGCAGCCTGACTTTGTTTACATTTTTTTTTTTCTTGATTTGTTGTTGCTGCATTGGACTTTTTTTGGCTGCTTTTGTTACGCTAGGATTTTGTTCACGTTTTGGCAGCATTTCGATCTTGAGAAATAATTCATATTTTTGCGATTTTGTCTATCTGAAGCAAAGGCGTTTTAGATAAATCGCTATTTCTTTTTATTTCTAATCGGATTCGAATGCTCCAAAGGACAAAATTTTAGTAAATTTATTAATCTTGACATTAAAATTAAATTTTACAAAAATTAATCCAATTATTTATCAACTATTTTAAATAGATTTAAAACAAAAACTCCAATCGTGATTCGGCTAATTTTTTGTTAAGAAAAAAATAAATATATTTTTATTGTTTCTTTTTTTAAGCAAAAACTAGGTTTATAAACTAATTTTTAGATGGAATACATATTAATTAAGCAAAACTATATCAAAATAATTTTTTATAAAATTCTTCTTTAAAAGTTTTAAATAGATTTTAAAAAACTTTCCGTTATTACGTTTATACGATGCTATGAAAAATTTTCGAATATAATCTGATTCACTGGGTAAAATATGTTCATAAAAATTTTGTTTTCTCTTTAATTTAATTTCAATAAAATTGCGATCCGGCCCGTTTATAATAACAAAAAATATGTTATTATTGTTTTGAAATGCCATGAAATCCAGTCTTCAAAGACCATTTGAAAACTAATTAATAAACGCGAGAGAGCTTTACGAATGGGCTATAACAAAGGAGTCAACAATATGTTTTCGGTTTTGCTCAAAAGAGTCTTTTGAAAATGTTGAAGCTGAGTTAATGTCAAAATTTAAAAATGTGCAGGCTATAACCGGCACACTAAAGTTACACAGTTTTATTCCCATCAATAATAGGGAGATTAAAACTCAACGATATTCAGCTTCAGAGGATTTTTTTTATATATCATCTGATCAAACCATCATAACTTTTTTGTTTTGAGACCGATTTTTAAACTTTTTGGAACAAAATCAGTTAGAATTTAATAATCTTCAATATGGCAATTTTGAAACAAAATTTTGTTCACCCTTTTACGAATAAAAGTAAAAAAAATTTAAAATTTTTTTTTTCGGTATTTACCAGTTTTCTCTACCAAGGTCAAGTGTAAGGTCATCGAAACCTACGAATAAAATGTTGGTCCTTATAAGACAAACCATTTTGCAGATTAAATTTTGCAAATATCTTTACCGGTATGAAATTTATAGGCGATAAATTGCCTCAAAATGATAAGGTATGTGCACAAAAATTGAAATTGCGAAAAAACATATAAAAGCTCCATCAAAAAATTGTGTTTGACTTAAAGACAACATTCTTCTTTAAATTTAAAAAATAAAAAAATCGAAAAAATTACGCGTTTTTTGAGAAATTAGCAAATAAATTTTTTTTTAACTATGTTAGCAAACCTAACATCCAAAATTTTAAAATAATATATTTTTACCAGAAACTACTTTTTAATACCTTTCTAACGGTACCTCATTTATAAAAATTGGATTTAAACTGACGTAGATACAATTAATTAAAAATTTTTCAATTCTGGCGTCTTCGGACGATTTGCAGAATTGAAAGGTCAATAACTTTTTAACGAATGGCGATAAAAAAAATAAATGAACTTATGTTCTTAGAATTTAAATAGGAACCTATAGCCGAAAAAGAAGACAAATCGAAAGCCATGAGGTCAATTTTTGAAAAAAAGTGTTGCGTTATGCGTGGAATGGGCGATATGGTAATATGAAAATATAAGAAATAATTGTTGCTTTTATAAAGCAAGACTAAGTATATCTTTACATGGTTTAAATGCAATGACATACAAAAAGTTATATCAATTTAAATTCTTCCAAAATGTTTCTTTCTTTCCTTGCGAGAAACAAACTCTTTCACGACCTCCATCGAATTCAATTCTTCGGTTTTATCTTTGTGAATGTGTATAAGTGTCACATGAGTGAGTCGTTTCTGTGTCATAGTTGCTCAAAGATACGGTTTAAGCCGTCTTAGTGCACAAAAAGAACGCTCAGATGAAGCTGCTGATGAAGCTTTGGTAAAAACCAAAGCAACAAGTTTTTCAACTTTATTTAAGTAATAGTTTTTTCAGTGTATCTGAATTTTTTCAATTGGAATTGCAGTAGAAACTCTACATTTTGTTCTATCTTTTTGCAAACACAGAGAAAGAAAATGGTTAGAGAGAAAGAAGAGCAAAATATATAACACAAAAATATTATCGTTGTAAAAAAACTGATATTTTGAATAACTTTTGAAGTTTTCTTTTTAAATTGTTTATCTAGCTAAATAAGCGCGGGGCAACTGCTCCCCTTTCCCCCCCCGCTTGCTACGCCAACGCACTTGAAAGTTTTCAGACTCAAAGTTCATGGTCACAGAGCATCTTAATTTCATAGCGCCTAAAGTCTATTCCCTCCTTGCCTTTATTAGGAGAAATAGTGATACTATAAAATCACTGCACAAGAGTTTAGAAATCTGCCACAAAATATATGTTGCGGCCTACGGGTTTTTATGTTAATTTATCCTTTTATAATGCTCAATGTTTGTTAATGGGTTTACCCGTTGAGACAAGGAGAAAAATAAATTCTTTATTATTTGTAAATGACATTATATCAGGTAATATGGATGATCCATTTCTACTTGAATTCATCGAATTTAATATCCGTCCAAAACAGTTGCGCTGTTTTAAATTATTTTTTATCTAACTCCATCGAACAAATGATGCTTTGAATGAACCTATTAAAATGTTGGAAATATTTTCTGAAACTATGGTTAATATTGACATAAAAAATGGTGCGATCACTTTGAATAACTTGGTCGTTATGAAAGTTGTTCCTTGAAGTTTACCTCTTTTGAAAATTTCGACTATTTATACGAAAAAAATGATCAAAAATGCAAAACTTTAACAAACAACATCACGGGTGGTTATGACATATTTAGTCTAAGGCTGTTTTGTGCAAAAAATTAAAAAACCAAAATTTCGAGAAAAGTTATAGCTGTTGAACAATTAATTTTTTCAAAAATCCTTTAAGTAGCGTTTCTAGCATATCGAACACAAAAAAACAAAGAATCGGAAGAAAATCAAAAATATTTTTTAAAGAAGTTCGCCGCACGCCATCTAATTCGAAGCATTTTTGGAAGGTAATTTCGGAACAATTTTTTTTCTTCGACCGAAAATAGGGGTCATTGAAATATTTCGTTATATAATATTTCGTTTCGATATATCGATGTTTTTGCCTCGAGAGGATAAATTTTGATTATTCCAGTAGAACTGTTTTAAAAATTTATTTTATTTTTTTACCGTACGTAGGGTCCCCAATATTAATTTTTCGTCATAGCTTCGGTATTTATAGTCGAACTTTGCAATATTATATATCGATGTTTTTTCCAATTTTTTTTTTGCCCAGAGGTCATTGACCTTAAGTACCCCGATCCAGTACTTAATCACCAGATCTCAACTTTGACAACATGAAATAAAAAACTAGTAAGGAATTATCTTCGACTGGGCCGAAGTTAAAATACCCCACGGCCGAATTAAAGCATATATAAAGTCTTAAGTAAACTGTTAAATATATTTAAAGATATTTTCCCGTGTTGGATAAGTCACTTTGTATGGGAAGTAGACGTGGTTTTCATCCGATTTTTACAAATTTAATACTTAAAATAAATAAATATTCAATATTTAAGACACTGTGCGAAATTTGAAGTCAATCAATTGATTTTTATGGAATTTAAAGAGATTTTCCCGTTTTGGTTAAGTCACTTTGTATGGGAGGTAAGTGTGGTTTTCATCTGATTTTTACAAATTTCATACTCAAAATAAATATTAAATATTTAAGACACTGTGCGAAATTTAAAGTCATTAAATTGATTTTTGTGAATTTTAAAGAGATCTTACCGTTTTGGTTAAGTCACTTTGTATGGGAGGTAAAAATTACGGCTGCTATCGTGGACACAGACGGACAGACGGACATGGCTAAATCGACTCAGGAGGTGATGCTGATCAGGAATATATATACTTTTCTATACCGGCCACGCCTCCTTATCGGCGTTACAAACGGAGTGACAAAATTAATGTACCCCCATTACGTTTTTTAAACGTGGGGGTATAATAAAAGTAAAATCAAATGAAATTTTGTTCGGTCAAAAAAAAATTCTTTCAAAAAAATTATTTTTGCACTACAAAATATTTAAAAATAAAAAATGTAAAATCTGCCCACACAGACTAATAGATAATTCAAATACAAACATCAAAGATTTAAAAAAATGTTTCGATAGCTTGAAAACTGGAATTTTAGTAAAAATTGACTTTATCAATAAAAATTGCGCAAAATATAAAATAAAATTGAAAATTCGTCTAGACAGATTGATAGATTCTTCAATTGCAAACATATTAACAACAAAATTATTCCACGAGCTCAAATTCTATACGACCAGAAAATCAGTTTAGGTGGAACAGTAAGGTATTGTCTCAATGTGTGTCAGCAGACCATAGCAGACCAGTCTATAGCTTCAAAAGTTTACTCAAAATGACTTCAGTTTTCCTTTTGAACTATACTATCATCTACATGTCCATCCCCACTTAAATTTTTTATTTTTTTATCAACTCTATACAAGTAATACAACTCGGCAAACAAGTATTCAAGATGCTAGAACAGCAAATTTTGCAATCTTATTTCCAATGTCTAGCTAACAATATCAATAACAGCAAAATTGTCGATGATATGGTCAAAAGCGACAACAACAATAAAAAGTTTCAGCAGAGCAAAAACAAACCAACATTTTAACACAACAACGCGTCGGTTCAATTAGTTATTCTAAGGAAAGGTAAAGACGTGTTCTGAATTTCAATTACATCGTATACGCGTTTACGACTTCAGGTAAATTTGTCGCAAGATTTATAAAAGTTACTCAAATTGTTTTGTTTGTTTGTGTGTTTCCAAGACATTGCGTAGATAATTCTTTGGTTTGCAGCAATTGCACAAGTTTATCTTCAGGATGCTACCATGTCTGGAGAATTTTACTGACTCGAGCTCAAACTCTAGACGGCATAAGAAACAGTACTGATGCAAGCTCAGAATCAAAACATTTTATTTCTTGTATCATCGATGCAGCAATCATCAATGTAAACTTGTTTTTTTCTTTTCTTCACCAGTTTTAAGAGAAAATAACTTTCTATTCCTTCCGAAGACCGACCTTAGTACAAAAACAATGCGAACTATTTCTCTGACATAATACATTACTATAAATGCGTAGAATTATATTATTCTATATAAAATCATATAATAAAACATTACCTATGTTCTTTGAAAGCAGTGGTTTGAATGTGAACAAAGTTATCGACAGCTCTTTGAACCAGTATGTTAAATTTTTTAAGAATCCGTCATAATTTCAAGGCCTATAGTAAAAAATATTACGTAACATAAGAAAACAAAAAGATTTTTTTAAATTACTTTGAAATAATTTACTAAACTAAACTAAGGTTAGAGAAAAGGAGCTGCCCGAAGAGCACAAAGAGCCGCTGAGTCCTCATTTTTTGAAGAAGAGGAAGGAGTTCTTTATGGGCTGGCATTGCAGATTGATATATGTAAGAATTTCACAAAAAAAAATGTTTTATTGCCTAAAATTTTCTTTGAGTTTTTTTAAAATCACGTTTTTAGTTTCGAAGTCACTTTTCTCCGGTTCTACTTAACCGATTTTGATGAAACCAAATGCAATCGACGCAGAATTGTCGAATTTCTAAAACTGCATGCTCAAATTTTTCATTTCAAATTTTTTTTTTTTGATGCAAAAAAATAACTTCAAACTTAAAGCGTTTATCTCGAAACTACGTTTTTTGAGCTTGCGGCCAAGATTGCGCCCGTAGTTCTGAACCGATTTTGATAAAACAAAGTGCAATCGACGCAGAATTGTTCCTACCTCAACTGGTTCCTACCTCAGTCACAATTTTAAACAATTTTTTACTATTTTTTTTTACACTAAACAACAAAAAAAACCCAAAATAGGTTTTTCATTTTTCAATGACCGCACAGTGTTGCGTCTAGTGAACAAAAATCAAAAATTTTTTTTCATCAAATCATACAAAATGGGTATCGTTGTAAAGGAAATACTCCAATTAAGAAGAATTTAAATTTTTAGTTCCATTAAATAATTTTTGGAGACGCTACACCTGTTTAAAGTCAATACAATTTCATAGTTTTTTTTATGGTACAATTTTCGTTTCCGAGCACTTAGGCAAATTTTTTTTTGTTAACTCATTTTTCAAGATATTTTAATATTTTTAATTTTCATTTAAAGTTAATTTATAGTAAAAAATAAGGTTTTTGTTATTGGGAAGAAAAAAGTTAAATTGAATTTTTTCAAAAATTTCAAAAATTGATAAAACTATGGAAAAATAAAAAATTTTGTTAAATTTATTAGTCAGCTTCTTCCAAGTTCCGCTGAGATCACCTTTGAAACCAACAAACATTGTAAGTATGGTTTATTATCTTTTAGAATCTATAAAAAACTTTTCCGAATACGTCCGATTCTTTGAGTAATCGTATTTTTAAAAATGGTCCAAAATGCAATTTTTCATTTTTCGAAAAATTGTTATTGTTTTAACAGCAATACAAATGTAAACAAACATGTTACTTATCTATTTTATTAAAAAATGATCTAAGTCTGTTTTTTTAGATGTTTTTTTTTAAATTATAGGACATTTTTTGAATAATATGTATTTTAATATATACAAGAAATATATCATACCGGGAAAAAAAACTTAATTCATTTTAGAAATAAGCGAACAATTTTAAAAATTTGTACCCTACAAGTTAAAGAAGGGCTTTAAAGATCTTGCAATAATTATTGGGCACAAATTAACTAAAAAATAAAAGATTCATATTTAATTATTTGTATTTTTCGGAAATATATATATTTTTTTTGCAAACATATATTAACGTAATAGTTTTTTAGGCAATTACTGGAAATTACGTAAATTTTTTTTTAAGTAGAGTACACCTATGATTACTATTGCCACCCACAATGCATTTACCGTTTTTAATTAAACATTTTACATAAAAGTTTAACGCGTGATTTGTAGTAAAAATGTCATATATTTTTAATAATTCCGATTTATTTAATAGTTGGATTAGTGCTGGACCACGAGATAAAGTATCTTTCATCATAGCTTTTGTTAAAGAAAAAATTGATGAAAGAGTATTATTTGATGAAAATCAAGTAAAACAAAAAGTACGCGTTTTTTGTCAAAAACTTCAAAGAAAGTGGATTGAGTGTGGTTACAAAAAAGAATATTTTTTAAAAAAAAATTCGAATTGGCTAAATCTCAAAGCTTTCGAATTTCCACATCCAGATGATGTAAGTAAACAGCTTTAAAGAAAATAAAATATTTTTAATATAAAAAGTTAAAATTAATCTATAATTTAGCAACCTAGCAACAAGTCGCGGAAGGCCTCAAATGCAATTTCACTTGGCATCAGAAAAAACAAAAAAAAGGAGAATAGCTGATATAGCTGGTGAATATTCTGCGGAAGAGTTAGATTTTGCTTCCCAATTTGCTAAAACAAATAGCAATCCTGAAAGTGAGCCTAGAAAAAAAAAAATTTGTCACCAATGGAGGCATTAACGCTGTATATGGATTCGGACCTTTCTGTAGAAAAGTACAATATTTTGCGAAAAACAGTGAACAAATTGCATGAAAATTGCTTTCCTAGTTATTATGCTATACAGAACTTAAAAAAAACGTTAGTACCGCCAGTAATAGCTTCAGAAAATTCTGCTGAAGTTCCTTTAAAACCTTTAATGCGAAAGACAGCAGAAAGCGTTTTAAGTTTATGTAAACCTAATTTACTGCAAAACAAAGTTACACTTATCTGCAAGTGGGGTATGGATGGAAGTTCTGGCCATAGTCGGTATAAGCAGAGTTTTTTTTCAAGCGAGTTCAACGATGAGCTTTAGAAGGAAGCCACAAAAATATTCGATATATAAAATATTCGTCTTAATCACACGCGGAAGTGCTCAAGAGAAAATTCCAATACAGATCTTATGACCTATTTGGTAATCTCATCAGACCCTCTTTTATCTTCTCAAAGAAAAAGTAAATATAATAAAAAGATAATTGAGGAAGATTCTAACATCAATTTGTATATTTATAATGAAAATAAAGATGAAGATTAGCACTTTTTTAATTCAAATAATGTACATAAAGAAAATATTAAATAATTATTAGTAAAATTAATATTTGCATTTCATTATTCAAAGCGAATATCTTTCAAAAAGAAGAAAACGTCAATGTATTAAAAATATATAAGTTTTTCCAGCATAGTTTAGTACAAAAATACTCTTACAAAAATATTTATATCTTTTAAACTATATAACATATTTCAAAGAAATAATTTTTTTTTTGATAAATCATAAACCATATATTAAACCAAAAAATTGTAAATTTAAGAATTTTAAATATGGTAATAATTTTTTAAAAAACTTAAAAATCTAAAAAATTGAAATTTATAACCTTAATTTAGACATGATGGAATTAATTTTTTTAAAATTTTTCATATTCATATTTGATATCAGCGACCTTAAATAATTCACCACTCCAAATTTCATCCAAATCGGACGACTCCTTCTATTTTTGTCCAACTTTTGTATGGGCTCGCAACACTGTGGACCGCCGCAAAAGGGTTCAAAAATAGCCTTCCAACCCGGAACACTCCCTTAAATTCTGTCTTATTTTTCTTCTTACTAAAAAGCAAATATATTGCAATTTTATTACGAAAGTATTTTATTCTGAACAATACTTTTTTAATGATATAAACCAGAGGACTGCACAAGTCTACTTGAAGCTAAAGCTTTTTCAAGTAGTTGAATTCAAGTATGTATCCGAACTTGAAGCAAGCTTAAGTCAACTTGCAAAAATACCAAACAGATTCAAGTCATATTCATGCTAGCTTGTTGGCTTGGCTTGTTTAGACTTACTTTGTCGGGCAGAAAGTTGAAAAGCTTGAAACGATCGGCAAAAGCTTGTAAGCTCGCAAGTATCCAATTAATTGAATTTAAAGCAAGTAGCCAAAAAATTCAATGAGCTTGTGTAGAGAAAGCTTAAGCGGAATAGGATTTTTAACTGTTCTGTGGACTCCGTCATTGGCAGTTATGGGGGTAGCTGATTTCGGAATTGATGTCAAAATTTATAATTCAAGATGCCGGATAAAGTTGCCAACTAGATTTTTTTGCATTTTTGTGAATTCTTGTAATGTTCATATTCTGACAACGTATTTGATTTTGAATCTTACGTCACAGTTTTAAAATTTAAGATGGAGGTTAGGGTTGCCACCTAAACTTTTACCCTAGTATTGCCACCTAGTAAAATGTAATTTTTAAGAGTTTTAAACACCATTTAACATTCTTAGGGGGTCACTGATTTCGAATTTGAATTTAAAGTTTTAAAATTAACTATGGTATTTAAGGCTGCCACCTTATTTTTTTTTATTTTTACGAATTCGGTGGTGGCACTAACACTATGTAAAAATGGGTCGCTGAATCCGAATTCGTTGTCAGAATTTCACAATTATTTAATTTTTGTATAATAGAGTTGCCACCTAATATATATTTTAAGAGTTTTAAACTTCATTTAACAGTGTTAGAGGGTCGCTGATTTCTAATCTGAAGACAGAATTTTAATAATAAAAATTTTTTGATTACGACTACAGTAATTGTAATTGTCATTTTTTAATAATTACAATTATTGTAATTGAAAATATTTCGATTATGATGACAGTAATCGTAATCTTTATTTTTTTAATATTACTATTATAATATGTAATTGAAATTGTAATTTATATGCAATAATTAATTACATACGAAAGTAATTGATTACATCCCAGCTCTGCGTGCAGCTTATGTTTACGCAAGCAATTAAAAATCACTTCCTATGGTTAACCGCTGAAAGTGACTCACGTCTAATTGACTAACTAATACTTTAATCAGAAAAGGATATAGTTGATCTCAGCCTTCAACTTATCATCATTAACTTAAATAAAATTGCGAAACAATGGGATACCCTAAAAAAAGAATAAATAACATTGAAATGTTATCATACTTATAAACAAAATTCTCATTTTTTTTTTTTTATTAATAAGATTAATAATATTTGTATTATTATTAATTTAAACATTTATAAGAAAAATAAATAATAAAATAGTAAAGCTCTGTTTATTTCTTAGTGAAATATAAACTCAAAAATTATAAAAATTGAAACGAAAATAAATTTTAAAATGCTGATTCGATATTGTTGAAATACTTTATTTTTATTAAAAGAGGGAACAATATTGCAACTGCCTTTAAGATTTATATTGATCGAACGGATGAGGAGCTTTGATTAATTCAATTATGTGTGCTAAAAAAGTCAGCACTTAAGGGTATCCAATCGGCCAAAATACCTAACTACCCTCTTATCACAACATGGTCTGGGTACGCTCCTGAAACAATATTATATTCTTACAAAAAATTCAGGAAATATTTTTGCGTTATATCAAATTTACTAGAAATATGAAAATTTCAGAACATTTAGTTGGATAAATTGCGCAAACTGCGTCAATGGTGAGTACCGAATACGGTGGAATGATGGTGATGATGATGGTGATGACGATAGTGCTGTTGCTTTTGTAATTATCTGAATCAAACAGATGATGACTGATATTCAATTAAAATAATAAAAAATTTGTATCGAATAATGTTCCCTTTTTATTTTATTGTAAACAAAAAAAAAATCACTAAAGATACCTTTTTAAAGTATTTTTTCTACTTTTTTCATTAATTAATTAACTAAAAAAAATTAGGTTGTTAGAGGGCTTGGCTGATTTAATCAGGTTTTTTAGTATCGAATATCCCACTGTGCGATGTCTAGGGCCGCGTTCATAGTTCATAGCTGAGAAACGCTTTGTGTATAGTCATATAGAAAAAGCTCAAAGTGTTTATAGTGGAATCCACGGGATGGAATTGGACCTTTTGAGAATGTGGAGAGAAAAATAGTGCATTTTTGAAGAAAATAGTGCCTACTTTTTTTTTATTCAAAATTTTATTTAATTTTGACATATCGTACATTAATTGTATTTTAAATTTTTGCTGCACACTTTTGTTAATCGCTGTATACTTTTAGGAACTTTTAGCACAGGGTGGTAACAACGCTAATTTTTCTTTTTTTTTTCTTATTGATAAAATTTTTTAAAATTTTTGCTTGTCAATTAAGTGCAGTGTTTTTTGCCTTATTTTCGTCATTTTATTTTGCATTATTTTAATATGATTTGTGCTAAGCGTACTAAGTACCAAGTGGCATCAACTTCTACAAGCTTTTCAAGCAGACGAAGCAAGGCTTTTCTGAAATAAGTAAAGAAATTTCTTCACTTTCTGCAAAATTTTATAAATACCAGTCGCTTTTCGACGATTTTAAATATATTGAAGAGTCAATTCCTTCCTCCTTGTACGCGAATTTGAATTTAAAAGCAATCCAAGACCGGTAAATGTTGCACATTTGCCGCGTCCCCGAAATAGCCCTGAATCTCATCCACATAACGATTAATAAACCGCAAGTATAAATTAGAGCTTGTGTACCAAAATGTCAGGGGTCTTAACTCCAAACTTTCCGATATTTTCATAAACAGTTTTGATTTTGAATATAACATTATAATTTTTACAGAGACTTGGCTTCGCTCTAATATCTTAAATTCTGAAATAATGTGCAATAGATATCAAATTTTTTGTAAAGATCGTCATGATTAGATGCTGTGGAGTTTTGATAGCTGTTCAAAACTCGCTTGTATCTGAAGAATTGACAATTCTTGACACCAGTGACATTGAGTTCATTTGTGTTGCAGTTAAATTAAATAATAGTATTATTTATGTTACCTGCTCTTACATTCCTCCTAAATGTGACTTAACAATGTATTTAAAACCATACAAAAAGCCATCGAAAAAGTGATTTTAACTTACCTTTTGTGACTTGGAGATCGTCTGACGATTCTTCTTCTTCTTCTTTCTTACTCCTGTTTCCAATAGTGATTGGATAAATGATTTCTTAGATAAGCTGTCTGATCTGTGTCTTCAACAAGTCAATGATATTTTAAATATAAACCACAGAACCCTAGACCTTGTATTTGTAGATAGATGCACTACTGTTAATCTCCATTGTTCGAACCTCGTATCTCTTCCAGAAGATGTACATCATCCAACTCTTGAAATAACAGTTTTACTCCCCCACGGAAAAGAAGATAAAGTAACTGCTGATGCGCGAAATAAAAAAGTTTATAATATTAAGAAAACGGACTATGTAAAACTTAATTCCTTACTTTCGCAGACTGATTAGTCTTCAATTTTAACTAGCGGAACATCATATTCATATTATGACGTCGAATCTTCTGTACAGTTTTTCAATGATACTCTGCAAAGGTGTTTCTTATTGTCCGTCCCAAAAAAAGGGTGTTTCTCCAATCCTTTAAATCCACCCTGGCTAACAAATGATCTAAAGGCACTTACAAATTTAAAAAATAGTTTATTTAAAAAATATAAAATATCTGGTTCTAGTTTAGACTTTGCTTCCTATTCTTCTTGTCGTTATAGATATTAACTATTAAATAAACAATGCTATTCTGCTTTTATAATTAACATAAAATCTCAATTTAAAGATGATCCAAAACTTTTCTATAGTGTTGTTAACTCAAAACGTAAAGCCTCCAGTTTTCCACCCCTTATGAAATTCAATCAAGAAGAATCATCTTGTGACAATGTGATTTCTAACATGTTTGCAAACTTCTTTAAATCAACTTACTCCGATATATCTTTTAATACTAGCACGATGTATCCTTTTCCCCCGCCAGTTAACTCTTTTGAAAATCCTGTAATAGACCCAAATATTGTTATGTGTTAGCTTCGACAAGTAAAATCTTCTTTTACGACCGGCCCTGATAAAATTCCAAGCTGTATTTTAAAGCAATGTGCTACAAACCTGTGTACTCCTCTAGCAAACATTTTTAATATTTCCTTGCATAGTGGTTATTTTCCTATTATATGGAAGGATTCTTATATTATATCCCTTCATAAATATGGCTCAAAGATAGATGTTTCTAACTTCTAACAATCGAGGAATTGCAAAGTAAAGTGCAATCCCTAAGTTATTTGAGAAAATCATGACTGATCAATTAACCCACTCCGTGTCTTTCACCATTTCTGTCTCTCAACATGGATCTCTGAAGTGTAGGTCCACTACAACAAACCTCTTAGAGTTTACTACGCGTGTTATAAATGGTTTTACTTTGGGACTGCAGGCTGATGTTATTTATACGGACTTTAGCAAAGCTTTCGATTTCGACAGTGTTAATCATAATCTTCTTTTGAAAAAACTCCACCTTATTGGGTTTCCTGTCACATTATTAAATTGGATAAATTCGTATTTATCTAGACGTACTCAAAAGGTTTTATATAAGAATTCTCTTTCAAAAAGTATTTCGGTCACTTCTGGAGTTCATCAGCGCAGTCATCTTGGACCAATTTTGTTTTTACTATTCATTAATGATCTTCCTTCAGTAGTAAACACTGTAACGTCTTAATGTACGCTGACGACGTGAAACTTTTTCTTTGTTACAAATCACCCGAAGAACGACATCTTTTACAATCTGATCTAAATAGACTTGTGGACTGGTGTAGCTTAAATATATTAAATCTTAATTAGCTAATTAATTAATAAGCTTAAGCTAATAACATAAATTACACTATAAATAACACTTACTTAGAAATAGTTTCCAGTTTTCTCGATCTTGGTGTTATTATGGATTCAAAACTTTGCTTCAATCTCCACGTTAATATGGTGATAAATAAGGCAAGAGGAGTCCTTGGTTTCATTAAAAGATGGGCTAAAGAATTAAGTGTTCCCTTTACTACTAAATTATTATATACTTCTCTCGTAAGGCCAATTCTTGAATATGCATGAGTTATATGGAACCCACAATGTAATGTCTACATCGACGCCATAGAATCCGTTCATAAACAGTTTTTACTTTTTGCTTTACGTCATAGTCGTTGGAACCCCAATATTATGCTTCCATCGTATGAAATACGCCTTAAAATTATTTTACTACCTTCCCTAAGAAGCAGAAGAATGATGCTTAACGTCATGTTTCTGAATAAATTACTTCGGGGCGAGATTAATTCGGAATATCTCATCTCAGCTCTAAATTTCAACATCCCAAGGAGAGGAACAAGACATTTTCTGTTTTTCAAGTTGAGTCAGTGCAATTCTAATTACGCTCTTCATGAACCTTTACGATGTATGTGCAGTGATTTCAATGATAACTTCAACATGATTAATTTTTCTGATTCGGTAGACGTCTTAAAACGGAAAATAATATTACATAATAATTATGTAATATCCTTTTATACCTAACTCAGTTTTATAACAATGTAATATCGGTAATTGAGATTGTTCTGTTTCTCCTTTTTGTCTCGATATTGTTTTATTAAGTGAGCACCATCAAATATGAATCGTTTTTAAAACTTACTTTTTAATTATTCAATATTTTAATTTTAAATCGAATTGTGATTTACGTGCTCACGTGGTTTCCTGATTTGAAATTAGACTGAACTCACACTATCACCTGGATTGGTGTGCCAGAGTACATCTCTTTTCCACACAAGTTTATGCCTGCATTGTCCCAAATGCATATCCAACTAATTGGGATTTTGATTTGGCGGATATGAGATTTATCTCATTTCCACGTAGGTCCTTGGGTTGGACAATGGCCACAAACCAGTTAAAATGAATATAGTGTTTTGGATTGTTTTTGAAATCAGGATTGTTTTACGAGTGCCTTAAATTGATAATCACTATAATTTTATTCGATGTTGCTATATATAATTAACAGGGAAGACAATTATATGCAAACGAATATAATATATGCTTTTGCATATTTGGACGTTTTGTTAATAATTTTGCATATTTATAACGATTGTGCTTATTTGTGCATATTTTTACATATTTTTAACTTTACGAACAGATTTTAGCTTGTAATCGGGCAAATTTTGATACTTCCTTCACATCTGGCAACATTGTAATTTCTTTGATATTATATATATTTATAAAGAGATTTTATATTATATATGTATAAAAAATATTTTGTTTAAAAACTCACAGACAATGGATCCATACGCCGAAAGTCTCCTTCCGAACGGAGTCCCTTATTTTAAATGGTGCCCAACTACATCCTGCGATGTCGAGCGGTCTTTCTCACAATACAAAACATTGTTGGCTGAAAATCGTAGAAAATTTCTTTTTGATAATATAAAAATGCATTTAATTGTTCACTGTAATCGCTGAATGCAATACACTGTTTTTGCTATAAGCACCATATAAAATAATGGACTTCGTCCGGAAGGAGACTTTTGGCATTGGCTTCGAGCTACCAAACAAAATATTCATTAAATGATTAAAATAGAATTAAATTTTTACTTTATAATTAAAATTATAATTTATTTAAACTGAAATATTTACTTTTACGCCTTGAAAGGGCTATTGTTTTGTTTTTTTTATGAACTATTGAATAAAATTTTGAATAATAAAACTCCGACTTCGACATTTTTCGTGCTTATTTGATGGCATATTTTGCCATTTTTTAGAGCATATTAGCATACTTATTTTAGCTTTTTTCGTGCATATTTCTGTCTTCCCTGATAATTAAATACATATACTTAAATACGCGTTTGATATATCGTCGCTTGAATGCTTATTTGTCGTAAACAACATTTTTGGATTGTTGGGAAAATACATTTTAAGTTGGAAATGCCAATAGTATCTAATCTAATGTATTAATGTACTTTTTTTTATTTTTCTCAAAAGTGTTTACTTAGATGTTATTTTACAATAAAAAAAATCAGAAAAAAATGTATAAATAAAAAGTTATTTCGTTTTAAAATTTTCAGACATTGTCGTAAATGCGTTGAAAAATACGTTCGTTGTTTTTGGGTGCTCTTACGACAAATATTTCGTTTACGACAAACAAGCATAAATCAAAAGGTGACTTTGTTTTCAGATGCATACGACACGACACAAAAAGAAAAAATACTAAAAACCTTTAAACACCGAAAAGTGTCCTGAATCAAAACTGTTGAATCAAATGGAGAATTTTATCTTCCATACAAGAAATAAAGAATTATTTTTATATTTTTTTATGTTTTATCTTCGAAAAAAACTATTTATTTGAAACAAAGAAATTAGTTTAAATAAAAAATAATAATATTAAATAAAAATGGAATTCATTTTTTTCGCAAAAAAGAGCGAAAATCTTTAAAAATAAATAAAAAACTTAACAAATTTAATTTAAAGTCTAATTTAAAGGAACTTTTTTTGTACTTTCTTTAAATGCACATTATTCTGTTTGGAAAATTGAATTGTAACAATATACGTCATTAGAATCCATGTACTCTAGCATTGGTTTGAGATCAGCAATCTTATATTTATTCATTTTATTGTTAAATATGTTCAAATTTTTAACCTCTGGCAAGTCTGTAAAGGTCCTTGTTTTCGTACGAAGAGAACGTGAATTAAAAATTTTAATAAAAGGCTCTGACTGATTTAGACTGAGTTTGTATTTCAATGCTAGTAAATCCTCTTTCTCATACATCATTTGATATGTTTTGGCAAATGGTATCCAATGATATGGCTGAGATGCTATACTGTAGTTAAAGAAATCGGTTTTCTCAAGTTCCATAATTTCTAACTTGACATTAGCATACTGGATTTTACTCAGTTGAGGTATAAACGAAACAGGACTGTTTACGATGTCGAGCTAAGTTGTCGTTCTATAACGCTGTGAACTGCATCCACTTCTTGTATTTGAGAATGTCCAGGTGTTGAGTATTTATGCTCGATTTGAGCAATCGTTGGGTGTTCTTCCAAAAATTTTAACAGCATCAAACTATTGATTTTGTTTTTATTTTGAGGCACGCACGAATCTGACCAAAGTATTATTTTTTCAATTGATGGATTTGCTACTAAAATGCGATTTAAAATTTTATTCAAGGCGCTTGCAATATCGTTTCCTGTTCTGCCGAATTGGTATTCTGTCCAAATGCTGCAATAAGTAATTTTATTTAAATTACAATGACCAGTCAGATTATAAACTGAGAATTTCCTCTTATAATAAAAATTTGCATCTTCTGCTTTGGGTAGAGAAAAAACATTTTGTAGGTCATAGCATATTATTGCTACCCTTTTATCTGTAACTTGTCGATCTTTATCTCTAGCAAGTTTGGCGAAATCTTTATTTATGTTGTCCTCTTTAAATTTTTGGTTTTGTGCAGTAGTAGGTAAGGAATTTTTTTTCCATTTCGCAGCAAATGTCGCATAAATCTTTTTTGGGAACATGAAAGGCAAGATTATTATTATATTGACTGTTCCTTGTAAAGACCGTACATTTTTCGGACACTTAAGTACGGATCTAAAAATTGTCTTGATGTGGTACTACGGCAGTAATGAGACTCAATTCGTGGAAAGCTTTCAATGTGCCGTTTAACTGCTTCTACGCACGCATCTGATGTCACTCCTTTAATATGCTTTCCTTTAGTTGGAGACTTTGCAACGCCAGTAGTGGCTACAATTTTTTTGTTGTAAGCGTTATATATTCTTCTCTCACTTATATCAAGAGCGGTTAGGAAAAAGTGCTGACAAACTCTTATTTTGTTGCAATGGTTTTCAAAATAATATTGATATGAAAATTCTCTAGCCTTTTTCCCTGGAACTTTTGATTTTCTTTTAGCAATAATTCTCTTGACGTTCTTGGAATAAAAATGAATTTTCGACTTGTCATCAAGAGTCCAAAAGTTTTTGTGTATATTTTGTTGGTCATCGGAATTAAAATATTGCGAACAACTAAAACTGCAGTTTGACGAACAGCTTCTCCATTTAACACTTCTTGCCAGGTGAACTTTTCCGTCATTGTCAAAATATTGTGCTTTATTTTGGCGTGCTTTATTTTTTATTGTTATTGCTCAATTGGCTTTTTGACGCTTCCTTTTCCGACACGAAAATGTATTGATATTTAGTAGTGTTTCCACTGTTTGTGTCCTTTGATGACCATTTGACACTGATGTTGAACTTTCCGGCGAACTGGACCATTGATGACCATTTGACATTGATAATGAACTTTCCGGCAAACTGGACACATTAGATGTTGATGCTGACACAAAGTCCGGATCAGTCAGATTCGTATCGTCAGATAAAAAGTCTGTGTCGTCAATGCTAGTATTAAATAAAGGCGCACTGTAAATAATTTAACTATGTAATAATAAAAATAATTAATAGAAATATATGGTACCTAGACTTAGTTGACAAATCAAAGAAGCCACCACTTTGGATTGAATCAGAATCGTTTCCTACAATATTTTCTAGTTGCTGAAAAACTTCCTGTGGAATAAACAGTACAGGAGAGTCCGACCTAAATTAATATTCGTTTAACATTCATTCACTATAAACAAATAGATTTAAATGATTTACTCTAATTTAATTCCATCCATTGTTTATTTATTTCAATTTTCATTTCACTTTTATTTTTGGCACAAAACAAGAACTGCCTTAAACAGCTGACGACTAAAGAGTGTTCAATAAAGTAGTGACGGCTTTTTTTCTCTTACCTTAAACAATATCTGTCAAAACTACGCAAAACATGTTGCTGTCTCACGTGTCTAGCTAGGGCAAACTTTTCAGGGATGTACAACACAAAAGTATGCATTTCTAACTTAAACGTTTTTTAAAGAGTTTTTGTCGTAAATGAAGCAAACCTTGATTTTTAATTCGTATACGTCAAACAAACACAAAAATAATTGATGTTTTTTTGCATATACGATAAACTAACAACTGATATCTTTTAAACTAAAAGAGATATTGAAATTTTTATCGGACCAATCGGCAGATAACTCGTTTTTTACCATAAATTGCATCATAACTCAAAAAAGGTTAAAATTCATATACGACACTTAAGCATTGGGGCGACGATATATTAAATTTTTAAATTCCGCTGAAAAGCCAATTAATGTGCTAAGTGGAAAATCCTAATTGCCAATACGTAGTATTAGTACGTAGGTGCATTCTGACTGTCCCGGCTGATCCGGGCAGGATCTAGAATGTAAATCGTGTGCATGCGTATAGGTCGGGTATACGTAACTTTGGAAGATTCATACCTCCGGGCGAATCCAAAAAAAAGCTCTAGGCTAAATTGATTGACTTTTCTGTAAAACTCATGGCGTTTTCTTTTCCCGAAAAAATTATCAATTTTTTCTGCCCTCTTTGAGAATTCTGCATTTTTTTTCGTTCTTTTCTCGAAAAAAAATCTGACCTCTAAAATGGAATCGTGTTCTTTTCTCGAAAGAAGTAGAAAAAATGCAAAACTTTAGCACTCTCAAGATCGACGGTTTTAAAATTCTGCCCATAAATGCTTCCAACTAATGAACAAAAAAGTGACATTTTAGGAAAATATTAAACATTATCATAGACATTTCATTAAAGTTTACGGATGACAAAATATTATAAAAATGGTGATGTGGCAAATATAAGCGCAACAGCTGGGTCTGCAATTAATGTTATTATAAAAGAGTTGCTTGAAACGTCTTCGTCCTTATACAATAGCTGCGTTCCTTTCGCCTTAATATAATCGCGATAACAAATTTTCTCAAAGGAACGGCAAGAAAAACGACTCGTAGAGGGCATTACCGTAGCAGTAAAAATTAAATTCAAACAAGCAATCATGATACAATAGCTGTTAGGAGCCATGAGAACGTGTGTCGTTCAAAACTGTTGTGAACTGTTATGGTAGCGATACCTTAGTGAACGATGTTTTTCTCTGAATTTGTTTCACTCTAAACGTCAGAAAAATTGTAAATAATTTAATTTAATTATTAATATTATGCAATTATATAAAAAGTTTAAGTGCATTTGTTGGCTCCGCTGAATGCGTCCAATGTGTGTGACACACGCGGTTTGTTTTGTTTTCGTTTGTTTAACATTCGATGGTCGCAGCTCGTGAGAAAATAGGTAGCTGTCATGGCTACCTTATAGTCATTGTATCAAACAAACAAAATATTCAAAAAATGATATGAAAAATGTGCGACACCTGTGTTTGAAATTTTTTAAAAGCTGTATCACAATTTTATATGGATAGCAAAAATAATCCAATTTGTTATAGGATTATTATTTTTGTTTTTGCTTTGCATTTAAAAAAAATAATCTGGATTATTTTGAAGCGAATGGAATGCAGCTAATGATGAAGATCTAATGATTCTCCTTTACAGAGAACAATATAATGAAAGAAATAAACTATTTAATTATTTTATTCTCTTTTTTTCGTCACATATTTTCGTAAGCTATTCTCGAAGTTGTTCGCATTAGTTTTTTTAAAGCGATTTGCTTGAGTGAAATCTGAAAAACGACACTTTTTTCCATACACCTTTTTCTTAGAATTGTTGTTGTTTTTTACTTGCGTCTATTTACAACAAGAATATATAAAATTAAAAATATTTCTTTGCAAGCGTGAGGATCGAACTCGCGCTATTCGGATTGAGAGTACTACACACTAACCAGTACTCCAAACCATGATTCAATTATTATAGGTTGTCCATTCGTTTGACAACACCTGTTAATATGTAAACAAAAATATATTCTCTCAAATATAAATGACAACCAGGGTTTTGTATTTAAAAAAAGTAGTTATTCTATATTTTGCTGTTAGCAGGAAAAAATATTGTGCATTGCGTTTATAATAATTATTGCTTTGATAATTATTATTGAAACTTGTTTTCAAATTTTGTTGCGAGCGGTATTTGCAAAACAGCTTATTCTGGTGATAAAATTCGATAATGTAATGTGCCAGTGGATCTATTAAGCCGCCAGCGGTGGAAATATAAATATTTGCACAACAAAATATTGAAATTAGTTTTTTAAAAACTCACTTAAATTTTCTATCAAAACAAACAAGCAGTACAGAACATAGTAGAAAAAGCAGCAGTGAAATGTATCCTTGGGTATTTAGTACTGCGAAAAAGTATGACATTCCTGCAACTGATTACTTTGATCGCATTAAAAAATTACTCATTTGCTCTCTTCTTCAATTGAAAATATATATTGAAATAATTAACAAAATATTGAAATTAGTTCTTTAAAAACTCACTTACATTGTCTATCAAAACAAACAAGCAGTACAGAACGTAGTAGAAAAAGCAGCAGTGAAATGTATCCTTGGGTATTTAGTACTGCGAAAAAGTATGACATTCCTGCAACTGATTACTTTGATGGCATTAAAAAATTACTCATTTCCTCTCCTCTTCAATTTTACGGGTGTATATCTTCATTCTTGTGAGTAAACGTCAAATGAATGGACAACCTATAGTAATTGAATCATGCTCCAAACCATGATTCAATTATATATAAGGTTAAGTAACCATGAAATTGTTCTCACACAACAACAAAATTTGGATCGCAAAATGTCAAAGTAAAACAAAAAAGACAAGTAAACAATCAAATTAAAATTTCTGACTAGAAATCAAACTATTGAATTTTAATATCAAATTTGTTTAAAATTATTTTTAAACAATTTTCTTGGAGTTTGAGTTTTTGTTACCGCTTCAAAATGCCGAAAAAGTATGCGATTCGCCAAAACTATTGGAACAAGGAAAACGTTTCCTTTTCTAAAGTGCCCAGTGACCATTTTAAACAAAAACGCTGGATAAATGGAATTTGGATCAGCGAATGTCAAAGTAAAAGATTACAACACCAAACAGCTGTTTTTGACATTCGCCAACAGATATGTGCTCTCGGCTTACTCAACCTTATATATAATTGAATCATGCTCGAAACCAACCATTTTTTATATGATGTGATTCATTCAATATTAACTGAAGCTATGTTGCAGTAGATGACAGGAATTTATTAAAGGGATTGTTCATTAGCTGCCCAACATATTCTATTGTGAATGCGTGAAGCTATAATGCAGCAGATAACAATTATCGATCAAATACTACGTTTCCATGGCGAGTTAAGTCAAGGTTGACTTGGGATTAACTTCCCATGGGAACGCGAGTTGAGTTGAATTTCGTCAAATCCACTAAACTCCACGAATCTTGTTAGATTTAACTGAGTTAGATTTAACCGTTCAGCAGGCACTAATACTGATCGTGTATTAGATCGTGTATCGTAAAAGCAGCGGAAACTAATACTGATCAAAGACTCAATATGTTTAGTAAATTTTGCACCTTCTGAACGCACACATTTATACTAAGAAAAAATGGCGAATAGAATGGCCGAAGTCCAACTCGACTCAATGTTGAGCATGGAAACACTTTCGGGCTAGAAACGCCAGTAGTCAACTTGAAGAAAACCCAACCTAGGATCAGCTCGCCATGGAAAAGTATTAAAAGGCCTTTTGCATTAGCTATCCAAACAACAAAAGTAGTAGCAAGGTTCCATTGAACGGGTGGATTTTAATTGCGAATTCAGACATGAATGTTCATAGGCACTTAAGGCAAGGATGGTGGTCTAGCGCTCGATAATTTAAGGTATTTTTAGAATTTTTTAAAAAGTTAAAATATTGAACAACGATATTTAAACTTTTAAGGTGTATTGTAACTCTCATTCATCATAAAAAATATTTTTTTTTTAGTTTAAAAAATTGTTGATCTTGTTCATAATGGCGGTCAATGAGAACCTCTCAAGGAAAAGGGGCATGGGCGGTGTTGTAGATTTTGACTGTTCTATTTATCTGAAAACTAAAACCCTAGAATATTATTAATCACTATGAGTGCAGCTATGGATGGCACTAAAAAAAAATATATGATAAATTGATAGAATGACGCGCTTTTGAAAATTAAGTTCTTAAAACAAGTTGTTTTCTATCGGTTATTAAGTGTAAAATATACGATGTTTTTTAAATAAAACTTTGATTCAAGTTCCAGCGAGAGCCACCGTTGTTATGAATAGCAATTTTAAATTTCAGATGATTCGGCTAAATAGTTTTTGTTTTTTCTACAACACCATGCCGAAAAAAGTAGTTTCGAGATAAATGAGTACAAAGAGAATGAATGTAGATGAAACACTGTGGCTCGACACCTACTAAAACAGCTGTAGAAGTGAAAATACAATATTCAGTTACTTTTTGACAAGACGTAATTTAAAGTAACGTAGAAATCTAAAATCCACGGATCTATACGTCCCGTCACGTTACGTTACGTTTATTAAAACCACTTGTATAAGAAAGCATGGTTTCAAGCAATAAATGAAAGAACGCACTGCTCAACTGACATTAGATCACATTACGTTACTTCTATTATAATTGGACATTAACGTCAGAAAGACTTCACTTTTGAAATATAAAACAATCTGTTTCATAAAAATTCTAAGCCTTAAACAATTATTATTATTTTAGATATAAAAAAACCAATAATTTCATTAACATTTACAAAAATAATTCAAAATTAATGTAAAATAATAATGTTAGGTAATAAAATTTATGAAGGGGAAATTATTTTGTAGTTAACATTAGGTATTTAAAATTTTTCAATTTAAAAATTTTTTATTAAAAAAAACATTAAATTATGAAACGTATAAAACTGCGAAAAAGCTTCGCTTCTCTCGTGTGTCCAGCGAAGCATCTGGTTTTTTGTAATTTTATTTATTTCCCAAAAGTAAACAGTATCACATCATTTAAAAAAATTCTGCATTTTTTCTAATCTTTTCTCGACTAATAACAGGTCAACATTTTTTGAGTTCAGGTTCAAATTTAAAAAATTCTGCACTCTCAGAGGGCTGCATTTTTTCCGAGAAAAGTAAACGTCATCAGACTTTGCTGTGTTGCTAACAAATTCAATATATATGCTAAAATTTAAAAATATTGTTTATTATTTTGAAACGTCATACATGATAAGGCGTATTAAAATAATCCATTAAGCTGTAAAATTCAACATCATTACAATCGACAGTTATCATTTTGCAAAATCTCGACAAACTTATAAGGAATTAAAAATCAAAAACAAAAGTTCGTAGTTATAGTAAATTATAGTAAGCTACATAGCTTATTTGTTAACTAATTTTACCTGAATGCCATATAAATTTCCTTCGGAAAATTTGTTTGCTGAAAACTTTGCCTCTCACTTTTACATACATGCCAAGCATAAAATTATGGTATAGCCGATGAAACCGAACGTGTTACTACATCAGTATTATATACCAATATATATATACCAAAAACAGTGCAAATGTACATTATGGCATAATGCATTTTATTTCGCGGAAACCGCTCAGCCTCTTAGGCGTGAAAGACGGACAAACAAACACAACGAATGACTTTCATATATATATATATATATATTAGTAGGGATGCAGATAATGAATTCGTCAACTTTTGCGGAACCTCAAACAGTTCGACAAGAATTTAATTATTTAATTTTAATCTCGTACTTCTCGAAGTTCTATATTTTGGAAGAGTCGTTCATAACGTGCCAGACAGCATACAGCTAGGCAGCAATCAAGCAGCAGCTCAAAAATTTAATCTTAATTATGTGGATTTTTGTGTTAATCTCATTGGTTCTAATCGTTCTACTGGTGCGGCAGCTCAGCAAAAACTTTAACTTATTGGCTCTGTGTCCGCGCGTAAAAACTGCAGATGGTTCCAGCTTGGATAGTAAACTATGCATTATTCCTGGCAACACAGTATTTGGCAATAATTTTGATGTCCTTTCAAAGAATCCAGGTGGGTTTAAATGTGAAAGCACGTTGGTTGGTAGCAGCTATAGTTAATAACAAATTTTTATTTACTTCTTTCAGAGAAAATTTTCCAGTATTGTCGTCGCAACACTGCTTATTCCAACGGTAGAAGTTACTTGCTTCAATTTCTTTTAAACTCTATTTACAACATAACAAACGTAGAGGATGCGGAGGAAGTGCTACAGAGTCAAATCTTAATAAGAAAGGGTGTGATCTACGACTTAATACAACCGTTATTAGGTAGTGGACTTTTGACCAGCACAGGTAAACTTTTCAGTTCTCTACCCTCATGAATGAGCTCTTTTATAATTACAGATCAAAAGTGGCGATTCCGCCGCAAGGCTTTGACGTCTGCATTTCATTTTAATATTTTACAAAGCTTTATCGAGGTGTTTAAGTAAGTACGAGAAGTTTAGAACGGTTTAAGGATAATAATTCATACCTGCAAAAAGTCTAAAATAACCAAATACATAGAAACATGTCGTGAAAACAAAACAACTTAAAAAATTATTATACAAAAACCCACATTGGTCATTTCAACCTTTGAGGACTTTGTCCGAGCTTCTATTGATAAATTTTGTTATGCATGTAGTTAAATGTTGAAACAAATAATAGAGAAGTAGTCCTACGAGTTTTATGCTCACTCCGAACGACGCATGTTCTCAAGCTTAACATCCCTGAGGTTTGCCACTATCTGCGGAGAGAAGACTGCCGAAAAACAATTTTCCTTAGATAGGAACCCGGACATAGTTCTTTAGCAAACGAGCCACGCACTCGAACCTGTATGCCACGGCCGCCTCTTGGGGTCAGCTTCCAAATTGATCGACCAATATCTCTGCTAAATTGATCTCTAGACGGGTAAAATATATGAACTTGACCCATAATATTTTTTACCCTCAACATTTCTTCTGAAAAAACCCACCTCCTTATTGCCACCCATTTGAGATCCCTCAACAAAAAACACAAAATAGTGTGAGACATTCGACGAAGCACATGTAGGGGGGTTTTTGTTTTGTTTTTACAGTTTTACATGACACACGAGTTCTTGATGAGAAAGGAAGGCATAGCAGAAACAATGAATATGCGAAGATAAAGTAAAGACGAAAAATTGATTGTACATCTCTGGGTACCGTGATATAATCCCAAGTGGTACAATCCCAATTTTTAGTTTTGAGATTATGTCACTCCTTATACAGTGACATAAACCCATTTTGTTTACTTGGGATTATTTCACTATGGAAGGGATGACATATTCCCAAATAAAAAAAGTCAAAATTCAAATTTTTTATAGTATAGTATACTTTATAGTTTGTCTATAAATCGTGCGATTTTTTATGAAAAATTGTAATTTTTTGATATATTAGGCTTGCACTTCCAGCCTAAAGAAAAAAACTAAACTGGTTTAGTGCACATTTTTACTTTGTTTAGTATAATTCATTTCAGAAAATATACGATATAAATATTCTTGATTAGTTTATAAAAGTATTCAATTTACAGAAAAATAGCAAGTTGTTCGAGCCCATTTTCTTTAATTTGGGCCCCTATAACTTCTAAACCAGATGAGAACAGTTTGTACAGATTTGAAATTTAAAGCTCTTAATACATACATACGTTCCACGAAAAAAAAGAGTCAAAAAAATTAATTTTGGCTAAAAACAAACTATTTCGAAATGTCTACCCAAATTTCTCATTTTTAGGCTCAAAAGTGACTTTATCCCAATTAGGGTTGACACTTTACAAGCAGTGGCATTACCCCAAGTATAAAATTTGGGTTTATGTCACTGTATAAGAAGTGGCATAATCCCAAAATTAAAAATTGGGATTGTGCCACTTGGGGTTATGTCAGGGTACCACATCTCTAACTATGCTTGAACTATGGAACTATGGCTTGAGCCTGTTCATAGCAAAATCAAAACTTCAAAATTGGCAACAAGCCTAAAAAATACGCTTGATAAAAAAAAATATTGACTTCTAGAAGAATGGCAGGTACCTATTTAGTTAAAATAAAAATAAAGACTTACAATTTTTAATAATATAGATCCATCAATTACCAATATGGTATGTAACACAATAAGAAGATAAAAAAAAGAGTACTTTGAAGAGAATATACACAGATTTATGTCAATTTTTTGGCTTTTGTAAGAGTTGTATAAGAGATTTGAAAGGTGTTGTATAGAACATTTTATAGTGCGGTTAACAAATTTTGACAACTTTGTTGGGCATATATGCAAATATGGATTGATTCACTTTATATATAAATGCTAGCTGATATACCCGCTGTTACTCGAGAGAAATTTACTCGAGAGAAATTTGTATATACATTTTAATATACACTTCTCGATTAAATTTTTTTAAATTCTGGAATATAGAAAAACATGTTGAATTTTGGCTACCCCTATAAAAATATTAGTTAAAAATTTGCCGTGTTTTTTTAACGAAAGAATAATTCTATCACTGTTTTTTTTACAATCAAAAATTGTTTTTAGTTTTAAACTGAGTTTACTGGTAGCTGGTAAAAATTGCCTTGCGCTTCGAATATGGAAATTAAATTTGTAAACAAAAAAGGAAAACGGGCACCAAACTTCCTAAATTTCATTTTCTTGCGGAAAATTTCCACTCTCGTTTTAACACATCCAGGCTTACAGCGTTGTGTTCGCAATATGGTTTAAATTGATGTTATGTCAAGGTATGGCAACTCCATTCGCTTAATTGCAGCGTGCACCGCCTGGTAGCGCTCTTCACACAAAAAAGAAGAATGCCAACAAAATTAAAAACAAAAAATGATTCTGGAACTTTTTGACAGCGAACGCGGTTTAATAAAATTTTACTCTTCAATATTAACTTTTTTTCCATGTGTAATAATTTTCAAAGTAAATCAAATAAATCTTGAATTTTTAGAGTTCGCTTACTTTCTGAATTTATAAAAGATAATAAAAGTAGCTTAGCGTAAAGTACGTACACTGCACTTAGCTACAATTGGTGACCCCGACGTGATGCCAAAGTAAGCAATGGTGGTAGATCCTTCACCGCCAAGGACATCTCAAAATAATCAACCAGCGCAATCTCCATTGAATAAAGAAGCCGTCAAAACCATGGAACCAGGACAGCAAACTGAGTCTGCATCTAGAGTCGGCGATGTGCCAGAAATTCTTGCTGCGCGCACTGTGAAGCATCCGCCCTTTTGGCGTGAAAATCCATTATTGTGGTTCGCGCAAGTTGAAGCCGCTTTCGATATATCTCGTATTACATCAGATGCAACTAAATATAGATATGTCCTCATCCACCTAGATACAGCCGCACTCCCATTTGTCACTGACATTATATCAGCACCACCCTTGGAAGGCAAATATGTCGCAATAAAAGAACGGCTTATTAATTCATTCGGTAAAACAAACGAATCAAAGCTGCGCCATCTTCTTCGAGGTACAGAACTTTTTGATGAGAAACCTTCAAATTTTTTGGAAATCAGTTTTCAGATAACGTTCTCCGTACACTGTTTTTAGAGCAGCTTCCTGAGCAAATTCGCGGGATTTGGCAATTAGTGAGGTCACAGACTTAACTAAACTTGCCACTCAAGCAGACAAAATTGTCGACATGTCACGACCCAGTATTATGTCTATCGATAATGGAATCCATGTGCCACCAGATCTGTCAGCGAGTGCTTCATCATCAGGAATCGTTGACATTAGAGTGCAAATTCAAGCGCTAACTAGCTAGGTCACGTAGCCAATCACGTGTCGTACACAAAAACAACCAATTTTGTTTCTATCATGCAAAATTTGGCAACAAGGCTCGCAAATGTCGCGAACC
Organism: Dichetophora obliterata; assembly: GCA_963920525.1. Taxonomy (NCBI): domain Eukaryota; kingdom Metazoa; phylum Arthropoda; class Insecta; order Diptera; family Sciomyzidae; genus Dichetophora; species Dichetophora obliterata. The sequence goes on from OY986436.1 coordinate 156,411,716, forward strand.
GTGCAGTTTTAAAAATGCTTCAGATTTAAACTAATGCAGCCTTCGACGGATCTAGCAGTCATCTCCGAAGGCAAAACTACTCCGCGCCTGCAAATACGAGACAAAAACAGTGGTTTGAAATTTTTGGTCGACACCGGTGCCGATATTTCGGTCATACCTTATCTTTCTTATTCTATAAAAAAACATTTTTTGATAAAGAAAATAAACAAAAATTATTTGCAGCAAATGGTTCCACAATTAACACGTTCGGTACGAAAGCAATGTCTCTTGATTTTGGTCTTCGTCGTCAATTTTTCTGGTCATTCACCATCGCCGACGTCACGCATCCAATCATTGGAGCCGATTTTATTAAACATCATAATTTGCTTGTTGACTTGCGTCAGAAACGGTTGCTTGATGCACAAACGCAACTTTCTTCATCAGCACTTTTGGTCACTCACAATCCAAGCAGTCAACCATTTCTACAGTAAACGCAGATCATCCTTACTTTAAGTTGCTTATGGAATTTGACGCAGTTACCAAACCAGTTAGTTGCAAAAGTCCAAATCACGGTGTACAGCACTACATATCTACAAGAGGTGCTCCTGTAGCAGAGCGAGCACGTCGGTTATGCGGTGAAAAATTACAAGCAGCAAAAACGGAAATAGAGATAATGATGCAGCAAGGCTTGTGCGAACCGTCAAAAAGCGAATGGGCAAGTCCTCTCCATCTCGTTAAAAAGAAAAATGTAACACGGCGAGCTTGTGGAGACTACCGACGCCTTAACAAGGTAACTATACCAGACAGGTACCCTATTCCACATCTGCGGGATTTCACTTTTCAACTACATGGTCGCAAAATTTTTACAACTTTGGCTTTGACACGCGCTTACTATCAAATACCCGTAGCTCCTGAAGATCGCCCAAAGACCACTGTCATAACGCCTTTTGGCCTTTTTGAGTTCAAGGTTATGACTTTTGGTCTGTGTAATGCGGCCCAGTCATTCCAAAGGCTGATGGATTCAATTTTTCGCAATTTTGATTTTTGTCAAATTTACATTGACGATATTCTTATATCATCGTCAACGCCAGAGGAACATGACGAACATTTGCGCCTTGTTCTTGAAAAGCTACAACAACATGGTCTGTCAATTAACGTCAATAAGTGCGTTTTTGCGCAGCCTGAAGCGACGTACCTCGGGTATATCATTAACGAACATGGTATAAAGCCGACAGTAGAAAGAGTGCAAGCAATTAAAAACTACCCCAAGCCAGAAACTATTTCTGATCTTCGCCGGTTCTTAGGCTCATGGAACTTTTACAGACTCAACATGACAAATGCCTCTGAAGTGCACGCGCCTCTTGTGGATCTCACCATTGGTGCCCGCAAAAATGATAAACGACCAGTTGCTTGGACAAGCGAGACAGAGGATGCTTTCAACGAATGTAAAGAGCTTCTTGTTAATACGGTGCAGCTTGCATATCCAGCACCTGACTCTGCGCTAACTCTCCGTTGTGATGCTTCAGACAAATCCGTCGGCGCAGCACTCGACCAATTGGTTGAAGGAAAACAGCAGCCGTTAGGATTTTATACTAGTAAATTGAGCAAAACTGAACGCAACTACAGCGCATATGATCGCGAGCTGCTTGCAATTTATAAAGGTATAAAATTTTTCAAACACCTCATCGAGGGGCGCAATGTTACTATCATTACAGATCATCGTCCACTGTCTTTTGCGTTTGTGCAAAAGTCAGAAAAAGCTTCACCGAGGCAGCAACGTCAACTTCAGTACATTAGCCAGTTTTCGACGAATATTGTACATGTCGCTGGTAAAGAAAATGTAGTCGCAGACACGATGTCACGAATAGACTCCATCAGGCTTTCATCAGTTATTTCAACAAAAGACATCGCTCAGTACCAAGCTGTTGATGAAGAACTAAGAAATATGCTACAATCTAACTCAACTTCGCTACAACTACGAAAACTAAAAGTCGACGATTCAGACTCTCTTATTTACTGCGATGTTGCCAGCGAAAATGTTAGACCTTACATACCGCCGCCGCTACGACGAAAAATTTTTGAAAATACTCACAATCTGTCTCATCCAAACGCACGATCTACCAAGAAACTCATTAGCGCTCGATATGTTTGGCCGCATATGAACCGTGATATTATGAAATGGTCACGTTATTGTTTGCAGTGTCAACGCAGCAAAATACATCGACATGTTCATAATGTACCGCAGCACATCGAAGTTCCGAGTGAACGCTTCAAACATGTACATTTAGATATAATTGTATTGCCATCTCATCACAGAGCTATCGATAATGCCTCACACTTATCGACCGTTTTATACGCTGGCCTGAGGCTATACCCTTAAAAGATATTACTGCTGACACCGTGGTCAATGCTATCTTCGCTGGATGGATTAGCCGATATGGAGCACCGATGAAAATCACTAGTGATAGAGGTTCACAATTTGAATCGAAACTTTTCGACTCTCTCACTAAGGTAATTGGATGCTGCCGCACACGTACTACTGCATATCATCCCGCTTCAAACGGCATAATCGAACGCTGGCACTGATCGCTAAAAGCCTCAATCATGTGCCATAGTTCAAGTGATTGGCCTAACGTTTTACCATTTGTACTTTTAGGTCTACGCTCTTGTTTGAAAGAAGATATCAAAGCGAGCGCAGCTGAAATGCTTTACGGAACGACTCTTCGACTGCCAGGCGAGTATTTTATTGATGAAGAACTAGGACCTGAACCTCAAGTTTTTGTCGAAAAACTTCGAGAGTGTATGAGAAATGTGCGATCTTCACCCTCAGCTCATCATAATAGAACCAAAGCGTTTACTCACAAAACTTTGTACACATGCTCTCACGTTTTTGTACGAGTGGATGAAGTTAAAAAACCGTTGAAGCAACCTTATAGAGGACCATATGAAATCATCGAGCGACTGTCTGACTATGTTTTCAAGGTTAACGTAGATGGTTCATTTACAACTTTATCTACTGAACGATTGAAACCAGCATTCATCGAAACTCATACATCATTTCAATCAACGTCACTTCAACGAATTATTCAACTGTACCAATTACGTCCACACCAGCTCAGCACGACACATTAGCAACATCCAGCTATTACAGCAGACCTCCAAATCCTCGGACATATTCCATGAAGAAGAAAGTTCACTTCGTGACTCATCATCAAGATTCGAGCCACTCAAGGGGGGCTACTATGGCAACTCCATTCGCTTAATTGCAGCGTGCACCGCCTGGTAGCGCTTTTCACACAAAAAAGAAGAATGCCAACAAATTGTAAAACAAAAAATGATTCTGGAACTTTTTGACAGCGAACGCGGTTTAATAAAATTTTACTCTTCAATATTAACTTTTTTTCCATGTGTAATAATTTTCAAAGTAAATCAAATAAATCTTGAATTTTTAGAGTTCGCTTACTTTCTTAATTTATAAAAGATAATATAAGTACCTTAGCATAAAGTACGTACATTGCACGTAGCTACAAAGGTTTTGTTTACAGTTCCATCTCTTAGCAGTTAATTTTTATACGAGTTCAAAAAACAAAACAAATGATAAACCACATTTGAACACAAACCATATTTAAGAAAACGTTTCAACTATGCAGTTGTAAATATGGTCAATATGCAGTTGAAATATGGTGCAAGTATATGCTAAATACTGGAACAGATTTATCTGCGTTTATTACGATAAACATAGGTTCATAACGCCATCTAGCTTTTGTATTTTGCAAATTTGGCATTTTATTTCACAAACAAAATAAACTTAAACGTAAAAGATTTTCCAAGATTGTAATAGAATATAGAATTCACGATAACTTTTTCGATGACGAAACCATATATAATTAAAAACCGCACATTCCATGTATTTCTTAAGATTGGATTAACACTGGCTATGATTAAGAAACTATGAAAAAAGGCTGGAAACAGTCAAACAAAATAAAAAAATGCTAAGGAGGAAATAGGAGGAGGTAGGAGGGGCCCAAGAAATTACTCTTAAGGCAAAGAATTTTTAAAACTTATAAAAACAACATTTTAAAAAATGTATTTCGTCACAAAAATCAAAGGGGATACTCTTGTATTTTTCTTAAAAAAATAGAAAAACCAATTTTGTGTCAAACTGCAATTGTTTTTGCATAAAAATGATACGTCATATGAAAGAGTATAAAAATTGCAATTTTCTGTTTTCAATATTTTTACAACAAAAATAACTTTTGCACCATTTTTTGGAAGAAAAAGAAATTTTTTGAACCTTTTCTAAAAAAAATATTAAAAATATAAATCCTTAGCTAACGGAACTGTTGCAGTAATTTTTGCAAGTAATTTAATTGAGCTTTTAGACAAAAGAAAATTTAATAAAATATATTAAAACACAAAGAAGCTATTCGCGTCTAAAGTCAAAACTTTGAATATTTGGCTTTTGGCTGTAGGTAATGATGTTATATACAAAAATTCATTGTACAGTACGACCTCGCTCAACGCAACCCTCGCTACACGCAACTCCTCGATAATCTCAACACCCAAATTGTACGCAAAGTATAAATTGCAACAAAGTGCAAACCAAAATTTCCCAATTTTTAAAAAAATAAATTGAATAAAATGAAATTATGTTTCTGAACAAAAATTTTTCGATTCACTTTAATTTGAATGTGTAGAAAATGCATATTTTTTTTTGGAAGTAGGTCTATTGGCCAATATAAAATTTTTCCTCGGTTTTTGCAATAACCTCAGATTTCGCAATTGGCTTGAATTTAATTGGTTGCGTTGAGCGAGGTCGTACTGTACTAAGATTTTCTATAGTTTTCAAGATATGAGAATGTTATTGGTGTCAAACAAACGGAATTTTTTTACTTTATTATCCTTAAGAAAATTGAAAAAGTTCATATACATTAACATATATTGGATAAAAAAAGCATATTGTAGGCTACTCATTAGAGATAAAATAAAAATATCCAGGTGGTGTTTGTAGCCCTGTTAATTACCAAAAACTCTTTCATAGGATTTTCAAACGTATCTCGTAACTCACTTTTCAGAATTTTTAATTTTCATTATTTTCCAAAAGAACCGTTATTTTGAAGATAGTCCTTTTTGTGCTGATAAAAAGTAGCCTATGTCCCAACCAAGGACGTAAGGAACCTACATGTGAAGTTTGAAGAAAATCCATCCAGTAGTTTTCACATGATGCGCGTTCAGACAGACAGACTGACAATATTTTTAAAAATTACATTGTAGAAATGTTCAAAATGTTCAATGCAAAAAGAATTTCGAAGAAATATTCAATGTACAGATTTTTTTTTTACAGTTTTATTATAAGTATAGATTAAATGACTGATGCAAGAAATTGTTACCAAAAGTTTCGGCTAGAAACTAACCGAAAATGACAAAAAGTGCAGAAACTGGCCGTAACCGAAACCGAATATTCGGTTGGACATTATAGTTATGATGTTATATATAAAAATACATTGTACTAAGATTTTCCATAGTTTTTAAGATATGAGAATGTAATTGGTGTCAAACAAACGGAAATTTTTTTACTTTAGAGGAACTTCGGGCATTGTGGTATAGGTATTTTAATTTTGCGAATTGTGAAAAAACAAGTCAGTTCTTAGTCAAATGATATTAGTTTTGATGCATATCACAAAAGCCGATTTGATACGATCAGGTATAAAAATTCTTAAATTGAATAGTGTTGAGAACTAACAAAGTGTATCGCAAATTAATCAAACCGTAACACTTACCTTAAATGCAAAAATTATACAATGACAGATAACTCGTTGTTTTCCTAAAAAAACTTCACTGACTTTGGCACAAAAAAAAATCGGCCAAACGCATTCACATGTTTCGTTCAAGTGATCGAAAACGTGTTTGGTTTCATTGATAATCATGAGCTCTATTTTCTTTTCCGGAACCGGAGATATTAGCCTTTGCCACATTATCATCCTATACCATAATACCCGAAGTTCCTCTATTATCCCTAAGAAAATTGAAAAAGTTAGTATACATTAACGTATATTGGATAAAAAAAATGCATATTGTAGGGTACTCATTAGAGATAAACAAAAACTGTCCAGGTGGTGTTTGTAGCCCTGTTAATTACCAAAAACTCTTTCATAGGATATTCAAACGTATCTATTATTTTTAACTCACTTTTCAGCGTTTTTAATTTTCATTATTTTACTATGTCCCAACCAGGGACGTGAGGAACCTAAATGTGAAGTTTGAAGAAAATCCATCCAGTAGTTTTCACGTGATGCGCGTTCAGACAGACAGACAGACAATATTTTTAAAATTTTAATTTTTGGAATCTACAACGTTCAAAGTGTTCAGTGCAAAAACAATTTCGAAAAAATATTCAATATACAGATTTTTTTACAGTTTCATTATATGTATAGATTAAATAATAAATAAAATAAACTGGCCATTTCAGCCCTTGGAAGGACTTTGACCAAGCTTCTATTGATCAATTGTTTTGTGCGTGTTATTAAATGTTTGATCACAAATGATCGAAAACTGGACCTACGTGTTTTATGCCGACTCCGAACGGCTTATGTTCTCAAGAAGCTTTACATGGCATACGTATAGATTAATTTTGCTAATAACGCGATTTTTAAAAAAAATTCCTGCAACGATTTTGATAACCTCTGGTAATCAGAGAGTCCAAAGGTGAAGAACATTTACTTATTTACATTTTGGTTGTTTTCTGTTTTAGTAAACCTTTGATGTAAATCACTCGATGAGGTCAAAATAAAGAAAAAAACTAACAAAGCAGATTAAGAACCGAGCAAGAGGGTGTAATATTTTGTAATCAGTGCTACAGTCTTGAACAGTGATAACCAAACGCACACAGCTGAAAACTCTTGCATGTATCGAACACTAAATACAAAACAGTCCCAACTCAAAAACATACATTTTTCAGCAGAAACAAAAACCTGTTAAAAATAAAAAAACTATTGTAATATTAGATACAAATTTGGTTCCACAATGCAGAAACCCCATTTAAAAGTTTTGCTATGGTTTTTTTAATTTTATATTATAATTGTGGAAATAAGGGATAATTTTGAGTTGTGACTAACTGAAATTTTTTCATATGATTCATCAGCTCAAATTGTGCCTCTTTCACTGATAAAAATTAATTTAAGTTTTAAAATCTCCTAATTAGCAATCATTTAAGTAAGAAAATTACCAAGAAACATGAAATTAATTACTTATTTTAAATTGAAAGCAAAGAAGAAAGTTTTGCTAAATTTTTTGTAGTTTTATATCAGGATTGTGCATAACCCTTTAACTGAAATTTTTCTTTCAAAATTCAAGTTGCGCTTCATTTACTGATAAAAATTGCTAAATTTTTAAAACACTCATTTGTCATCTGATTACTAAGCAGTCAAATATGAAAATTTTCAAAAAACATTAATTAATATTCGTTTTCCGTGGAATATTAATATGAGCTAAATTTTAAATAAAAATAAAACGAAAGGTTTTAAAATACGTTAACAAACAAATCGTCACGTGAGAACTTATTTCTCCCACAGGCCACAAACTTAAATATTCAGGAGAGCTAATTTAAACTTTTGTCCCAAGATTAACTTGTTATTCTAACGTCCTGAGCATATATTTTGCGTTTTTTAAGAATATGAATATCAGACTTCTGGTTACCAATAATTTTTACACAATTCTTTAAAAATATTCAAAAAATAAATATAAAAAAAACTTCGAAATATGTCAAAGAGTTGAATTTAAAAAATCAATTAAAAATTTGTGACCGTTGGGACTTAGGACAAATTTTTTTTTTTAAAAATAAAAGAAAACTTCATTGATAAAAAAAACAGAACTCAACTTTGTTGGGGTACATAACGGCTTTATTAGAAATAACTATCCAAAATCATCAAAATCTTGATTTGGTCAAAATGATCGGCAGGACAATAAATTTATCACGTGACTTTAACTTTGAATAGGCCTCGCGCATATTTGACACGTAAATTTTAGATAAAACTAAGGTTAATCACAATTATTTCAACAAAAAAGACACATATCAAAATCAAGTTTACTTACTTTTTCAGCTACAGGAGCACAATTCGAAATAATACACAATAAATGTTCTCACTAGTTTCAACAAAAGTGTCACAACTTAAAATATAACACTTTATGTGTAACATACATCATTTTATCTAAAACATCTAGACACAACTTTAAACAAAACTCTTTAGCTGAGAGTGCAGAAGCAATGCAATTATTATTAAAACAGACATAACGTGATTTTTCTAGCTAACGAAGAAAGTTATGGTAAAGATATTGTTACTGTAGTTAGAGATGTATATTGTGAATTGATTTATGACAAAAAGTCGATTTTGAAAAATTTTTAATTGTGACTGTTTTGTATTTAGTGTGCAAAATGATATGTACATTGAAGTGAGTCGAAAAAAAATATTGAATAAACCACCCCCTTTATCAAAGCTTAACTCGAGAGGATTCCAAAAACAAAAAAAAATGTTTGAACCACCTTTTTGAGTACGTGCACTTTTTTAATTTTAGGATGACATTTGGGTTTTTTTTTTTTGTTAAATTTTATAAAAAAATATTTTTATTCGTCAGATTGCAAAACATGTATATATTATGAATGTGGTATTAAAAACTTGTATGGTTTTTTTTATAAAATTCGTCAAAGTTGAAACTTTTTTAACAAAAATTAGCTCAATTAAGCCACAAAAATAAAGTCAAGTTTCAACAATAATTACTTCGAGCACAAAGTGTATTTCAAGGTTTTGTTTTTTGGACCTTTTTTTTTGTCTTAATCGTCATTAAATTTAATATGAAATACAAAAAAAATGTTAATAAATAAAAATAGAAAAAGTGTTGAAATATGACTGTACATTTTTCAAGGAAATTTAAATTTAAATTGTAAATTTAAAAAAATTTAGTAGAAAATATCTAGCTAGTTAAGTAAGCATTATTAAAGTCGAAGGCTATAACTATCATAAAATATCGTATTTCTACCTTCTGTTTCTGTAAAGACCTGCTGCATCTAGCTGCTATTAAGAAATCTGACACTACCACATTGTTTAATAAGGCAAATGAGCTTTTTTACCAGTATTCATATATATTGGAATCCCTTGTAATTAGAGGCTCTTTAAGATAAGTTTTGAGTTGCTCTTTTCTACCAAATAATTCAAATATATGTGCTCTTGTGGATGACATTTCTGAGTCATGTGACTCCCAAGGAAAATTGTTACTGCTTCTTTTGAAAATGGCCACATGCTTCTCTAACATATCATCGTTCGGATCAGAAAACATTTTCATATTCATATTGTAAACGGCGCTCTTTAGCACTAAAAGGGTTAATGAAGTAAGTGATCGGAACAAGCATTGTTGACATTCTCATGTTTGCATTTATTTCCATCTTGTCAAATACTTTTCATGAGCATCAAATCAAAATCCAAATCCAGATTTGGATGATAGAAAAAACGCAGTTATTGTTTTATAGGAGATATATCTAAAAGTTATCCGGTTTGAAATATTTTTAGCATGACGTTTAAATGTAGTTAAATAAACTAAATTTACTCTTTAAAAACATAAATAAGCAATTTTATGCGGTTTTTTTTTTATTAAAAAATTTATACAATAGTTTGTATGGGACGTAGGCGATACAGTTAACTTAGGACTCTTTTGTGCTGTTACTTAATTTAGGCTAAAACTCATTTGTACAAAATTTCATGGCCCTAGCTTTTATAGTTTCTGAGATAATGCAAATGTCATCTTAAAATCGGAAAAGCGCATTGTGCACCAGAAAAAACAGCCAAAATGGTATTTTTTCATAACTTTATTATAATATGTCTGATCTTAAAAAATCGTATGTCGTTAAAAAGAGCTTAACAAATTCTACATTTCCTCTTCAGAGCGTTTTCACTTTCGAAGTCATATTCGACTTTCAAGCCCCCTTATATTCTTTTTTCTTAAAAACCTTAAGAAACCATTAAATTTTTTACTTTTTGCAAATCATCAATGATCCCCGCGCATACCAAATAACTTTTTTTTTTTGAAAATTGCATTTAAAAAAAACTACTAGATATTTTCTCAAATTTCTTTTTTTATTTGAAAGTACAGTCCTTCCGGTTAATAATGGAAAATAATTTCATTCAAATGGCTGCCTCGGCTGGACATGCAGTAGCCTACACGATCGGTCCAATTTTTAAGCACATTATCGATTGGTGTAGCTGTATTTCACCAATGGCTTCACGAATATTGTCCTTTAAAGCGTCAATTGTCTCTGGCTTGTCGGCGTAACACTTATCTTTGAGGGCACCCCACAAATAATAGTCCAACGGTGCCAAATTGGAGCTCCGAGGTGGCCAAACGACATCAGCTCTGCAACTGATAATGCGATCTTCAAAAACAGGGCGCAAAACATCGAGTGTAGCTTCGGCTGTGTGGCACGTAGCGCCGTCCTGTTGAAACCAAATGTTGCCAATATCCTCCTCTTAAATTTTTGTGAACAAACATTCGTTCAACATGGCCCGATAACGATCGCCATTGGCTGTAACGGCCACTCCTTGCTCATTTTCGAAGAAAAATGGCCCAATTATGCCTCTGGACCAAAATCCGCACCAAACAGTGACTCGTTTTGGGTGCAGCGGCTTTTCAATGTATGCGTGCGGGTTTTCTGTGCCCCAAATGCGACAATTTTTCTTGTTTACATACCCGCCAAGATCAAAATGAGCTTCATCTGAAAAGATGCTTTTTTTGGCATCTTCTGTAAGTCGATTGCAGGCCCACTTACCGAAGCGAAAACGCATTGGCTGGTCAGTTGGCTTCAACTCCTGAACCAATTGGACTTTGTATGGCGTCATACCAAGGTCTTTATGCAAAATTCGTCTCAATGATGTCTCCGAAATGTTCAATTGTTGAGAACGACGGTGAATTGATGTTGATGGCACTTCACGCACACTTTCTGCCACAGCAGCAATATTCTCGGGTTTACGCACTGTTTTTGGCTTTTCACGCTTTGGTTTTTCGATGAGGATGCCAGTTTCTTTCACTTTTTTCACAAGATAACGAACATACGGAGCTGACGGTGCTTCTCTTCTTCCAAAATCCGTACGCAATTTTCGCACACATTCTGCAGCATTACCATGATTTTCAAAGTAATGTCGTAATATTTCCCAGCGTTGTTCAAGCGCATACACAACCATATTCGTTCAGCGGAAGGATAAAACTAATTATCAGTCAAATCAGACATGAGCTTAATGTTACCATTCACGAAATAAGCACTAGTTGAAAAAAAATGTTAGATGACGGACCCTTTATTTTACTGAGGTATTTTGTATGAAGCGTAATGAACCGATAGGTTTAATATATTCCAATGCTTTTCATTTTTAAGTTCATACTACAGTATAATTCATATATCATTTAGTAAAATTTTTAAGTAAGTAAATACTAAATTATAATTTTTAATATAAATCTTTATTATTATACAAAAGGAGACTCATTAGATTTGATCCAGAATAAGCTCGGTAACCGCTAAACCGATTTTGATAATTCTTTTTTCGTTCAATTCCTATGATAATTTCAATTGTCATAGCTTACCAAGGCTTTCGTAAAATCTATTCTTTACTTATTACAAAATCACGCATTTTATTTGATGCTTACATGCAACAAGCACAATACAATACAACAACAAGCTTCTCCCAATACAACACGGCAGCCATGTTGTGTACAGTGTTGCCGTTTTGGCTATTTATACAGCCATAAGTAGCTTTTTCTTTACTCGCGGTCAGTTTTTGGCTATTTTATTTTTCATTTGGCTATTTTTTTATTCGGCTATCTTTTTTTTATTCTGACGACACCTAAATTATTTAAAATTTGTTAACGAGAGTGAATTTTCTCTTCATCTAAACACGACCCACCAGTGATGCCAATCGTGCAGCACACGGCAAGAGTATACAATAATTTTACATGTGGCAACTCAAATCACGAGTCACTAAAGCGTAGGGTAGAAAGGGAAGGCTTCGACACCCTAACAAAAAATTATTTTTTCTTCTAAATGCAATGGGACAGGTTGTTTTCAACGCAAATATGTGCGGCTTTGGTTTGTTTGACTAATATTTTTATATTTAAGTGCATATTTTATTAGAAAATAACTTACTTTTAGTTCTTATAAGTAGCCTTGAATGTAAGAGCAGTTATTATATTACATGAATTTTATTGTTAGCTTCAGATCAATAGATCACAATTAATTAACTAACTTAATTATTATATTATATTGTAGATAGACTATATATATATAAATGAGAAAGTGAGGGAAAAAGCAAAATTCTATTATTTTTCATAGTATGTAGTCCCAGAAGTTCCTGGTAGATGATAATCAGAAGGCAGAATAAACACAATATCTTCTTTTAAAACCATGCACCAAGCATCACTGACAAATTTTCATGACAATCGAGTTCGGTTGGAAAAAACGTTTTTTTGATTGCGCGAACCAAATAGCGTGAAAAAAAATGTCAAAAACTCTAACTGTCGAAGCTTCCTTCTTCTACCCTACGGAGCAATGTAGATAACTATGATCATGAAAAGTAAACTGTGAGAAATTTGTTTAAAAAAAGCAAATTAAGAATCAACATGCAAAAGTAAAATCCCTTTGCAACTATGCAGTTCGTAAATCTATTTGCAAGTTAGAACGAATAGGTATGCAAGTTTGTTTTTTTTATAATACAATAAATAAATATTTTGGCTATTTTTTTTTACATTTTGGCTATTTTTATTTTTCGTTCTAGTTACAAAAATAAATTTGCTCCGGCATAACTGGTTGTGTAGTCGGTTCCAATTTCTTTTTTCCTATATCACACGATGTTTGTTTGTACGACGAGCAAAATAGAGGGGAGTTGCCAGAATTTAGTTATAAGCATAAATTATGTTTTGCAGCCTCACCAGCCAGCTTTTCCCCACTTGATATTAACTGTGTTTTTTTCTAAGCGAGTTATAAAAAACGACTGCTTATTGTATGAAAAGTTTCTTATTTAAGCAAGTATGAAGCGACTTTTCATACAATAAGTGTCCGTTTTTTACAACTCGTTTAGAAAATAACACTGCTATTGTGTTAGTCTATCTATATCAGACATGAGCTTCTAGAAGCTCAATTGGCTCAGTTGGCTCAGCTACAAATTCGTTTTGTTTTATCAATTTTGTGTTTGCACATTTGTAAAAACCAAATTTCTAACTTGCTAACAACAACAAATGCATGCATAGGCAACAAAAAGCAAGCCTTTCTCAATGGCTGCATTCTATCCGAAAAAGCGCTCAGGTAGCGAAGTAACATGTTGCGGAACTTTCGGGCTGAATGGTATACGCTCACAGAACATGTTCCTTGAGCTGTCACAATTTATATAGCGAAATTATTTTATGCTACTTCGCTACCTGAGCGCTTTTTCTGATAGAATGCAGCCAATGGCGCTGCGCTTGAGATGTTTGTGCCATTACATGTGTTGCACACACAAATACACATGATTTGTTTTTTTTGGCTGGTCAATTTTTTTTTAGAAATTTTTTATTGCATTAAAATTTTCTATTTTGTTTTTCGTTTTTTGCAACAATGAGCAAAAGCAATAATGAGGATAATTTTGTATTTGTTTTAAAAAAAAACATTGGCTCACTAAATTTATTTTCCTGCTCATGACTGATCTATATGAATATTGTTGTGACTCTGCACGGATGTTTGACAACCACGCAAGAACCACTGAACCGATTAAAACGATATAAGTACCAAAAGATAAGATTTGTTATTTCAACAAAATCGTAATATGCTATGTTAGATTTGCCACGCCTACTTTTCACTCCATTTCCCTCTATTTGTAAAAAATGTTACATTTCGGACGATTTTGGTCGTATAAGACTAGAATTTGGTAATTTACTTTGTATAGTCACTTTCGGCAACTGTACCAAAAATAGTGAATATATAAAAAATGTTTTTCGAACAGCATGAACTATAGCAGTAAGCGGTCGGTGGCAGGACAACGTCTGATGGGTCCACTACAGATATATATATATATATAGATATGGGTCCACTATATATAGATAAGGAAATAGCTTAAAACATGGGTTTATGTACATGGTAAGAAATCTTGGACTAAGTTCTAGTCCTACTAAAATATTACAGCATTTTTTTCAACCTTGCGGTTTTAAATTTAAACTTTACAAATACTAACCCATAATTATAACTCTTCTGTACTAGAATTTAAGCCAAAAGAAATATTACAGCATCTATTTTAGCTGCTTGGTTTAAATTTTAGCTTTTTAGTTTCAATTTTAGCCTTTTTGGTTTAAATTTAAGTGCAATTCTGTATTACTTTTGTTTTTAATACAATTTATCCTAAATTCTAGTATATTTGGATACTAAATTTAGATTAAGACCCTGGCAATGCTGCGACTCAATATTAGTCGACTCGGTTCATATGTTTGTTTATCGCCAATAGCTCGGTGGTTATAGTAGTGAGTTTACAATCTGAATGTCGTGTGATCGAATCTCGCGGCGTTTGTTTTTTTTTATTTTGTAATATTTTAATCCAAGCTTTTACGAAATTTTGAACCAAAGCTGTATTAAAACCATTTTTTAGTATTTTGCAAATACTAAATTTGAAACCAAAGCTGGTATTGACTTTATCGTCCCTTACCTCAGGGGAGTATTTTTAAGATTTTGGGTGATTTTAAGTGTGCTTTTCTGTGTCAAATTTGACTTTAGTATGTTTTTTAAACTTTAATGGAACAGAAAAGTTTCAGTTTTAGTACAAGATTTCAAACCGTGTACTTATATAACTTTGGAATGGTTTGAAATATCAGAAAATTATTTTTACAGAAATTAGTTTTTCAACATTGTAAAAAATATAAAAAACATTTTAAGCTAATTGATTTTCATCAAAGAAACATAGGGGAGGTCGGGTAGGTGGCCCATGATTTTTGATGATAAAAACTGTTAATGTGTCAAAATGGCGCGATCTTTGCAGATAACTGATATTGTCATATGAAAGAGGAGGGAAAATAAAATTTTTTTAAAAAATTTGCAACAAAAAACTTTTGGTCTATTTTTTCAAAACAATATAAGACATTGCATTATTGAGGTAACGGTAAACCTTTTCTAATTTTCTCAATTCACTTAATTGCACTTTCACGCAAAGGAAATTTGATGAAAATCGATTTGAAAATGGCGGAGATGTTATCTTGCTAAGTCAAAACTTGAAACTACAATCATTTTTGTCTCATACTGAGGCTTGAGAAAATGCGTAATACTGAGAAAATCTATAGTTTTTGAGATATCGCAATAATTTTGATGTCATTATACGGGATTTTTTTTTAATATACCTACTATCCGTACAAAATAGTTCCGTAAAAGCTTTCATTTACAGTTCTTTTTATTAATGTACGACTTTTGATACAAAAATGCTTTGTACTGAGAAAATCTATAGTTTTTGAGATATCGCAAAAAGTTTGATGTCAAAATAACGGATTTTTTTAGATTTAAGAAGAATATATATATGTTCAGAATATATGTTAAAAAATTCTTTTTTTATTAACATTTTTAAAAAATTTTTTACCCAAACTTTTTTATGGCCTTATGCAGGACTTTTTTAAAAGTCAAAAACAAAAGGCAGGCAAATTTTTGTCATCATAACAACTACCGTTTAGATGAATTCCTTATCGTCAAATAAAGTAATTTTTTAATATTTATACCATGTTTTCATAATATATCAAAAAAAAAAATACAATAATTTTTATATTTTGCATTTGATTTAATAAAACTAAGTACTTTAATTTTAAGATTTAAACTTTTTACATGGTATTTAATAACTTTATCGCACGGGTGAAGCAGCTGGTATTTATTAATCCCGGAAAATTAAATTTACTAACAATTTTTCCATACGAAATATTTTCAGAGAAGAGAGTATCAAACTGTCAAAGCAGCTGGAGACTAGAAGCGATGACATTTTATCATTAAATGATATTATACCTGAGTTAACCTTGAATACTATTTGCGGTAAGATTATGAGGAATTGACCAAAAGATTGCACGATAAATCTGTTTGCTCTAGAAACTGCGCTTGGCGTTAAACTGGACAAAATTGTTGGCAGCAACGAATATCGCAAGACAATACATGCAATTGAAAAAAGTATTGTCAAGCGAGTGTGCAATCCATTGATGTATTTTTCTTCTATGTATTACATGTTTGGCGATTATCGTGAGCTGCACAAAAATATAGAAATAGCCCATGAATTTTCAAGTCGGATTATAAAGAAAAAACGCGAAGAATATCAGAACCGAAATAAATCAGGACAACAGGAAAAAGTGTGAGTTTACTTCTGCAAAACTTTACTATGCAATAAAACTAAACAGGTAAAATATTTAAAGTGACGAATTTGGTAAAAAAAAACGATATGCCATGTTGGACACTTTATTGGATGCTGAGCTAAAGGAGGAGATTGACCATGAGGGAATCTGCGATGAGGTGAACACATTCATGTTCGAAGGATATGACACAACATCAACTTGCTTGATATTCACACTGATGAACTTGGCATTACACCAGGACGTTCAGGAAAAATGTCTTAAGGAAGTTGAGCAATTAGGTAAATATATAGGAACTAATCCCTGAAGTCGCAAATGCTGACGGTTTTTCTTAGCTTAAAGCATCTAACTTGTATGCAACTTTCGTGAACCAGTATGGCAAACAAGATGGACACATGAACTGGTTGGAAGCAGTTCATTCGAGCGTTCGAATTGCTTAAACCTTTGTCTCACACATCTTATTGGTTTTTTTGTGCTATCGGCACACGCATACAAAATTATGTTACAAAAAAATATAAAATCTTTGCCAACGCTTTAACCGATTTGTCAAACTGGCAGACACGATTACACGGTTTAAAATCTTGAACTAAATTTTAAACGTCTTTGGTTCGAATCCAAGGGAAAATTTAAAATTTTCTAATCCAAAAAGGATTGCTTTTTAATCCGCAATAAGTTAAAAATTTAGAGAAAGCACGTTACCAAAAAAAAAATATAAATATTAACTTCCAAACCATATTTTGATGCTTGAACCTACCACACCCTTTCTCTGCCGTTCCGACCTCTTATACACTCGCCTATCTCAGTTGTTAACAAAGTTTTGCTTATTTTGCTCATAACGAATGCAAGGAAGCTTTCGGGTACGTGGGTTCGAGACCTAGTTCGGACAAAAACATTTTAATTTTTTTATTTTTTTATATTTTTTTTTATAAATTTTTTGTTTATTTAAATTTTTTTAAAACCTTTTTTAACAATTTTTTCAAAACAAAACCTTAGTGTAAATTTGTAGTCCAAAAATAGTTTAAGACTTAAACTTTTTTTTTATTACAATAACTTAAACTAAAGTAGGGATTAAATAATAGTACTTTTTGGAGTCAAAATTCCTTTAATCCAAAGTTTGGATTAAAAATTAGTCCAAAATTTGTAACCGTGTACAGGTCAATGTTGCCAGAGACCGACATCCAAAAATCCCGTTCTCTACTCTACCATGTCCCGTTTATTCCGTTTTAAAAATAGAAAATTCCGGAAAAAATCCCCTTCCCAAATATTCATTAAAAAGCTTGTTTTGAAAAGAACAATTCACAAATAATATATATATTTCTTAAGAACAAAATATATTAGTTTTATATTAGTTGTATGTAGGTATATATAAAAATGAAGATGTGTAATGTATTGTGCGAAAAACTCGAAGATTTTTAAGGCGTTTTTCTGAAACACTCTGCCCTTTACTTGATCCGCACAGGAAAGTGCAGCCATAAGCCTTCCACATAGCCGTATATCTGACGCCTTTCACTGGAACCAGCCAATCTTTATACTCAGGAATTTGGAGCCATTTTTCTTGGAAAAATTCTGCTCCATTCCAAGCTTTTTTGGCGGTGCTTCGGTTGGCTAAAATCGTTGTTCTAACCCGGCGTCTTGACAGGCAATAATCCATTGCTTACCATCTGTCAAATTCCATTGCAATATCATTGCAATATCATTGAATATCAAAGTAATGGCAATATTGCAAGGGTGGATTTTCTCATGTTATAAAATTAACATTATTTTATTATTAATTATTTAAATTAATTATTTTATAAATTTCTTATGCGCGCTACTTCATTTTTTAAAATAAACACACTTAAAATTTTGAAGATAAATTCAAAATGGCTGTCAAACAAGAAAAAATACAACTCATTGCCAACTCGATGGCAAAATGGATGGCGATTTGACGAAACTGAACACTCATCAAATCGTTTGACAAATCATTTGATGAATATCAAAATATTTTGATTTTTCTGCTGTTCTGACGAACGATTTGACCAATGTGAACACTCGTCAAACTATTTTGTCAGTTCAAAAAAGATTTCAACCTGAGCACATCCCGGCAAAAGAAGGAGCGGAAGACAATTATAGGAAAATAATAATTAATAACTGTGACAAATAATTTATAAAGTAATTTCTTCTTCTTCCAATATGATTTTAATAAAAAGTGCTGCTAAAAATGTTTCGTCATCGCGATGTGCTAGTTTCGGTGTTCAAGACAAAATTAAATTGGTCGAAAAATTTTATGAGTATGAACACTTTTTTGTTCAAACGATTTGACAGACGATTTGATGAGCGATTTGAAGTGTGAACGGGGTTAATGACACTATCCAGTTAAATTTTGAACAGGGTTTCTTAAAAGAATATTGCTTTCAATGGTTCAGGGAAATAACGCCCAATGAAATAACGCCGAAAATAAAAATTAAATAAAGCCCAAAATATTGTGGGCATAAAAAAATTAAATAAGAAATAAAAAATTAAATAAAGCCCAAAAAATTAAATAACGCCTAAGTTGAAAATGAAATAAGACCCAAAATTTTTTAGGCTTCCAAAAATGAAATAACGCCCAAAATCACAAATGAAATAAAGCCCAAAAATTGAAATAACGAAGAAAGAAGTTTATTTGCATCATCAATTTTTTCTCATTATCTTTCTGCCATTTCCGAACATGTTTTCCTCCAATTCCACCACCGCTCTCAATCAAAGTTTGCAATTCGCGACTTTTCGAAAATTCTTTGTTGCGAAAAATATTGACGAATTTGAAGAAGTTTTCTGTTTTAGGTATTTGACGACCGAGTACATTATTACATCTTTCTATAGAAGATGTTGTTTTTTTGCGTAGCTTAAATACGGAAAAATTTGTTGGGCCAATCTGAAAAATAGTTAACATGTAAAAAAAAAATGCATGAAAATTGTTTATAAGAAATAACCTTTGAAATCCATTGCTTTTCAAAATATGTAAAGAAATATGAAAATGTATTTTCCAAATCAAATGAAGCTACATCTTCCTTTATGACATAGTATGCAATCTGAATAGATTTTTCAGGTAGTAAAGGAAGTGCTAACATTTTGTGATAAGCCAGTGAAACTTGCTAGTTGGCTCTAATAAACCGAGAAAGATTGCTGTTTTTACCACGTAGCGCCTCAACGCTTGGCAGTAGTGAAACCAACACCCATAAATTTTTGCATTTTGAAAGGTCGACTTCAAAGACTTTTGCAAAGCTGGCTCAAAATCTGTCATAAAGCAGCTTATTTTCAAATTGAATATATTCTCTTTTATGTATTTGGAAAGATGGTCGTAGGTCTTTTCCGTTCTCTTGTCCATTAAAACATATATAAAAGGAAATATCTAGGAACACATTGAATATGAACATAAAAACAACTAATTTTAATAAAAATAATAAAGGAAACATATACAAACCTTTTCTTGAAAAAAGTCCGAATGGATGGATAACAATAAGTTGAGGAAAACACCCTTGTGGTACTACTTTAAATGTTCCATCAATTAAATATTTTCTATCCTTAGGAGGGATGTATTCCTTAATTATTCTAATATGTTCTGAAATAAAAATACAATATGCAAAGTCGTCTTCTTTAATACAGGCTTTAAAAAAGTGGCATGGTGCGGACTCGTGCATCGTTACGCAGGAGCGTCTCCAAGCATTTTCCCTTTTGAAAGCTTCAACAACGTGAGTGGTGTTTTTGGGGATCGAAAAAAAAATATCCTTTGTTAAATATTGTATTCCGCGCTTTATTTGAGTAAAACATAACTTGCTTGGTGAGGCTTTATTTCTGTTTTAAAAATAGTTTTAGTTTTGAGAATTAGCATTTGACTTTAGAATAGAATGAGTTAAATTTTTAGATAACTTGACACAAAGATGACTAAGACTTACCTGGAACACTCTAAATCAAAAGCAGAACGAATACAGCTCACTGCACTGTTGTTTTGGCCTATTATATTTGCATTATCGATACATTTTTTTTAATTGTTGAAACAGCTTTTGTGTAAAGACTCTTGAATGCCGTGATTATGGTCATTGTTTTTTGTTGGATGCACACACAAATAACACGGTAACAAAATTTCTATTCGCGATTTGCAGTTTCTTATGTAACAAACGTAGTATATTTTCGTTTCGGTTTTAGCCGAATTTATTTTGTATTATTGTTATTCATTCTTGATGTATAGCAATTTGCTACTTGCTCGTCGTACGCAAACATATTCGTATTCCGCATTTTCCATCTTGCACAGAATATTTCGATAAGCAGAAAAATCAAAATTCAAGAACTAATTGAAAAAATATAAGATTTTAACATTAAAAAAAAATTCTCAAACACAAAAAGCACAGGTTGTTCATTTTATTTCAGACGTTATTTCGGCGAAGTGCAATGGCCAACAGTAATAAAAGGTGCTCGACCGATTCTCGATTTTTACTTTGATGCTGATGTTGACTGCATTTTGAAAACCGATACTGATTCCTAAATTTCGACCGATGCCGATACAAAACCGATTAAAATTATTAAGTTTAAACCGTTGCCGATGCTTGAATTTTCTGCCGAATCCAGCCGAAGTCGATTAATCGGCTGAGCACTAGTAATAAGCTTTTTTTTGTAATGGAAATAAGGCAAACTTTGCGAAACCGGTCTTATTTCAAATAGAAATATAAAAATAGAAGATATAGAAATCCAAATATGGCCTTGTTATTGTTGGTCTTAAAAGAATCAGCCAACTTAGTAGCTAAATATGGAACATTTTTGGGCTTAATTTCGTATCTTATTTTAGGCCTTATTTCATAGCGATTAAGATAAAATAAAGATAAAATAAAATAAAATTAATATGAAAATGTATGTTTTTACATACATTTTTTTATAAAAAAGAAACAAAATCACTTTCATACACATAAGAAAAAATGTAATGTAAAAAGTATTATTTTAATGCTGAAGTTTATAATTATTAATTGAAGTTTACTATAATAATAAATGAGAACATTTTTATTTTATTTTTTATTACAAAAGTATTGAATATTTTATAATCTTCCGTTCACACTCACAATAGTATGCACCTACAATAGTATCGAACGCAAAAAAAGTAACCAAAATGTTTTCCGTTAACACGATAAATCAAATTATAGACGAATGAGTTGTAAATATTTTTATTAAACCAAACTTATATACTTGAATTAAATGACTGATGCAAAAAATGTTTACCAAAAGTTTCGGCTATTCGGCCTCAATATGGCAAATAGGGCTGAAACTGGCCGTAACCGAAACCGAATATTCAGTCGGACACTAAATATAACATTTTGGTAATAGTACTGTTTTATTATGGGCAAGACTTGAAAGCAAGTTATTTTAGTACAAAATCTTGCCAGTACTGCAAGTGTACTCTTTCCCCTACGTTACCAAAAATCACGTAAACTCAAAACAATTTGTCCTACGAACTCAAATTCTTGCTTTCAAACCTATATAAAGCAGGTCATAAAAACAAGTAAGTAAACCGATTTTGAGTGAAAATCCTGTTTTTAGGATTAAAATCCCGCGTGCCCTATTGAGGTTTAAAAACCCAAAATATGGGCGAAATCCCGTGTTATGGCAACACTGGTACAGGTGAGGAGTGTCTGTTCAAAAGGTCCTATTTAACATTTTTGAAAAAGCTGTTTTTACTTTGGTTAAGCACTTCAAATATTGAATCCCATCATGTGCACAAATAAAAAATGAAGAAAATCGTACATTTTTGCAATATTTTATGCATCAATAATAAACGTTTCCTTTCAGAAGGGCCTATTTGCATATAATTTCATGCATACTGAAAAAATTGCTTTTGAAGATATTTATTTTTAAGCAAAAGGGACTGATCATCGTTGCAAAAGTAAAGTAACGAATCTGAAAATTTTAATTTTCCATAGAATTTTCATTGGAAATGAGAAATTTAATTTTTTAGATTCGCAAGTTTACTTTTGTAACGACGTTATATCCATACAGGCTTTTAGTTTTTGTAAAATATTTAATCAAACGGGCGTATTAAATTTTTTTAAAGACTCTATTACAAGTTCTATTTAAGCTAGCAACTGATTATTCAATGAAATGAAAGTCCTAAATGAGTCCTTATCACTCCAATGCGATCACTACGGTAACCATCCGTCCGTATAATAAAGAATTACTTTCGTCAACTTATTTAACGCCAGCTGCATAACGTAATGCATTTAGATTGTTCCAATCATGGACCCATTGAACTTTGTCAAGAATTTAATCGGAGTAAATTGTGTTGCACACATTTTAAGCAATTGTATTCAAACTGCGGCGGAGTCTGTTCCAATAGACCTAGAAGTCTGTTTGCACTGTAGGAGTAGAACAGTTCAAAGAGATTTGTGAAGATATCGATGTTGAATACAAAAAAATTTTGGGCGACAGCAAAACACCGCTGGCTCTCGTTAAAGCCTAAATTAGAACAGATTTTGAAGTTGTTCGTGCCATTAAAAGAATTATAAAAAGTAACAAGCTTTTATGAAACATTTATTGACTATTTGGGTCAATGGGTCCTTTTACAAAGTGTTCCATGTTGACAGTCTATTGAAAAGAGTTTAGCTTGCATTGAAGGGATGATATATTGATTAATAATAAAGATTTATTTGATAAAGTATTTTATATTGAAAATTATGTAGATGTAAAAACAAATGATGCAACCTCAACAGGCTCGAAATGGGTAGAAATTTTTAGTAATTTTATTGGAAAAATGTATTGAATGCAAAAATATACTTGAGATAGTTGATTTTGTTTGCAGTAAGAAGTAACTTCTTTAGAATTTATATTAATTACTAAGTTTAACTTCCGAATTACGAATACTTTTCGAGAGAATTTTTTTTAAAATATCTTTTTCATTTTTTTCTAAACATACTTTAAATTCTGTCATCCATTTGGAAGTTACATTTAGAAATTGAAATAGATTCTCAAGTAGTAACTTTTAACTGCTACTTCTTCGATGTCCAAATATTATTCCTTAAAGAAATTACTCTTTTAGTTGGCGCAAATTGCTCCATAATTGCATGCTTGGTTTTAAAAAAAAATACAACATTAACATAAGAAACACTGTGTTATTAACATGTACATATAAACATACATAAAACATTGATTTACTAGTCATTAAGTCCCTCAAAAGGGCAATCAAAAATGCCTATTTCTTCACTGCGCAAAAGAGGCTATTTTTAAATTTGAAATTGCTAAAACTTTAAAATCATTGAAATTGTTTAATCCATGCGTACATCATATATAAGCTGTGGGTATATATATAACTGCGTTAAGAAAGTCTCAGAATTGTACGCACAATAAAAACTAGACTTTTTTCAGTTTTCTTCAACTTCATACAATGTCGAAATAGGCCCTTTTGAACAGATACTATTCAGATAATCGAACCTATGCGAACATGGTCGCCGTTTGCGACGCCGATTCGCCAATTCTCTGGCGTTCACCCTTTAAAAGCAGCACTTGTTTTAACACATTTTGTCGACATTTTCGGCTTTTACCACTTTTGCGAATTGAATTTCAGTCATAATTATTATCATGGGCATAACCAGCTTTCGACGTAGGGAGCAAGAGATTATTATCGTGCTTTCTTTACTGTTTTATTTTATGTTTAAAAAATGCTTTTAAAAACTTACATTTTCTACAACATCTCATCTTTAAACACCTACGATATGTAAAATTTTCTCAACTTTTAAAAAAAAATCGGAACTGAGGCAATATGAAAAAAGGGCAGTTTCGTCTTTGACCTTTATTTTTACATTCACAGAAATGTAGGAGAGGTTATGTTTTTATAAAAAACTGAGCATTAACTTTTTTCAGATACGCTTAAGATACGCTTCGCAACAAGCGAATGTTCTGCGAAAAGTGCACGGATCCTTAAATGTGCACAAAATTAGTGGTTTTGTGCGTTGTTTTAATGAAAATATTCGTTTTTTTTGAGCCAACGCACACGTTCGTTAAAATTTAATGAACGGTATTCATAAACTTGAAATTTTATGTTAAATAAACAAAATTAATGATTACGTATAATTTAATGAAAAATTTCTTTAAAGTTTAATGAATAAAATCACTAAAATAAATGAAAAAATCATTAAACTTTATGAATATGTTCGTTTGAATTAAATGAAGTATTTCATTAAACTTATGAAAAGGTTAAAAAATATAATGAACAATTTCATTAAAATTAATGAAAAGGTCATAAAATAAGTGAAGAAGTTCATTCAAATTGTATTAAATTTTAATGGAAATTTGAGTAATTTTTTTATTCATGAAATAGTTGAAAAATATGGTGGAATATTTACACACTTAACCTAATAAATTTAAATGAAAATGTATTGTTTTAATGTTCAAAAGTATATATTTCATACATTTTAATTATTTTATAAATATATTAACAGTCTTGAGAAAAAATGGTATATACTTAGTAAATGTTATTTTATTACATAAAATTAAAATAATTAAAGTATTTGAGGAAGAAATTGATTCGCAAAAATAAGAAGTATTTCAAGCAAAAATTGACTGACTTGTCTGCACTAGCAATGCGATCGGCTTCGTTGGTAATACACTCGTTGGCAACACACTCGTCGACTGCACAGTTCGGAGCGCTAGCGCTTCTTTTTGTTTTTGATTGCTGCAAACATTTGCCAATAGTTTTTGTTTTATAAGACTCTAAATCAGAATTCTTTCTTTTAAGATGTCTTTTACCACAATGGGCCTCGTTGGCCTCAATTGAGGCAGCCACTTTGACCTTAGATGTATTTTATAAATCTAACACCACCACACAATTGTGCACAAAATTGACAACGCAACGTGTACTTTTTAGAAATAAAATGCAGTTTTTTTATAAGTTCTACAAAGATATCTATATTTTTGTATTCTTTTTTGCACAAAGCACAAAACATTTTTTAGTCTTTACGTTAAATATTTTCATCACTGGTAAATACACTTCTATTAATCTTTAATTTACTTCTAAGCACTTTTAACTTATTACTTCTCACAAACAACAATGAAGTAGAACAATTTGTGTCATTACCCCCCGCTACAATAAAGCAATGTTCCGTTAGACGACGAGATTGTTTGGCAATTTTAATGAAGACTGTTCATTAACTTATTCATAAATTCATATTTCAGAATTGATCTGAAGAAATATTTATAAATTGCTTTCATTAAAATTTGTGAACTCGTTTATAAACTGTAATGAAAAATTTCGTTAAGTTAACGAAAAAACCATTAAAAATAATGAATTTATTCATAAAATGGTCAAGAAAAATTTAATGAACAGCTTTCTATTTTTCAATTTTCTAATTCTCTTAAATGTATCTATTTTACACAAAAAGACATGTTTAAACTTGTAAATAGGTTCATTCATTATAATTAGTGTCTGACCGAATATTCGGTTTCGGTTACGGCCAGTTTCGGCCCTTTTTGCCAGTTTCGGCTAGTTTCGGCTATTCGGCGTCAATATGGCCGAACCCCATAACCAAAGCCGAAACTTTTGGTAAAAATTTCCTGCATCTGTCATTTCATTCAAATATATAAGTTTGGTTTAATCAAAATATTTACAACGCGTTACACAAACTTGATTTATCGTTTAAACGCAAAATATTTTGATTAATTTTATGCGTTCGATACTATCATTTTCGATATTGCACTTGATATTAAAGTTTTATTGGTACTGAAGCCAAAAAAGGGATAATTAAAATTCCGAATGAATTCTGTATTTGTTAAATTAAGGAAAAGAAAACGAAATATTTCTATTCTTATAATACTAAACCTTTAAAATAAACGAAGATACTTTGTTTTGTAGTTCTATAAAAATGTGCATTGTGGTACATACTGTTGTGAGTGTGTACGGAATAAAACAAAAAATTAACTTCTTTTTTTATTACTAATTTAATTTTTTATATCTTTTATTATTATACTAAACTTAAATTAATTATTAAAAACTTCAATATACAAAGAATACTTTTTATATTAAATTTTTCTTATTTGTATGAAATGGTATTTTTGTCTCCTATTAATTAAAAAGATTTATTAAAAGGTTTAAAACTTAAATTTTCATATTTACAACCAGTTTCAGCCGAATATTATAAATATAAACCGGAATTTTGGCCAAAACCGAATATTCAGCCAAAATTCCGGTTCATGTCGGACAATAGTTATAATTAAAAAGGATGTCAAAAAACAGTTATTTTTTATTTTTGGATAATTAATTGTGATCTATTCTTTGAACTTCAAATGATTTTATTTATGAGCTATTAAGATCAAGTAAGTTTTAAGAAGGCAACAACAACAACTCTGTATAGATTCAATCATACAGCAGACTAGACAGAACTGTTTCGGAAGCGGCTAAACTCCCATCTTCATGTTTTTTCATGTTTTAAAAATATTTCTCAGCCTCAATTAAACAATTTCGGTATTAAGTGTATTGATCAAATTTGAACGTTTTAAAATCATTTTCTAAATTTTTTATGAAGATATGTAAAATAATATCCAAAAAAATAAGTTGATAATAATCAAAAAGGATTTTTGTGTTAAAACGTAAAATTTCACCTTGATTTTTTTTCTTTGAGTTAGTTGCAATCAACAAGAATTTGCCTTTGCGGTAGCTTGAATTTTTCAGCTTATGCTAGATAAAGAATGATAAATCAAAAACCTTAAAAGTAAGCAAAAAGTTGGAATATAGTTTGATATATAAAATAGTTGCTTCATATTAAAAAGAATAATTACGCTTTTTTATTAAAATTATAAATAAATAAATAATAAATTAAATATAAAATTAAAATAAATAACAAATTAAATAATTTTTTATAACTTAAATAATTTTTTATAAAGAACAGATGGTATTTTAGTTCTAAGATAAGTATTTACTTGACTAGTAAAAAACCACCCTTCAAAGTCGAGAACATTTACTTTATAGAATTACAGCCCTATTCTGTTTGTTAGCTTAACAAGAAATAGTTAAGGAGCTCTTGTTAAGCTGATTGTTATATTATGTAAATTTTAGTATTCTTAAAAATCATTTACAACATAAAAGCTTAAAAAGCTTTTAAAACTCACCATGCATGGTGAAAATCGATATGCCTATTGAAAGAAGAGATTCGCGATATGAACAGATGCTTCGAGTGCAGCTTGTGATTTTGAAGACGCTTGATTTGTTGAATTTGCAAGCGCTTGAATTTGCCACGGCTAATGAAAGATTTCATTATCAACACTTAAAATAAGTAAAAATTCTTCCATTTTTCAGTTTAATGTATTTCAACTCAATATTATATTATCATTTGTATTTTTTTTATTATTTGCACAACAATTTTCTATGTAAGCACATAAATTTCATTCGTTGTTAAGACTCTTTCTGTCATTAACAAAATTGTAAGGAAAATAGCTTTTAAATTTGCAGCAGAATACGAAACCTTAAGAAATTGTTAATATTAACTATTTTGTTGATGTGGTGAGCTTAGTTAAGCTGACAGAATAGGGCTGTTAGTGTTTTTGTTTAAATATTCTTGAGATTCCAAATGCTTTCATATGTTTCCATATACAATCTTAAATCATTCAATTGACATGTAATTAGACATAAATATGGTAACATTGAATATAATTACCTGAATCTAACCACAAATTATTAAATACTTAAGTCTTTTAAGAACTTTTTTAATAGAATAATTAATATCATTGCAAGAATATGGGTTGCTCTCTTCACGAAGAAAAATTACAATTTCGATTTTGATTGTGGCAAACATATTTCTATTTACCGTAAATATATCTCGCTTTTCTAACCATATTTTGTTTATCATACATATTGCTATTTTTGTGGCAAGCATTTCAATGTTTGCTTACAATTGCAGGTAAACATATTTTTATTGATGTGACAAAAAATATTTTTGTGGAAAACAATTCCAAAATATGTTTGCGGTAAAATAATAAATTTTTTACCACGAACAGAAATATTTTTCAAAAATTTTACCTTTTTGCGAATTGCACAGTTTTGTTGCATTGTACACATGAAGGGCAATGACTGAGCGCAACACACGCAGAAAAATGACATTTTCCACTTTGATTGAAAGTAATACCATGATTATCAGTGGCTTTAGTCATGCGACGATTAGTTGTGACCGTAGCCTACTGGTAGTGTGCTTGGCTCGTAAGCGAAAGAGCAGCGGTTCAATCTCAGTCCGGATTTGGCTGCGCCAAATAAAATTGTCCCATACAAAAATGATAAAATCTTTTAAACTAGTTGTCCGAGTTTTATTTTTCATATTCTATTCAGATAACATACAAATTATGAAAATTAGAAATTTTTAGTTTTTAATAAAAAAATTTAATTTTTTAGGAAAGCCTTCCATTAATGTTTTAATGGTAGCGTCCGACACCCTCACAGCTGCTAGGTTCCACTTTCTTTGGAAGTCTTGAAGGTTTTTGGCCTCTTTTTTAGTTGTTTTGACTTCCCTTTTAACTAAAGCCCAGTATCTCTCGATCGGTCTAAGTTCTGGGCAGTTTGGTGGAATAGCATCTCTAGGCACCAAAACTACTCATTCCGTTGGAACCAATCTAAGGCCGCTTTGCTGTAATGACATGAAGCAAGGTCAGGCCAAAAAAACGTGGACACTTTATGTTGACGTAAGAATGGCAGCAGTCTTTTTTGCAAACATTCCTTAACGTATATATCGCCATTAATTGTGCCGGATGTTACGTATGATTTGCTTCTTTTGCCGCAGCTTCTTTTTTACGCAGCCTGCCATACCAGAAACTTCTTTGGAAATTTTTCCACTTTTTTGGCTTTAAATTTTTCAGCAACATTTCCCCGAGAATCGGCCGTATAAAGTTCTTGTCCTGGAAGCTGGGAAAATTTAGCTAAAACGTAAGTCTCGTCGTCCATTATGCAGCATTCAAAGTTATCAACAAAATTTTGTTTCAGCTTTTGAACTCTTTTTTTGCGGTTTCGTTCTTAACGGCGTTTCTATCTGTAACTTTCTGAACTTTGTACGTCTTAAGCCCAACATCTTTCTTTGTTCTGCGCACAAAAGTTTCTGAACATTCAGCCTTCCTTGCCAAATTTCCTTCCCAATACGCATGTATATTTCTTTAGGAGAGTAACCACTTTCTTTGCCTTGACTTGATCATGTGGACCCTTTTTTTTGCCATATTTAATTTAATTTCTTTATTTTTGATGGACTTATGTTTTAAAAATTTGCAATTATGTGTTTGAAAGTGCTTTGGAAATCGAAATTACATTTGATTAACAAACCGGTATACAAAAGGAATATTTTTTTAATATTTATTTATTTGATTGCTAAACCTTAACAGGTTTTATAGCAAATTTAAAATTATAAAATAAGATATTTAATACAATTCGAAAATAAAGTATGATTTTGATTGAAATCATGTATTATTAACAAACTAAAAAGTTTTAATAAATTGCTTAAAGTATATAATTTTCAAAATCGGTAATATCAGACAGCAAAGCGGGGTTGCGTTTTCAAGACAAACAAGGTCAAGTTAGCAACAATTTTTGTATCCGGCAGAGTCGTGTGACAAACAAGGTCTCATACCCAATAAAATACCACTCCAATAGGTAAATATATAATATATATCGTTCTGTCTTCCTGAAGCCGGTGAGTTCAAGGCTTGACAGGGTGGTTACTCGACAAACTAGGTCAACTTCACCAAACCAATTTTCATAAAATAAAGAAAACCAGTTGCGAACGCAGGCACCACGACAAACTGGGTCTTATCGGCCACTCATATTAATATATTACAAGTCGATCTAACGTAGTGTTTCAAGAGGTAAAAAGACCCAAGACACCACGGTACCGTCGACAAGTGTAGTTACAATCATCATGAAGATATGAGGCAACTGAAGATCCCAGGTTTAGGTTCATTCAGATTATTTAGACGTTTATTCACCAAAATCGTCTGTGTAACAACCGTATCGTAGGCACCCAACAACTGAAGCGTACTCTAAGATAGGCCGCACTAGGGAAGCGAATAAGGTTTTCGTTATGAATGGATCATTAAACTCTTTTGCCCAACGTTTAATAAATCCTAAATTACTATTTGCTCTATTTATTATTTTATTTACATGGATATTAAAGCGTCGTTTAGGATCCATTGTAACTCCAAGATCATTGAAAATATCTAAGGACTCCAATGGATAACCACAAATTTTGAAGGTACATTTAATTGGTGGTTTGCGTGAGAAAGACATATGCTTGCATTTCTTCATGTTGAGGTTCATACGATTCGTTTTGCACCAGTTATGAAGATGATCAATGTCGGCTTGCAAAAATACAGCGTCATTATCATTTTTAAAAGTAAGGAAGAGTTTGACGTCGTCAGCAAACATTAAGATGCTAGAATGCATTATGACAGATGGCAAATCGTTTATAAAAAGTAGAAACAGAAGGGGCCCAAGATGACTTAATTGAGGTACTCCTGAAGTAACAGGAAACTCATGTGATTTCTTGAGCTTAAAAAGAACAGATTGTGTTCTATTGCTTAAGTAAGATTCAATCCACTTCACCAACGGTATAGGAAATCCAACAAGATGTAATTTTAAGATCAATAGTTTGTGATTTACAACGTCAAAAGCTTTGCTAAAATCCGTGTAAATAACATCAGTCTGTATGCCTTTTCCAAAGTTTTCTATAGTTTTTGATGTAAATTCGAGAAGGTTAGTAACAGTGGATTTTCCAGAGAGGAATCCATGTTGGAAAGGAGACATTAAAGATTTAACGCTATGCGATAGTCGTGATGTAACAATTGCCTCTAAAAGTTTAGGCAAAGCGCTTAATTTTGCGATGCCACGGTAGTTATCAATTAAAGACCTATTTCCGGATTTATGCAGCGGAATGATAAATGAATGCTTCCAGGCTGCAGGAAAATAGCAGGATTTTAATGATGAAGCAAATAGTAAAGAGATTGGAGTTACTAATTCTTCACAGCAGTATTTTAATATACATGAAGGTATATTGTCAGGAGGACCACTTTTATATGATGATTTAATATTTTTTAAAAATGATAAGACTGTGTTTGTGTCAATTATTGGGAGACAAATATCCCCAGATTGAATATTGAAAGGATAACTTAAATAATCATACGACGATGATGAATAAGTCGTCTTGAAAAAGTCAACAAAAAGATTGCAAATACTATAATCATTATCAGACTCAACAGAATTATACTTCATAAAAGAAGGATAGGAATCAATCTTACGTTTTGTGTTAACAAAGTTCCAGAAGGATTTAGCATCAGATTTGATGTTTAATTTTACTTTTGTTAAGTAGATATTATTGGATTGTTTGCATAACTGTTGGTAACTGTATTTATTCGAGGTATAGCATCTTAAATCGCATATGTTATGTGTTTTTTGATATTTTTTATAGTATTTAGATTTCAGGTTTCTTATTTTTCTTAATTCATTTGTGTACCATACCGGACCCGATGTCAAAGAGGCTTTCCTTTGCGGAACAGCCTTAAGAAAACAATCATTGAGCGTTCTATTAAACGCAAATACCGCATCATCAAGACTCTGAGAAGATAAACTATTTGTATTAATATTTAGAATAGAATTCCAGTTTATATTAGACAAGTTATTCTTCAAAATCACGTAGTTTGTTTTTTTAAAGTTAAACTCAATAGGCGGTTGAGAATCATAGTACTGCACAGATGGTTTTGGAAAATTTAAAATAATTTCTAATGTTGGATGATGAGAATCTTCGGGTGTAACCAGAGGATCTGATTTAGACACAGAAGCGATATTGCTGTCATCAAAAAACACCAGATCAAGCAAATGATTATTTTTGTTAAAGATGCAGTTAAGTTGGAACCAGAGACCTGCAACGAGTAGTTATAAATTGAGTTGACTCGAGTATATACGTATTAATTTGCCTTCTACTTCATATTCGGACTCATTCCAACATGTTGTTATACGTATAACACTCAGCTTAATTGTAATGCTTCATAAGCCATACTCCAACGGCCAGTCGTACGTAGTCGATAACAAGTTGCGTACAACATGTTAATGGCCTTCAAACGAATTATCGTGACTTTTGTAGGGTTGCCAGCTTTGGCGTAAGTTAAGAATTTTAGTTTGAATCTTATTATTGAATTATTCTGATGTTATTGATTGTGTCGTAGCACTATACATAACGGTACAATATGAAGAGCAACGGGTTTGTTTTATATAATTTTTTGGAGTTAAGTGCGCCATTATTCTTTCGATTGCTGACTGCATCAAAGCGTATTAAGTAAGTTTAAAATATATTGTCAACACCTGAAAATATAAAATACCCCAGGAAAATTAAAATCAAATAAAAAATCAAATCAGGCTTGGCTTAGCATACAAAAATATTCATGAAAATATTAGTTCGGAAATTATTATCGATTCATACGCATGTTCATTTCTTTTAAATATATGAAATTCGGTTTTCTCGGTTCGATATAATTTGTTGTATGAATTTATTATTTTTAAATAAATATTCAAACGCTAATTTATATAGCGTGTTTTTAGTTCAGCGTGTTTATAAACATTTATACAAAATTTAAGAAAATAAATATTTTTGTATGCATAACCTTAACAATAGTAGTTTACCACTTATTGATGATTTTATTTTATGCTTATGATTTTCATGATTTTGAAGTGTGTGAATATAATTATTTTAGTTAGTTTAAATAAACAAACCTCATTAAATTGATATGTCTTCTTATTATTTCTTTCGAAGAAGCTCCCTTTATATACAAGGTATGTTGTCTTCGTTTTTGCACCATGGCATAAATCGCACAGAAAAGTTCCATAAAGAAATGTTTACAGCAACTTAAGGGGACAGTACACACCTGAATTTTCAAAAAATCCAATTTTTTATGATTGATTTTTGTTCAAAAGACCCCAAAGAATCTATTTTTAATGATATAAAATTAGAAATTAATTTCTATGTTATATGGTGAAGGTTTTAAACGCAGAGCGCGTCAAGGCCGTATAGTCGGTGTCAAAAACTTTAGATCGCTTTTTCTAGAAATCACATTTTTTGAGTTGGCGGGCGTGATAAAAAAAAATATACTACACTGATTGTCTATAGTCATAAGTCTATAGATTTAACTACGGATAGAAAGATCGGTAAAGTAAATTTGGTTTTCAAGGGATTTTTTGGTCCAAAAAATCGGCTAATTTCGAAAAAACGCCGCCATTTTGTCAATTTTGCCAAAAAATTCTTTAAGTTCAATCTATAGCGGCTTTGATGCTAATTAAAACCCTGTTCTTATTTTTTTTTCAGACTTTTTTGATGGAAAAAATTCGAAATTTTTTTTTTTGTATACTATGAAAATAAGTATGCAAAGTTTCAAAAAGATATCTTGTTCTTTCTTAAAAAAATTTGCATTTTAAAAATTTCATTTTTTAATAATGTAGCGTGACAATGCAAATCAATACATACTTCGTTCATACTACATATAAACTCATATTGCACTTATCACCCTAAGTGTAAGTGCAGTATCAAATAGCGCGGAATTTATTCAACTCCAAATTCCACAATAACTTATTAAAGTTATTGACCGCGTCATGTTTCGGAATTTATTGAACTCCAAATTCCACAATAAATTATTAAAGTTAATGACCGGGTCATATTTCGTTTATTCTCATAGTTTCGCGTTTAGTCATTGAACTCAAGTATCAATGTCGAATTGCATCGATACTTGACTTTCTACTTTTGTCACGTACACCCTTCTTCGTAAGTTTCTTTTTAGATTAAGACTAGCATAAGAAGTCAGTCAAGGAGTGTAACTGTATTGAAAATGTTTGGTCACTCGCGATCTAACCGAAATAAATAAAATTAAAACTAAAATTAAATATTGTGTTTTTTTGGACTTCAATAGCAACCAAGCTATCCTAACAATAATCCAGGTGTGTAATGTTCCCTTAAATAAAGGCAAGCGAATTATATTTATTTCATTAAAAAAAATCGGTGGTAACTCTTCTACTCTTCTAACAGCGGCAGAAGCAGAGCGTTAGTTTGAAACAGCCACAGCATTTTCATACAAAATACGCTAGTAATGACCTATGGGACTGCTAGTTGAGCTATGGGACTTCTGTTTGAGCTATGAGTATTTGGTATGATTGATAAGAAGGTTTGATGTTGAAGTCAGTATTAGGTTGAACTATGACGTTCGATTGATGGATCAAACAATGAACGATGTGTTACTCTCTGAAGCAAAAGTGCTTCCAGTGGTAGTGGTGGTTGTTGTTTGATGTGCACGTATAACTATTCGATTTTGCATGAATCACTATAAGTCGCAAAAACATGACTCGTTGCAGGTCTCTGGTTGGAACGTGCCTTGGATTGAGAGCTCGTTTAAAAAATAATTATCGGATGAACATTCAGACGAAGGTAAAAATATTCTAGGAATTTCAGAACAGCAGTTCCAAGAAACGTTTGGCAGGTTAAAATCTCCAGTTATTAAAATATGATCATTAGATTGCATTTTTGAGCAAACTTTACTAATAGAAGCCAAATGTTTGCTATAAACTTCTAAGGTAGAAAGGGGAGGAATATATGAGCATGTAATAAAAAGGCTCAAGGAACCAAACTTAACATGAACACAACAGAATTCAATGTCTAAGGATTCTGGAATTAATAACTCTTCAGAGAAATGTGTCGATTTGACTGCAATCAACACACCCCCGCCTTTAGAGCAAATACCAGGAATGCAGTTTCTATCTTTGCGGTATATGCTAAATTTGTTGTACAGAATTTCAGTATTTAGAGTGTTAGGTTTCAGCCAAGTCTCACTAAAAGCAATTATATTAAAGTGAAGGTTGTGACTCAAAATTAATATATTATTTATTTTTGTGTTAATGCCACGAACGTTTTGGTAAAGGATAAGGAACTGAAAGCAACAATCTAGTTTTTTTGATTCTTGTTAAAAACCGGAAAAGTAGCCAAGGAAGTTGTAGGCCGAGGTCTAGAAATAAATTCATGCACCATCGTATTGTCAGGCCAAAACTTTTGATCCAATACCTTGTGAAAAAGATCACCAGGCAAAGATATTTTAAAAGAGGACGTAATACGCTCGTATGAAAAATTGAATTTGTAAACAGAGATATTTTTATTTACAACATTCAGCTTAGAGTTTATATAGAATAACACGTCTTCACCGGATGTATCAGCTGCAAAACGAGAAACAAATATAGATTTTGCAGGCTCAATAATCACAAGTTCTTTATGAACAGGGGCTTTGATACTGCTGTTCGATATTTGTTTCGGTATCGCTCCTGTAGAAACCGAAGTAATTTGAGAAGGTGCAGGGACCACATTTGAGGCAATACAAGTTTCAGCGTAAGTATTTTTTGTGCCAGAAACGCGGGGAGAATCAGCATTTTCCTCTATGATTGGTATTGCTTCAACAGAAGGAGAAATCTGATCAGCTGACGCAGCGACCTTAGTTGGTGCGATATTATCAGTCATTTGATCAGTATTGACAGCTCCAATTGATTGATCTTCAAGCTGTATGTTCACATTAGGGAAAACAGTTACAGTAGAAGGTAGAACAGTATTATTATTGGGCGATGGCATGGCTATATCAGTAGTTTTAGCTGAACTACGAAGATTTTTGTTTGATCGTTTATGTTTTGGAGAATTGTAAGCTTCATCCATAATTTTAAGCTTTTTAAACAAATCTTCGTATTCACTCAGTCTATCTTGTGCTACCTTTAGATCCTTAGCCACCTCCAAAAAACTTTTCCGAAATTGTCTAATAAGTTTAAAGATCTCAACGTTTGTAAACCTGCAATCTTCACAAGACCAACGAAGTCCCTTACTTTCGTTGAGTGCATCGAAGATCCTTGCAGTCAACGCTGCACAATTGATATGAAAAAATGAATCACACAACCAGCAAGTAACCAGCCGGTCTGATTCACCTTTTACAGCGCAGTTTCGGAAATTGCAGATCATTTTCAGTTTAATAGAAAGTTTTGCAATATAGATGAAAGTAAAAGGAGAAAAATGAACTTAAATGCTTTTAATGAAAAACAGTTTATTTTGTTTTAAGACACTGTACTGTAGAAACTTTGAAATGAAGAAATGAAAAGGTTAATTCGATAAAAATCTTTTGCTATTTCTGCCGTTACAGTGCATCTTGATAAACGAGGCTCACTTCTTTCCATTCCAAGTTAATAAAAGCATATCTTAGTTTTATTAAATATATCTTTAAATGTTTTTTTATTGTTCTCCCGAAAATTTCCCAAAGCTTTGGCTGTAATATTTATATTTTCGCAGCATTCTATTTAATCTTTATCACTTTTTTGCAACTGTGTTGTCAGGTTTGACGTAAATGAAAATATTTTATATATTAAATGGATTGCAACCAAATATTCTAGACTCGAAGATGCGACTTGGCGATAGCCACATACAGCTCAAAAGATCGTGCAACTGACAAATGTGGTAATAAAATGCACTTTTACGTTAAGTTAAGGGACGGATAATAGTTTGTACTCTTGAAAAATTTTCTTTTTTAACTAAATCGTCCCCTCTCCTCTAACATTCTAGCTCCAACAGCGAACATTTTAAACTCGGTCTTCTCAAAACAACTTTTTAAAAGTCCATGTTCACTGCCATTTAAAAATTACATTGCTTATTCATTTCAAACTT
Organism: Dichetophora obliterata; assembly: GCA_963920525.1. Lineage (NCBI taxonomy): Eukaryota > Metazoa > Arthropoda > Insecta > Diptera > Sciomyzidae > Dichetophora > Dichetophora obliterata. Next base: position 156,448,738 of record OY986436.1, read on the forward strand.
GGTACACACTTTCTACATATAAAATATCTCCCATCAACGATAAGTTTTGAAATTTTTTTTTAGATGAAGGGGGTTTTCCACTTACAAAATAACAGCATTTTTCGTTTAAAATAGCAATTTTCACTTTAAACGACCGCCAAAAATTTAAAAATAAAATAAATAATTATCAGAAAACGTTGGGGGAGGATTTGATTATACTTGGACTTAATTTAAATGTCCTTTTATTTCAGATAATTTCCAGCTGAGATACAGTGAACACCGCAAATCGTATATTTCCAAAGACGTTCTTTTTGTGGTTTGCCAATTTTTTTGTTCTTAAAATAATTACATAATTATATTAAACTGATACCTTATAATAATGTACAAAAGGTTTTAATACAGTTTCTCTATCCATGTTTCTAAAAACAATTCGCAAAAAAAATGTTTTTTACGCTGAAACCCTTACTCCTCTCTTAATAACTTAATGAACAAGGTACCAACGCTCATTATGATTTTAATTTCACAGCCTGGTTCACGTTAGTACGGTAGAAACAATACAAAGACAAAAAAATAAAGTAAAATATTAATATATTATTTAACTTAATATCTAACCAAACTATTCACATACAATTTTTAAATGTGGCCTTGTTTCGACAAAATTAAATAATTTGGAATATCTGTGTTTGTATTCAATACATAAAAATTTTCTGGATAGCTAAGGGGGGCGGTGGGGGTTTGAACCCCTGAAACCCAATTATCTACGGAGTTGCTAAGTCCAATAAACGATTCAAGATGTATGGGAGATGTCACTCTCCATTTTGACTGTTCATAAATTTGAGTATTAAGATGGTGTTAGTAAATGGCGGTTTTGTACCGATTTACCATAATCTGTAGTATATAGTTAAAGAGTTTAGACATTTAAACTATTCGAGTTGTATGGGAGGTAACAATTCCCTTTTTTCAACATCAGTAAGTTTGTTTCAGAAAAATTATGTAAGTAAAGTATGGTTTCGTAGCAAATTTATACGCTCTTTAATGCATAGTTCAAAATAGGTATGTGACGGATGTTATTTTGCGGATACGGATCTGTAAAGATCTTGAGGATGCGGATGCGGATAATTTCAACGCAATCGACCCAGTAGTAAATTTTAATGATTTATCAAAACGTGGGCATGGCTATAGAACGGTCACGCCCATTTTTAGTACTGTTCCGAAAGTAACCATACAAACTATATTAACTATAGTAACTTCTACCGTGCGTGGCAGCCACACAAATATTTTTTTTTACTATACGTTCGATTTGTAATATTTTTAAAAATTTATTTTTCTTATAAGATGATATGTCCAAGCTGACCGTTTTTGATTTTAATAAACTGGAGTATCTTGAATGTGTCATCAAAGAAACATTACGAATGTATCCTTCGGTTCCGTTTATATCACGACAATGTGTAGAGGACACTGAACTGAATGGTCTCATACTTCCCAAGCTTACTCAGATCCATGTCCACATCTTTGACATTATGCGCGACGCGAGACACTTTCCAAAGCCATTGGAATTTCAACCAGAACGATTTTTGCCCTCGAACACTTTCCATCGACATCCCTTTGCATTTGTTCCCTTCAGTGCAGGACCCCGTAACTGCATAGGTAAGTTTTAATCTTTAACATTTTTAACAAAAAATGCCACACAGCTTTTTTCAACAGGGCAGAAATTTGCATTATTAGAAATTAAGGTGATTCTGGTGTCTATTATCAGGAAGTTTGTACTTCTTCCAGTTACACGCATTGATGAAATAACCTTTGAAAACGGACTTGTATTGAGATCTCAACAAAATGTTCAAATAAAGCTGACCAAAAGAAGGTAATGTATGTGGAATGACACATTGTATTCACATGAATGGTATACATAGCGTATGTTTTAATCAAGTATGGCGTTTATAATTGCGAATGTAAAAATAATATAAAACATGTCTGAGAAAAACTTTATTAATGGTTTGATTTCTTTGATTTTATATTAATCTCTTCACGTAAAACATCTTTACCTTTATACTTGCTCATGCCATAAAGGCATGTAATTCAAACTATTCTAGTGACCACACTTATATCCTCTTTTTATTATGGATTTTTGCAAAGAACAAGTTTTTCTGTTGCATCTTTTTAAAATCATTACACGTCCGCACACGCATCGTTTTAGCAATTTCTAAAACGATCTCATAGTTTATATGCTACTCTTTGCTATGTGATCGTGCAGCTGTTTATGACCAATTTAAGATATCCAAGATGTGTTTGTGTACATATGTGTACATATGTGTTTGTGTGTGCCTGTGTCTGCTTCATTTCTAACGATAAATCACAGCAAACAGAGGCTTGTTGTGTGTGAGCATTTACAATCAAGACAGCCTTTAACCAGTTTTTAAATGCTCAGCAATCCGAAGTTCGTCATTCATTTGTTCCCACATTTGTAATAGTTATCGATTGCGATTTTGATTATTGCAAGTCGCCATAGCGGTACAAATGGCGGTGTCCAATTATTGAAATGGCCATAATTATTTTCAATTGAAAACCAATAAGGCAACAAAAAGAACTTTTGTCTGAACAGAAGCAACGAATTTTACATGAAGCCAAACAAAGTAATTCACAACGGTATTGCTATGGATTTCTAAATTGGCAAAGATCACATATGATGGATTCACTTTGTTAGTCGGAAAACTGAATAAGGCAGAAAAAACGATTATACTATATAATATTTGCAATATCGTCTTATATATAAAAATTAGAGATAAATTGAGAACGGATCGTCCGATTTGAGCTTGTTTTTTTTTTTTGTTGTGTTTGTCTCCGCCCTAGGAAATTTTTTACGTCAAGAAAATTGAAACAACACCAGAGGGCGCTACAGTGCAAATTTTTACAAAACTGCCAAAAATGCTTTAACTGCTTATACGATTAACATCCAAATTTGTATTTTAGATTTTTTAGATAGGGTCATTGTTTCATCTTCTTTATTTCGATCTATCTTGAACACCAGAGGGCGCTATGGTACAAATATTTTACAAAACTGCCGAAAACTCCAAAACTGCTTTTACAATTAACATTATAATATGCATATAGCCGTTTTTGGGGACGGTGAGTGTTTTATGGCTTTTTATTTTGATTCATCTTGAACACCAGAGGTCGCTGTAGTACAAATTTTTAACAAAATTAATGAGCAGTTTAGGATTTTTTGGCTGTTTTTTAAACAAAAACGAATCCCATACATCGCCCAAAATAATGTCAACTACGATTGGCGATTTTGGTAGCGAAAAAAAAGGATGTCGATGATTTGAATTTCGTAATTCAAAATGCAATTGCTGTACAATTACGTTCGTTTAAATCGGTTGACTGTGTGACTAATACGGATGAAGCAACCGATTATTCAACGAAGTTCCTGAATTTATTGGAATTGCCAGGATTACCACCACATATATTACATATAAAGGGTGGTTAAATTTTAAGGGCCAATGTTGAATGTGAACCACACCTAAACGTCAAGTTTTTTTCTGCTTTTAATTTGACATTTCTCAATTTCAGACTAATTCAATGTGAACCATAGAAAGATACACAATCAAGCAACGCGTAAAAGTTATTCATGCTTCTTATGAAAACGGACGTTCAAATCAAAATGCATATCATGCGCTTCGTGATTTGTGTCAGTCAATTTAATCGTCTAAATGTGCGTACAATCGGAAAAATCATGCAAAAATTTGAGCAAACTGGGTCTGTAGGAGATGTAAAAACACCAGTGCATGCTCGTACAGCTCGTACTACCGAAAATATTAATGCTGTTCGCGATAGTGTGGCTGAAGAGCCGTCTACCTCAACTCGACGTCGTGCCCAACAATTGCACCTCTCACGCTCGCCGTTGATGAACATTATGCATAAAGACTTGCATTTACCGTATTTGGGCGAATGATAATCCAAGAGTGATTGTCGAAAACCAATGCACCCACAAAGAGTGACTGTTTGGTGCGGTTTATGGGTTGGCGGCATCATCGGGCCGTATTTTTTCCAAAATGAGGCCGGTCAGGCAGTTACTGTGAATGTTGTTCGCTATCGTGAGATGATAACGAACTTTTTATGGCCCGAATTGGAAGATATGGATATGGTCGATATGTGGTTTCAACAGGATGGTGCCACTTGCCACATAGCTAACGAAACAATGTGTTCAAACAAGCTCTTTTGCGGGACAAATTCAATGGCCGTGTTATCTCACGATTATCCAAGATTATGTGATTTGACACCATTGGATTCCTTTCTTTGGGGTTATTGGAAAGAAAAGGTGTACGTCAATAAGCCAGCAACAATTCAAGAGCTAAAGGATGAGATAATTCGGCACATTAACGGCATTGAACCTCAATTATGCCTCAGCGTCATCGAAAATTTGGACCATCGGATGGAGGTGTGCCGCCGAGATCGCGGCGGCCATTTGGCCGATATTTTGTTCCATACATAATTGAACCATACCAATATTATCATAATAAAAGAAATGATAATAATTTCTTAAATAATTTGTGTTTTATTCAAAATCAACATCGGCCCTTAAAATTTAACCACCCTTTATTACTGCGCTATAAAGGACTGGTCGTGAAGCAACTCAAGAATAATGTCATTCAAGCAACGATACTTAAAGGGAAATTCAAACGCGGAGAAGTGTTTATTCCGAGAATTTTCACTGATTTCAACCAATTTACTTTTCGAGTTCAAACGCATCCAATTTCCAGTTTGCCTGCAGTCGTCATGACAATTCATAAATCACAAATCCAATCTTTGAAAGTGTTTTTAATCTCAAATTCCCATGATCCTCGCATGGTCAATTATACGTGGCATGTTCGCTTATTAGGAAGCATTTATCTTTGTTTATTTAGTCGCCGGACAACAAAACGAAGAACGTGGTATACCACAACACATTGAACTGATATGGCATGACATGACCATATATCGTCACCTGTATGCCAAAACCATGAATGTGCTTTTTTATAGATTTGGGAAAACGAGTTTAAAGGTTTGAATGCTTCTGAATATCAGGGAAGTAAAATTTTTTAAATTCTTATTTACAGAATGGTAAGTATTTAGTGACTTAACAATAGTTTAAAATTTGGCTGGCCTACCTCTCTCCAAATGGATTTAAAAACACATTCATTGTTTTGGAATGCAGAAAAATTCCAATTTATAAAACTTTCATGCTTACAAAGAATCAATTAATCTAGTATGAATGTTGAAGATCTGTTATTTATTGATACTTTGGTTTGCAGATATGTGGGCATTAGGTCCCTCGATTTATGATTTAAATTTGGTTGGCCGACCTCATTCCTAACGGATTATAAAACACATTCATTGTTTTGGCACACAGACAAATTGCAATTTTGTTTAAATATTTGTGCCAGAACAATGAATGGCACATTAATTTTTTTGGCATGATAAAAAAAATTAAAAAATAACATTCATTGATTCGGAACTGTATTATTGCGGCAGATCTGATCGACATTTCTATTCCATATGTTGATACAATGTTCCTTATATAAAATTGCATCAGAAACAGCAATAAATCCAAAATTGTTTTTGTTCACATTCATGGTTTTGGCATGCAGGAGACGATATCTAAACATCGTACATCTTATAGTTACAATGTCGAATTGTAATAAAAAGTTTTTATTTTACTTTTGTTCAACTCATCATTTTTTTTTTGTCCAGTCGTAATAAAAACATGCCATTTATGACTTAAACGAATCATACAATATTAATCATCAACTTATATATTACATCTTATACTTACATATAAGAAGCTTTAACCTTTTTACATTCCGTGTAAAAAAGGATTCAAAATACTATTAATCCCATTCAAAATAAAAATTATTCAAAATTCAAAATAGTTGAATTGAATTTAAAAAGTGTTTAAATTTAAGTGAAACTTTATATGTGGGTGCTATAGGTCAACGTTGCGGTCACTATATATATAAATGCTACCAAGCCGACTTTAACCGTCCATAAATCAAGTAAAATGCTATATATTAGACCAGATAAGGTTTTGATCGTTACGCATTAAAGTTTCAAAAGGAAACGTCTGGCATGTGGTGCTCGAATTGCTATTTCCTTAGACACTTTCAAAGTTCTCACAAATTCACAAGAGAATCATCAACATTCAATGAATTGGGGCAGAACAACGTTTGACGGGCCATATAGTTTTTTAAAAATATTTTGTTAAAATAACCGGTGGGAACAACGATTAAGAATAAAATAAGTCTAAATTAAAAACAAAACAGGTGCGTCGATTTAGACACTCGATGGAAACAAAGTGTGGTTAGATTTAATTTTTTTTTTTTTTTTTTTTGTTTACTGGCACTATTTACATTTGTAAATATTTTTTCATATAGTGGGGTTTTTCCATTTTGTGGCTTTTTTGCATTTCCAAAGCACACAGCGTTGACAACTGATGTTGAAAACTGTTTTTTAGCGGTTTCGTTCCTGCGTTATTTTTCTCCCGAAGTGTAAACGTCGTAGTGTAAACATAGTAGAGAAAGAGTTTTTATTGATCAAATCAGTGATAATGGCAGACAACAAACAAGAGCTTAAAATATTGAGTGGTGCATTGGTGGCCCGATAAGCATTTTACGAGTCATTTGGGAAAGTTCAAGAAATTGGATTACAATTTGTTTAAATTTGGAGGCTATCGTGTGATATGCAGGAAAGGTGCTTCGAAGAATTTGTTGCCAATGTGGTGGAATCCGATGAAGAACAAGTGCCAACGGATGCAACAATAGCTGTTAATATGGGGCACGGGGGTGACTTTCAGAGTGAGAAAAAGATATTGAATTCGAAGATGACACCGCCCAAATTCCTCGGGTTGTCCCATATTTCCTAAATAAAAATGCTATCGAGTGCTTCATGGCAGTAAGTATTCAATCATTGACTACAACAGAGGATTTTATTTTAAATGAAGATGATCGTGGTCATTCAAAAGTGAAGGCTGCTGCAAAAACTGATTTTTAAAATATTTTCAAAATATCAAAAAAATCTATTCATTTATACTTTCTCCAATAAATGCTGCCAAATATGTAATGTACGTATATTTAAAATATAAAAAAATTATATGCATTTTTTCATAAAATTTTTTAAATACTAAATACAAAAAATACAATAAAACATAATCAAAACATTTGAAATAAAGAAATATTTTCTAATGTAAATAGTTCCAAAGTGAGGAGTAAAAATCAAAAAGTATCAGAAAATATTAAAATTAACAACAACTTTTGATATTTTCAGAAAGAAAACGAAAAAATAGTCCCTGAGTGGAAGCCATATCAAAATCGAATAAAAAATAAAGGAGTTATGGCAAATTTAAAATTGGGATATTTACAAAAGTAAATAGTGCCAAAGTGAGGATTAAATAAATAACAACATATGAGTGAAAATTTTAAAACTAGCCACCAAAAACAGAAATTAGTTCTATTAAGTTCTATTAAGTAGCACATACGGGCGTAAACATAAAAATATTTCTAAAAAAAGAGATGCGTCGCTGGACACACGAGAAAAGCGAAGCTTTTAGCATCATAATGGCTTTTTTTAATAAAAAATTTAAATTTTTAAATTACAGAATTTTAAATACCCTAATGTTAGAAAAAACAAAAACTATTCATCAGCCGAATCATCTGAAATTTAAATATGCTATTCCTAACATCGGTGGCTATCGCTGGAGCTAGAATCAAAGTTTTATTTCAAAAACATCGTATATTTTACACTTAATAACATGTAGAAAACAAGCTATTCCAAGAACTTAACTTTCAAAAGCGCGTCATTCTGTCAATTTTTAATATTTTTTACTTTTCCATTGCAATAAATAGACTTTGCATATTTTTTTTCAAAAATCTTATGGCACAGTAACATTCTACGTTTAATTTCATTGAACTAAAGTGCATTTTGTTTTTAAATTCTCACAACATAAGCATATGTAAAAAATTGTTAAAAGTCGGAATGTCAGAATTCATATTCTTAGCATTAAAATGTTTTTAAAAAAATTTTTATGGAATTGAGAGGTCGGACTAGTCGTGGTATAATCGCAAGATGGTATAATCGGTAACAGTGTTAAGGTTTTATTGTTCACCGAAATACGCTAAGGGCCAGGTTTTCAGAGCAAATTTAACTCTGTTTCGAAGTTTAAGCCAAGGAGCAAGTTTTTCAGTGAATATTGACTAAAGTTTAAACTAAGGTTAAACGCAGAATATTGGTTGGATAAACTTTGGTTATCTTGCCATGTGATCAGGACAGATTTTTCATTTGCCTAGTTTATGCAACTTTCTTTTTTCATTCGCACTTGACAACGGCGGGATTCAGCGAAGTCAACTGTTGTGAACTGTAATGATAGCGATACATAAGTGATCTTTGTTTTCCTCTGAACGTGTTTTTAATCTTATCGTCAGAAAAGTGGTAAATTATTTAATTTCACTATTGTTATGTTATTATGTAAATAATTTAATTGCAAAGGTTTCTCACTCAAAATTGAACACAACAGTTGCCAACTGTTGGCAACTGTTGTCTCTGCTGAATGCGGAAAATGTGTTTTTTTACTGTCGGCTGTTAGAAATTATCAATATTGCCCAAAACTCAAAAGTGCGTTAGGTCGGCCGGCCGTTGATCGTACTTTGGTCTGCGTTGTAAAAACTTTACGATACAAGTGTCAAAACGGACGACCTCAAACTTTGCAAAACTTCATGTTGCGTTGACAGATTTTGTCAAAAAATTCTATTCAAAAAATTCCACAAAACTACCCTTTATCACAAATTATGCAGTTTTTAATGGAAATATAATATGGAAATGGAAATGGAAATGAAATATAAATAACACTGTGCAACAGTCAACAAAAGAACAGGATCCTGGTATATAGGTTCGATACTATGATCAAAGGTGAGTAAAAGGTGGGTTTCGTGAGTTTGGCCAACGTTTTTTTTTTTTTTTTTATGGCCCATTATATACATTGGCCCCCACCGGAATAGCAACCTTGACGTTGGTGTGGGGGCTTAGGTCGCTAGGATGCAGTGGGCTGGAATGACGGAAGCGCAAGCTTCTGACAGGGGTCCTAGGTCATACAGGTCGCTGCATCCTGGCGATGCACTAGTAGCTATTCACTCCTACCTTATATCCCCTTTTCACTCCCCATACCCTCCCTACTCATCCCATATCTCACCTCTCCCATCCCAGTCCTAGTCCCTCCGATGGGCCGAATCAAGGTGTTATGCGACCCGTGCCGAGGATTTGCTAGGCTGGAGGCCCATTAAAAATAGTCCAGTCCCAAACGGAGCGTACCGGATACCAGGCGCCCTCTGGTACTATCCAGCCTTACCCGCGCACAGGGACCTCTGTGGGGGTGGACCTTCCTTTGTCCCACACTCGTGGGAACTATATGGATAAACAAGATAATGAAAACAAAAACAAAAACAAAAACAAAAAGGATCGCTCCTCACTGTGTCCACCGGCGGCCGCTGGTGATTTTTGTTTGTTTTTGTTTTCATTATCTTGTTTATCCATATAGTTCCCACGAGTGTGGGACAAAGGAAGGTCCACCCCCACAGAGGTCCCTGTGCGCGGGTAAGGCTGGATAGTACCAGAGGTGCTATCCAGCCGCCAGCAGTCACACCTCCCCTATGGTTGGAGCAGGCCATAGCGGTTGCAAAGCTACTGCCAAAAATGTCACCGGGGCGGGAGCAGGCCTGGGTATAAAGACAATTACTGCCAAAAAATCCACACTACTGCGCAGGGGTGCCATAGTCGTTGCAGACTCGGACCACGATAGCGCAAACTCAGTTGAGGACAGGCTACTCCTCTCTCAGGACAAGTCAGCGGGTTCCAGCTCCTCTCGCAAGGAAGGGCCCAAGACCAAGTCAAAGGAGGGGTTGAAGGCCAAGGCCAACTACAAAGCGGCCCTTAAAATCTGCAGCCGGCTGTCAGGCAAGATTGATCTCTCTTCCAAAGAGAAGGAGTCGCTCGCCTGGGCTAAGCTGAAGGTGGAAAAGGGTCGCATACACTTCGCGAGCAGACCAAGCTTTGCACCTACGACTTCGCAGTTCGCGAACAAAGAAGAAGAGCAGGCTGCTTAAAAACGCCAAAGATCGGTGGAAAGTGCGAAAGTTGGAGCTTCAGCAAGCAAATGACAGAAGCAGAAACCGACCACAAATACAATCCCGCAGCCTAAACAGGAGGTAAGAACCAAGGCCAGTGACGTGACTAAACGACACCTGATCGTGGCACTGATCGACCGGAGTGATCCGCAAGGCAAAATGACCCTTGAGACATGGAAATCCGTAGAGATGAAGCTTCGTGAGGTGATGTTCGTTAGGTTGGAAGCCCAACCTGACGCTCCCATGCCCACATTCGATGGAGCAGGCTGGCTCAACGGGGTTAAGATCCTAAAGTGCAACGACGATCCAACTCTGCACTGGGTGAAAGCAGTAGCCCCGACACTCCAAGGCCTATGGGAGGGTGCCCAACTGGAAGTAGTGGACAGGACTAGTATCCCGTCCCTGCCAAAAGCGAAGGTACTCTTCCCAAGAGTATTGCCGCAGGACTCCGCACTAAAGCTTCTACAGAAGCAAAATCCGGACGTGCCAACAGCTGATTGGAGGGTGTTGAAGGTTGCTGATCCACTACCTGATAGTAGCGGGGGGCAGCACTACATCCTCCAAATCAACAAGGAGGCAGAGGATATCCTCTACGCGCGTTACGGGAAGATGGCGTGGGGCGTGGGTAGTGTTTATCTGCGCCTCAAAAAGCGCCACCCCAAAGACAACAACAGCAACACACTAGAGTCTGGAGAGGTGGAAAAAGACCTCGGCCTAGAAGCCGTGACCGACGCTGCCCGAGGACTCAGTCTGGAAGATGCGGGTGACGGAGGCACACTTACAAAAGTGGACCCCGTAAAGGAACCTTCAGCCTAATGGAGTTGAAGGTCCTTCAAATAAACCTGCATAAATGCAAAACCGCCAGCATAGAACTCCTTCTCGTATTGGAGGAAGGAGGCTACGATGTGGCTTTGGTACAGAAGCCGTGGATTGCCTCGGGCAACGCGGTATCTGGCCTAAAGTCACAAAACTTCAATACGTTTTTCGCAACAACAGTAAGTAGAACAAGAACAGCCATCCTTATAAGGAAAGGCATCTATACTTATCTAATGTCTCATTACAGCACTGACGATCTCACCGTTGTGGCGCTAGAGGGCGACGCGGACGAGCCGATCCTGGTCGCCTCATGCTATATGGCGCATGACGTCGACGCACCACCAGACGAGCTGCAAGGAATGGTAGCAGTCACCGGCGGGAAAAACCAAGCAATTGTCATCGGAGCAGATGCCAATGCACACCACCCAGTATGGGGCAGCCCAGACATCAACGATCGAGGTGAGTCCCTACTTAACTTTATTCTACAATATAAACTTAGCGTAGCTAACATCGGCGAGGAACCCACGTATGTAGGCCCCACCTCGTCGAACGTGTTACATCTAACAATATCCTCTGACAACAACACTCTGGTCACAAATTGGAGGGTGCTAGCGCAGCCCTCCTTCTCGGACCACAATTATATTAGCTTTAGTATAAGCTTTAACTACACTCCAGCTCACAAGATCTTTAGAAGCCCCAGAAACACTAACTGGAACCGCTTCAGAAGCATCATTGAGACCAAATTAACAGCTACTAAACAAATTAATACGGAAGAGGGCATTGAAAGGTCACTGAAGATTCTCTCGGCCCATCTTCTCAAGGCCTATCATGCCTCTTGTAAGCCCACGCGAACAAAGCGTAAGATCAGACCACCATGGTGGAGTCCGAACCTTACAGAGCAAAGACGCGACCTAAAAGATTTCTTTAAACTAGCTAAAATAGCTGACCAAGAGGAAATTTGGGGGCAATACAAATGTAGGCTCAAACTTTTTAAAACAAACGTACGCAGAGCAAAAAGACACTCGTGGAAGAACTTCTGCTCAAACATGCTGGTGGCGTTGCAATCTACGCTAAAGCCTGTTTTCCTTGTAGAATAGTACACCAATCATATACTGGTAGTTTATGCGAATATCTTTTTTTAAATATTACTGTGGGTGTAAATAAACTTCTCGTTGCAACCATATATAGACCAAATAGGAATGTAGATATCGGCCCATTAGTTGACGTTATTGAACAAGTGTGTTTACCATATAAAAACATTATTATTGCAGGTGACTTTAACAGCGACATACTAACCGAAACTCATTTACTTCACAGCATGCAATCCCTGGGTCTGTTTCCCGCTAATCAGGATACTCCTACGCACTTCACTAAGACCAGTAATACGTTGCTCGATTTACTATTTGTCAACGATTTATCAAATATCCTACTATACGACCAAATCAATGTATGTGCCTTTTCTAAACACGATCTTATTTTTCTTACTTTCGATCTTCAAACAAATTTTGCACCAGAAACTTATTTATATCGAGATTTCAAAAATATTAACTATAACTTACTCAAAACAGATGTAGAAAGTACGAACTGGAGCTTAATTTACGGCATGACATGTGTTAACGAACAACTTTTGTTTTTAAACGATAATGTTAGACGGTTATATGACAAATTCGTAGTCTTGAAGTCTAAGACAAGTTCACTTAAGAAAAGACCTTCACTTAAGAGGTTCAGTCGTCGAAAGAGGTTCAGTCGTGAAATTGAATTAATGATTTCAGATAGAAATAGCGCTTACAATCGCTGGAAACGATTCAAAACTACAGAAATGTACATGAGTTTTCAGAAAATCAGACGAACTGTTAACTCCATGGTTAAGTTAGCCAAAACTAAATTCTACGAATCCAAATTCAGCTATGCGATTAGCTCAAAGCAAAAATGGAAACTTATACGAGAAGTTGGCATTAACAAAAAAAACCACTTATCCATAGACACATGTTCAGTAAATGAAGTCAACGAACAATTTGCCAATATAAACACGCCTTCTGCCGATATTTCTGATTACACACACAACACCTTTCCAGTAAATCTACAAACTTTTAGTTTTAGCTGCGTTGACCAGATTGAAGTTTTAAGATGTGTTTTGACAGTAAAATCTAATGCGACAGGATTCGATGATATGCACCCCGTGTTCCTGAAGGCGCTTCTTCCAACCTTACTGCCTTACATAACACACATTTTCAACTTATCTTTAACATGCTCAATTTTCCCTGATTGCTGGAAATCTGCTAAAATAATCCCATTACCTAAGAGTGCTTCTGAATATCGCCCAATTGCTATATTACCTTTCTTATCTAAAGTTTTTGAGCGCATCCTATATACTCAATTAAGTTATTTTATCAATCAGAACTCACTGATTACTGAAAAACAATCAGGTTTTAGGACCAAAAGAGGTTGCACCACAGCTTTATTACAAGTGTCAGAAGAAATTCGTGAAGCCTTAGACAACAACAACGTTACTTTTTTAACTCTACTCGACCACTCTAAGGCATTTGATACGGTAGATCACAAGTTGTTGTGCTTAAAACTTACAAACTTGTTCAATTTCTCAGACACTGCTGTGAAACTTATGAAATCCTATCTATGTAACAGAAGACAAGCTGTCTGCGTAAAAGAGATAGTTTCAGAATATATCTATATGTCTAGGGGTGTTCCTCAAGGTTCAATACTGGGACCCTTATTGTTTTCTATGTACATCAACGACATAGTATAAATTCCACAATACTCCAATATTCATTTGTACGCTGATGACGTTCAATTGTATATAAACTCTAAACCCTCAGATTGCGAAGAGTGCATTGACAAGCTCTGTGTTGACTTAAGGAATATTTACAATTGGGCATCGAAGAATGGGCTTTGCCTCAATCCAGCTAAGTCAAAAAGCATTGTCATTCATAAAAGTCGATTTGACTTAAGCTCTATCCCCAGCATTAAAATAAACGGTACAGAAATACAATTTGTCGACCAGGCAAAAAACTTAGGGATTACGTTCAACCGATGTTTAACGTGGAATAGTCATATAAATAAATCCATTGGCAAAGTGTATGGTATGCTTCGTAGTTTGTGGACAGTACAATACTTCACGCCTCTTAATATTAGAATGCAGTTAGCAAAAACTTACTTGATTCCAACTCTACTGTATGGCTGTGAAATTTTTGCAAACTGTGATAGTGTAACTAAAGCTAAGCTAAACGTTGTATATAATAACATCGCTCGATTTATTTTTGGACTTAGGCGTACGGATCACGTTTCGCGACATGCGTGTAAAATTTTTCACATGCCTCTGGATTCACTTTTAAATTTTAGAACAATTCTGATGTTACATAAAATTATAAATACTAAGTCACCACCAGAGTTGTTTCAAAAGTTACGTTTTTCGCGTTCTGTTCGTAACAATAATCTTATACCAATACGTCATACTTGCCTAACGTCTGAACGACAATTCTTTGTCTACGCAATTCGGCTTTGGAACTCACTTCCCAGAGATATACAAATTACCGGCAATGCATCAAAATTCAGAAAGAAACTTTTTAATTATCTTGCAGTTTAAATAACGTACCTTCTTACGATTATCTTTTATTTTTTATTTCTTTATTTTTTTTCTTGTCCCTCTCTATTCTAGTGAAGTGCCCGGGATACATGACTATTAATTTTTCTCTTTTTATAATAATTTAATTTTTTTTAAATGCTTTACAATGTTTGATGTTTAGATAATAAGTTGCTATATACACATGCTATCTAAATATTGTGTTGCTAGTACTTTAAACATAAGATATTTATCTTGTTGTACTAGCATATATCTCAAACATATATAAATAAATAAATAAATAAAAATAAACATAGAAAAAACTGCGGTCACAGCAAGGCTCAGGAAGCTACTCTCAAAGCAGCCTTCCATTCAGAGCCAGCTACGCAAAGACAATGGCCAGTGGAGGGAGAGCAGTCAGGAATCCCTCGAGGTGCTTTTAAAGGCGCATTTTCCTGGCTGTACCGAAGCTCCTAGCACTGCTACAATACGAGGGCACAGGACAACCCCGCTACAGGTTCCACACGACTTAATAACGTCGGACGGAATCGCATGGGCTATAAACTCGTTCTCGAGATACAAATCTCCAGGACCAGACGGTATAATTCCTGCCATGTTGCAAACGGCTGAATCGCGAGTCGTCCCATGGCTGAAGAATATATTTAATGGATGCATCAGGCTAAACTATGTACCTGTGGCTTGGAGGACAGCGAGGGTTGTATTCTTACCGAAGGCAGGTAAGAGCAGCCATCCATGTCCGAGAGACTACAGGCCAATAAGTCTGACCTCCTTTGTACTCAAAACGCTCGAGAAACTGATTGACTTGCACCTAAGAAACAATTCAATCCAGTTATCAACCAACCAGCACGCATACACGAAAGGGAAATCGGTTGAAACGGCACTACATTCCCTAGTAGTAATCATAGAAAAAGCCCTCCACCACAAGGAATACGCACTCGGAACGTTTCTGGATATCTCAGGTGCATTCAACAATGTATCAACCACCGCAATCCTTACTGGATTACGTGCGATAGAGGCACCACCGGCAATAAACCTTTGGTTAGACAAGTTGCTAAGCTGCAGAAAGGTGCGGGCTGAGTGGGGCACTAAATCCATGGTAAGGGAAGCTCGCAGTGGGACACCCCAGGGAGGGGTCCTCTCGCCACTACTATGGAATCTTGTGGTTAATGAACTACTCGAAAAGTTCACAGGTAGAGCCCCGAGGATAACTGCCTATGCAGACGACATAAGCATTATTATAGTAGGGAAATGTCTATCAACAGTAAGCTCCATAATGGAGAGCACACTTAAAGATGTACTTAGATGGACAAATTCAGTCGGTCTTAGTATTAATGCAGAGAAAACGGATCTGGTTCTGTTCAAAAAAAGGTACAAGATACCACAGTGGATACCACCGAAATTGAACGATATACGTCTCATACCGAAAACTCACACAAAATATCTAGGAGTCGTCCTGGACAGCAAGCTGTCATGGAAAACCAACGTGGAAGAAAGGGTGAAGAAATCCACCATTGCACTATATACATCCAAAACGATGCTAGGCAGTACTTGGGGTCTCTCACCCTTTCTGATGCACTGGATCTATGTAACGGTAGTGCGTCCTATTCTACTCTATGGGATTATTGTGTGGTGGCCGGCTGTGAACAAATCAACATTCCTCAGGCACTTGGAGAAAACTCAGCGGCAGGCAGCGCTATGCATCACGGGGGCACTGAAGTCAACTCCAACTAAAGCGCTTGAAACCATTCTAAGTATGGACCCCCTGGACATACACGCAAAACTAATAGCCGGAAAAACGGCACAACGCCTTACGACAGCAGGCAACATGCCCATTCAAAATTTTGGACATTGTACAATCGGAAAGGATCTACCTAGTAGCACGGACTACATGGTGCCTCGCACGATAGTCAATTCCAAAGTACGAACTCTTCTGGGACCAAAGGACTGGTGCAAAAGTATAGAACAAGCACAGCAGGCGGTCAACTTATTTACCGACGGCTCCAAAATGCCTACGGGTGTAGGTGCGGCGGTGTATTGAGCAGAGCCTAATATAAGGCAGCCATATAAACTGCCGAACCACTGCAGTATCTTCCAGGCGGAAGTATTTGCCATAAGGAAGGCTGCTGAGATAGCCCTCAGCATGGACACACAACACTCTAACATCAACATTTTCGTTGACAGTCAAGCGGCGATCAAATCCATGCGCTCCGCTAGCATCAAGTCCAAAAGTGTCTTGGCTGGCAGAGATGCACTAGATGCACTATGCGCTTCGAAAAGAGTGCGCATCTACTGGGTCCCTAGCCACCAGGGCATTGAGGAAACGAGATGGCAGATGGTTTAGCAAAGGAAGGCGCCGGGCTGGAATCAGAACTCGCAGAACATGTACTTACTCCGCTACAAGAGTTGTACAGGAACCTCGAAAGAAGAGCCACAATAGCAGCGAATCGTAGATGGAAAGATACGACATCGTGCAAAATCTCGAAAATCATGTGCAATGCACAATGCGAAAAATGAACTCTGTTCATCTTGGCACGCCCGCGCAAAGATTGCAGGACACTAGTGGTCATGCTCACTGGTCACTGCATGACGGCAGCCCACGCGAGGAAGCTGGGCATCACCACGGATGACAACTGCAGGAAGTGCAAGGAACCGGGCACAGTGGAGACCCTGGAGCACCTGCTATGCACATGCCCCGCCCTACTTAGATCGAGACTAAAATACCTAGGCTCATCGACATTCCCGTCGCTTAAAGATGTAGCCAGGGTGTCTCTAGAATCTCTCCTAAGGTTTGCGAACTCAACGCAAATCTTTTAAGACTTTTAAAAACAAACACAAAGGTTCCTTGTTGTTCGCTACCGGTACCACTAAGGACCTGAATTGGTCTATGTGAGCCTTCACGAAGGCATCCGGTTTAACCTAACCTAACCTATATACATTGGGCCTTAGTGATTTCGACAATTCAAGTAGTAATGATTCAAGTAGTGGATTTTTAAAGACATATGAACACCAATTGCTTCAATTGCAGCCAACATGCTACTAATATCTTTTTCATAGTTTTGTGACCGATTCTTTCCAAGGAAACCAGCTATCACTTATTTTATTGCGAGCCAAGCATCCTTTTCTGCGCCAACTCAAATGTCATCGAAGCGCTTATCTTTGATGAGTTTGCGGATATACGGGCCATTGAGAACGCCTGTAAAAAGAATTGATAATTTTTAAATGTTCAATATATGTCCCAATTTATTTTTAAACTTCAAGAATAACAAATATTGTTAATTTTATGTTTGACTTACGCTTGAAATATAATCCCTCAAGAGGTTTAAAATATCGTTTGCATGTTCGAGATTGTTCTTATTTAGTTGGCTGCGTTTGAAGCAATTGGTGTTCATATGTCTTTAAAAATCCACTACTTGAATCATCACTTGGACTACTTAAGTCGTCAGCTTCCAGCGGAATCAGATGAGCAAAGCGAAATGTTTCACCAAACGGCGTTGCCATTGGAATTAAGGTAATAACATCTCTTTGTACCTATATATTTACATATTTATCAATTTTATAATAAAGGGCTGGCTTAAATTCAGATATCAAGGGAAGGGATCCCCTGACGCTATTATGGCTGAAATATACTCGCGCACGAAAAACTTGTTTTGAGATGCTGAAGTTGCCCACATGGCTGTGGATGGTGAAGAAGAAGATCCCCAGAGTGACATTGAAGCTTATCAAGACTCTGATGATGATTTTTCGAGCAGTGAAGACTTGTAAGACTTGCTGCTTAATGTGAATGATACCAAAAATTACACGAATAAAAATTTATTTTTGTAAATGTTTTCAACTATAAAAAGTGTGTGTTTTATTTCTATGGAAATATAGAATATATTTATTGGTTCTTCGATGTAGGTAAGCTACGCAATGGCTCCAAAACACATCTATTATCATTTATGTATATTTTAGAAAAAAAAATCTTTGTGAGCTTTTTAAGTAATGTAGACTTATTCAAACCACATAGGTATGTTCACAAGAGTTATTTACAATCCTTCTGGCTACAAATAAGCTGAATTTAAAAAGTTTAAAATATGCTAAGTTTAGGAATCATGGTCGAAAAACTGCGAATCTTTTTAAGCTTATTAAGTAGTGTAGACACGTTCAGATCAAATTATTATAGTAACAAGAGTTGTTAAGTATTTTTTTAGCTACAATTCTGTTGAAAATAGTAAAGGAAAAATTTGGACGCCCTTTAAGTTATGACCAACCAAAAAAGTGAAAAAATTAAAAAAAATTTACAATTTTTTAAAAAAAAAAGATTGAAACAAATAATTTTATGAATTTGTTTTGTTCTTAAGACTTGTTTATTAGACTGTTAGCTATAACTTTTCCAAAGACAGTTAACTGATATCTCTAAATCTACTATTGAACAAAAACTAATTATACTTTTTTTTTGTCGAAATCACTAAGACCCACTATATATAATGGGCCATAAAAAGAAAACGTTCGCCAAACTCACGAAACCCAGCTAGGGTTTTACTCACCTTTGATCATAGTATCGAAGCTATATAGAAGGATCCTGTTCTTTTGCCAAAATCTTTTTTTTGAGTCACTGTGAAATTATTGTAATAAAATCCTTAAACGGCCTTCTTTAAAACGTTAAGATATTTTTTTAATGTATGTTTAATATAATAAGGGAATTCTTGCAAAGTGGCAATACTATTATTTAAGCAATTAGTAATTTTTTATCAGGCAGGGTATAAGAACAGTCCTTAAAGTCGATTGTACACTTGCAGCATATATGTCAGCTGCAATATATTATCATATGCTGTCAATAAGTTTTTAAGCTGTAATTTTCAAAATGATTTCTGAACTTTTGAGAATAAAATATTTGTTACTCTTGTTCTAATTCACAAATTTTTACCTCTCATTGCTTTTTTACCGTCTTCTGATAAGAAATTATTTAACTTTTGAAAAACGAAAACAGCGTCTTCATGATAAAGGTTTGCCACCTCGTTTGCTCACCTAAATCAAAGAGCAAATATATCTGGTTTGTGGAAAGGCTTCTCCATTCAAATTTATAAAGCTGATAAACTTATACGCTTTATACTATTTATAAGGGTATTGCCCATTTATATGAATCCCCATAATATGTGAAATATTAGATATATTCACTATCCAGACCATTTGGCTGTGCATTTGAGCACGAGCAAAATATTCATGCTTTTATGCACTTAACACTAACAAAATATACACATAAATGACACTTTTCTGTTTTCCATAAATAAATGCACAGCATCGATCCTGGTGCATAAACAGGTTTCGTGCATGTGCTTATTAAACAGCTGACATTTGACGCGTGAAAATAGAAGAAAAACCATTCATATGTATTTGTTAGAAATGTGTTACATGATATCTCGGGTGCAGCAATTTTCACTAAATCATCCACTCCTTTTACGCTTTTTCTTGACATATCTACCTTCAACCCACAAAATAACACTTTTATGTTTAAATCAGACAAACCTCTCTGCAGACAATGGCAAACCTCAGAGAGTAAAAATTGCCATGTAAAGCTTCTTGAGAACATAAGCCGTTCGGAGTCGGCATAAAACACGTAGGTCCAGTTCTCGATCATTTATGATCAAACATTATATAACACGCACAACACAATTGATCAATAGAAGCTAGGTCAAAGTCCTTCCAAGGGCTGAAATGGCCAGTTTACTTTATTTTATTATTATTATGTTTAAATCATCTGATTTTCCTGCTGTGGGGTCTAGTGTATAAGCTGGTCCTATTAATTTTCCCCCTCAACATTTCTTCTGAACACACCTACACTATATCTGTCACCCTTCTGGAGGGTCCCCATAAAAAAAAACACAAACAAATAGAAACAAAAATTTATATTATAGTTCATATCAAAATATCTGACTCTTAGGAGGGTTAAATGTGTAATCTGGTCCTATTAATTAAACTTTATCTGCCACCCTTCTGGGGTCTCCATACAAAAAACACATAAAAATAGAAAATATCATTGCTCGTTTAAAAAAACCTGACGAATGAGACTCGAAACAGTTTTCTTCACAAAGATTTAAAATTTTTTTTACTGCACTCAAAAACTTTATTTATGAAATATTAATTTAATTTATGAAATATTTTCTTTTCCTAGCCAACACCTGATTCTGACAAATAAAACATACTTCAATAAATTTCTCAATCAAAATTGTGGTGTGTTCACGAAAACCTAACTGCACAACTACAAGTCCTCAACTGCAAGTGCACTGAATCGTATATACCCCTATTTTGTTATATATGTGTAGCAGAGTTGCAGTGATTGAGCTTACTCATTGTGGAGTGAATTCACTATTAGCAGAGAACTCTTTTTTCAAAGTAAAAATCAATCTTTTATTTATAGTAATATTATGTATTTATGCTTCAATATTTATAATATATTAATTTTTGCATTAATTTTGATAGGATATATAATAAAATCATATTTTTATGATATTAAATTCATCAAAATAGTTATTATATTACTTTTACAGCATACAATTTTAAAAAGGTCACACCAATTACAAAATCCCACGATTTTCCCATGAAATTATTTGTTACCATCGAAATACCAACATATTAAAATTTGCAACCGAAAATGCAACGAAATTCAACCCAGCATTGGCATGGAGTGTCAAACGCATTAGCTAGTAGAAAAATTCTCAACTTATAGAGGTATATCTACAATTATTTTATTATGAAATAACGCCAAAATTTGTATGGAAAATTTTTGGGCTCTATCTCATTTTTTATTTTGGGCGTTATTTCATTGGGCGTTATTTCCCTGAACCTCTATCGGTATCCCAACATTAAAAGATTAATATCCTTTTCATTTAAAATGTTGGTCACAAAAAATTTCTATAATGAATTATGATAATCCGGTATAGAATTTGTAATTAATGGACATTTTTTGGGCTTGGACATCTCTATTTTTTTTTTTTTTGGTACAAGCTTTTTCACTATAAAGATTTTCACTTTTTTGTTATTATTGCACTAAAACGCGATGTAGATGTCAGTTTTCCCGCCAAAAAGCCAAAACAATGTGGGACTGCCATATGTGTCAAAAACAACACACGAGGGTAGCCAACCTAAATTATTAAATAAAATCCATAAGAATACATTTTTTAATGTGAAACCGTTATGTCTAAAATAACGAAAAAAGTAAAAAAAATTTTAGGTTGTGCCATGGATGGTATATAACAGAGATCTGCATGAATGGATTCATTCAATGGTTTCAATTTCCTTTAATTTTTTAACTACCTGCAAGTCGAGGGAGGCAAACTACAAGTTTGCGTGAATCATAGGCAGCAAAAATCAAGCCGCCAAAAGTAGAATAGTTGAAATGAAGAAATGAAATGTAATTATTTTGCCTACTAATTGTTTGTTTTTTAAGTCGGTTAACGCAGTTCGTAGAATTAACTTCATGTCGTCATTGCAAATTTCGTTTCTCGAGTTTAGAAACCAGTTTTACTTGAAAGCATTGGATTGAATTTTTTGTTGGATGTGGTTTTATGTTGTTTTGTTTTTTGTTGTGTTTGGTTTTTTGTTGTATTTTCATTTTATTGTATTTTTAGACATTTATATTTTGGTTGTTGTTGTCAGACTTTGGGCTGCGCGTACAGTGTACAGTTAGCGTTGTGTTAAACTAATCGTTTTGAGATGTAGTGTGGAGTTGTTTTTATGTTGGTGGTGCGCACAGTGAAATTTGTTTAAGCGTTAAACTTTAAGCTACGCTATGCACCCATATGCACGGAAAAATTGTTTAGCTCGAATTGTTGACGTCATAGGCTCAAAAATTTGAATAAAATATTCGATTTTATATACAACTAAAATCTATAAAGTTTCGTGGCGATTGATGAACTTTTAGAAGTCGCTCAAGATAGTTAGAGAAGCGTTTTACAAGAGTTTTTCTTTTTTTTTTAATTAACCTTAAAAATGTTTAAAAATCAACGCTTGGGCTATATTTATTTAAAAAATATTTTTTACTGTTGTAAAATGAGCTATCAAACATAAAATTTTCGGTGAAAAGTACCAAAGTTGTGAAAATGTACTTTTCCAAAAAAAAAACGTAAATCTCCAACTGTGTAAAAATTGCAATGAAATTTTGTTGAAATATTGCTAAGACAACATTTAATACATATACAAAAGTAAGGTGTTATTACGTTGAATAAGTTGGTCGTTATGAAATTTTTATTCAGAAGTGTAACATTTGGTACATACTAGCTATGGAATACTCTATAACTTTTTTGTGCAAAGAATTACAAAAACAAAAATTCGGAAAAAGGTTATAGCTTTTGAAACTTGATTTTTGTTTCAAAAATCTTCAAAGATCCTTTTTTTTGCATTGCCAAAAATCCCTAAAAATCCACTTATACAAAATTTAAAAAATTAACTTCACGGTTGGCTATTCTATAGTCTTTAGCTAATTTACGCAAAAACTTACAAAGCTATTATAGCCAATTAAATTATTAATAGAGGTTTTAGTAAAGTTGCAGATTCTGAAAAAGTTTTGATTATATATAAATTCATTTGTTTCTACAAAGTACAATTTAAAACAGTAAATTTTAAGCTATTTTTAAATAAAAAGCCGAAAAAAATTAAAATTAAATATTTTTTTAAACTTCATATTTATTTTAATAATAATAATATAAAACTAAATGTCGGCCTTTGTATCTAGTGGAGAGTGCGCTATCAAACCAGAGCTTGCTGGTTCAAATCCAGGCTCGGGCATGGTTTGGAAAACTAGAAATCCACAAATAAACTGTGAAAAATGTAGAATTAAAAGACAGAAACAACTAAGGGCTAGAAATGCTTTCCGAGGTTAAGACATAACCTCGATTAAAAGCAATTCAATTTGTCTTTCACGGTTGTTTCACCTCATCAATAATTCACGTTTGGTTCCAATCAATTCATCTAAATAAATCTATCGCTTTCCTTTCAGGTTATAGACCAAACTTTGTTTGCATAAGGCGCATGCCTTGGTTTTTTGGTTTTAAAAAAAAACACAAAGTTATTTCGAGTATTGAATTCATAAAATCAAATATTGGATTACAAAAAAAAACATGTAATAAGTAAAAATAAAAAAGTAAATAAAAACTAAAAGTAAATAAATTTATTAAATAAAATATATAAAATAAGGTATAAAATAAAATAAAGTATAAAAATTCATAAAATAATATAAAATTGTTTCCATTTTTCAATTAAATCCAGGAATCTTATGAACTAAAAAACCGAAAACATGTGCATATAACATGCACTTAAAACTTCTTAATGTGCAATTAATGGGTAAAATATGCAATTAAAAATATTTTTCTATGAGTTTAAAAATTAATATTGCATGTTATTTAACAAAAAAGAACATACAATTTTGTTTTATTTAAAAACAATAAAATTAATTTATCAAAAACAGCAAAAATATTAGGGTTCAGAATATTCACACCTTCACTCACAAACATTTGCTTGAAGCACCCCAGTAAAAAAACATGCGATCGCTCCTATGAGGAGCAACAATAGAGCGCTGTTTTACTGTTTTATTCGATCAAAAAGTGAGCACTTGTGCCCTTGTGCTCCTTTACTGTTTTATAAAATCAAAAGGCGAGCAATCAATGAAAAAAAGAACATAAAATGAGGCATGTGCTTTGTAAGAAACTCTATCATTATTTTCTGTGAAAAATCGACCATTGTAGTCCAGTGGAGAGTGCGCTAGACTAACAACCCAGAGGTCCCTGGTTCGACTCCGGGTTCGGGCATGGTTCTTTTCACATTCTTTGTTCTTTTCTACATTAAAGAATTATGGAGAAATTAACATCCACAGCTAAATTGTGGAAAATGTGGAATTAAAGGACAGGAACAACTAAGGGCTGAAAATGCTTGCAAGGTAAGGTTAAGGCATAACACACACTAGCAGTTGAAAGCATTGTCTCTGACGTCTGTTTCGTTTAATCAATAATTCACATATGGTTCCAATAAATTCCTCTAGCTAATCTATCCCTTTCCTTTCACGTCAAAGACCAAACCTTGTTTGTATAAGGCGCATGTTGGTTCTTTGATCTTTTAAAAAAAAATATTTTAAATGTTCCTTTTATTGATCGCTCCTTTTGAGCTCCTCTGGGATGTTAAAGGGAGCGCTACCCTTCCTAGGACATGCAATGTTAAAAGAGAACACAAAATACACCTAGCTTGGATCAATAAGGAGCACTCCACTGCTCCTCAGGGAGCACTCCCAGATCGCTCATAGGATGATCCACTTTTTTAATGGGACACAACACACAATTTTATTTTCATTTCAGTTTTGTGTGTAACGTAGTTATCGTGTTGTTGATCATCCAACAATCCGAATCCCTTGTCAGAATTTCCAAATTATAAAATTTTGAAATAATAGGGTTGCCACCTTATATTATATCTTTTCAAGAGTTTTAAATGTCATTTATCAGTGTTGAGGGGTCGCTGATTTCGAATCTAAAGTCAGAATTTTAAAATTCAAGATGGTGGATAGGGTTGCAACCTTAATTTTTTGTAGTTTTATGAATTCGGGGCTGGCAAAAAAAAACACCAAAAATCGGTCGCTGAATCCGAATCCGTTGTCAGAATTTCCAAATTATACAATTTTGAAATAATAGGGTTGCCACCTAATATTATGTCTTTTCAAGAGTTTTAAACGTCATTTATCAGTGTTAAGGGGTCGCTGATTTCGAATTTCGAAAATGTTATAATTTGGAAATTCTGACAACGGATTCGGATTCAGCGACCCATTTTTGGTGTACCATTTTTTTTTTGCCAGCCCCGAATTCATAAAACAACAAAAAATTAAGGTGGCAACCTCAACCATCTTGAATTTTAAAATTCTGATTTTAGATTCGAAATCAGCGACCCCCTAGCACTGATAAATGACGTTTAAAACTCTTGAAAAGACATATTACTAGGTTATTATTTTAATATATTAAAATATTTTCTAATTGACGCCGAAATTTGCTACACTTGGCCAAAAACCAGTTCAATACGCTGCACAGCAACCAGAACAGCATTTGTTTTTTACGCCACACGACGGTAGTGATCGATCTTAATGACCGACACAAACAAAGACAATTTTGCAAACACCACTTGTTCATGTTGGAAAAATTGTTTTCGTTTTGACAAGGGCCTGAATTCTCCAACATGAACATTTTGACGCAAACATAAGTGTAAAACTGAAGCACAGAGAATTGTTGAGATCGATCATTGTTTGAGTTTGTGACGCACAAGCAAATATTAAAACGAAGAATTCATGTTGGATGATCAACAACACGATAACTACGTTACACACAAAAATGAAATGAAAATAAAATTGTGTGTTGTGTGCTTCAAATAGTGTTTATTTACATTTATGTTGGAGATTTCTGTTACATGAGTGAAAATTTCTGAACCCTGAAAAATATGAAGTGAGCATAAACGAAATAATTATATGTGACACCGTATGATAGCACTTTTCTAACCATAGATATATGGTTATATACAGTTGAAACTAGGGACAGAGTATAGTAAAACTGCGTTCTCACTTTATAGTGAACGTCAATATTTTTCAAAAGTGCTTTGAAAAGTAAAAAACGATTCGTTTAAAAAAATTTATTTAAATACTTAAAACCTTCAAAACAATATGGGTATCAAATGAAAGAAGACAATCTCTTTTTTAAAAAAAAATTACAAAGATTGTAAAACCTTTTTTGGTTTGGTATTAAAAGTAATGGACTTTTTTTACTACCTACTAATTAAAAATTATTTCCATAAATGTTCAAATAAAATATAAGTCAATTAATCAAATCTACATATTTACTATGGATGTTTTGGCACTTCGTAATTCTGATAAAAGAAATGACTTTTTTTCCTTTGATACCCATATTGTCATGTTTTGAAGGTTTTAATTATTTAAAAAAGTTTGTTTAAAGAATTCCTTTATGTTACTAAAAGGACCTTTTAAAACAAATTGACATTCTAGAGGTAAAGAGAGAGAGAGAGAGCGCAGTTTCACAATCCTTAACCTCTTGTTTCACATGTATATTGTTTACATCAATGAATATTCTTTACAATGTATGTGGAATTTGTTTCCGATAATTGTGGTACGGTGTTATCTTTTCCCAAAATATGTCGCACTAAATTTAAATGGTTGTCAATCAAACAAGCAAAAATATGCAAAAACCACATGTATTCAGTGTAAAATATACAAACATATGCGCAGTAAACATGCAAAAACAGGAATTTTTTTAAGAATATGAAAAACCATGCATTTATTTCAAAAAATTCTTTAACGATTGAATGTCATGTTAAAGGAAATTTCATAATACGTAAGGACAACTTAACCATTTCCATTTTAAAATGCCTAGTACAAACATGCATTTGCATGATATTCCTAATCCTAGTATAATATTAAAGCTTTTTAAAAATGCTTGAATTTATTCTGTATCATATGCAGTCTTACCATCCCTCCTCCCCATTTTTCGACCTGCTTCAATATTTACTGAAATATACGGTTTCATAAATGTTTAAATACCCTATCTTCCGTACTGTACACTTTGCAATAGCAACCACCTAATTTTATTACTCCATAATTAATTCTTACCCAGGTATTGTATTTTTCACAATCAAAACGATACCCTATATACAAACAGAACCACAACCCATCTGCATAAAACAACAAATTCAATAAAAGCACAAAAAACAAACAAAAATCTCTAACGCAATAACAACAGAAAAAAAGTCACACAAACTCCGCATCATAAATGAAACGAACAACAAAACAAACGATCGTCAGTCGCTTCCGACGGCAGCGCAGTCACATAGAGTCGAAAACAGAGTTGAAAAGTAGAAAACTTGATTTTTTTTCCATCAACTCATAGAAACAATCTTGAATCAAGTCAGACATATGATTCCTTTTTCAGAAGCAAGTCGCGAAATGTAAGGGAAAAAAAATCAAGTTCCTGCAATTCAACTCAAAGCTTGCTATTTTTTCAAGTAGCTTGATTTTTCATTTACTTGTTGCAGATCTCTGGTATATAATTAATAAATGTGTGTGTGTGTGTGTATGTGTTTTAAATACAAGTTTTAAATAAAATAAACCATCGGGCCACTTTGCTGGAGTTACGCCTAAATAACAAACTGTTCGATCTTCCTGACGTGCGTTTCGTGCAGATTTTCAGGTTGGACAAAGTGAAGGTGCGCTTGTATTTTATATGCATGTCCAATAACGGAATTGTAATAGAATTTTGTTACTAAAAAAACAAGTGACAGGGTGCCATAAAAGATCGAAAGGCATATTACCAATTCTAACAGGGGCCTAACTCTGTAATGCGATTCGAAAACAAAAAACACCATATTTCTACGTGTTTATTTTTAAGTTTTGATTAGTTCGAATTCAATGGAGACATAAACAGCATTTTAAAGCAGAGGTGGAAGCCTTACTCTGTAATGAGATTCGAAAAGCAAATGCGATTCGAAAACAAAATCACACTATGCATATACATTTTTTTTTTTTGACAAATTTTTGATTAGTTTGAATTTAGTGTAGAAAAAACCAGAATTTTAAAGCAGAGGTAGAAGTTACTGCCATTTAGTAATCTCAGTTCATTTTTTTACATGGTGCAGTTTTGTTTTTGAATCGCATTTGCTTTTCGAATCGCATTGCAGAGTAAGGCCATAGCTCCAAACATCGGCGAGTCTAAGTACTGTCTACATGTGTAGTGCTGTCTAATGTATACAATACTTCTGGATATAATTCTCTGTTAAACAGGCGGACTTCGGCCGCTGCTTAGGGATTACAACCCTCAGTAAGTCCAAACCTGCTGCGCTGTCTACAGTACTTCTAAATATAATTATCTTTTTATTTTATCACTTGTATTATATAATAAGACAAAACATCAATTTCAAAAATCTCAAATATTCAAAGAGATAAAACACGCAGCGAATACTTCGCAAAAGGGGAAATTAGCTTCAACTCACTTAAAAATTAGCACTTAATTTTGAAACTTTCACGAAATTTATCTCCTTAACCAAACGAGAGTGACAATTCTTGTTTTCCTATTTAGGCTTATGAGGCCCAAATACATTTAATAAAAAAAAATATATATATTCCGGTCCGGGCCCTAAAGTAAAATTATGCCGGCAACCATAGTAGAACTAGACAAGATAGTGTTAGGGCTGAATTTGTTCTGTTTCTTAGTGACCATAACTGTCAAACTCATCCATTTTATTTTTTTCAATTCTTGCTTTCATATTGCATTCATAGTAGAACTAGACCATAATATAACTAACCAAGTAGTCGCACAACTTTAGCTGCGGATGACGAAAGTCAAACAAAAAAAAATCAAAACTTGTGTGTGCTATGGTTGATATGGCAGCTGATGCAAAACGTGATATCAAAAATGTTTTTTGTCACACAAAGAATATAAATAAATAAATAACTTTTAAACAACACAATATTGGAAAAGAAAAATTTTGCTTAATGCTCGTTTTGTATTATGAACACAATTTAGAAAAAATTACGTTCGTTTTGTTTTCTTTTGTTTGACGTTTGTCATCCGCAGCTCATGAGAAAATAGACTGTGTGCGCAGCTAAAAGATAAATAGTTGTATCACGAACTAGACAAGGTAGTGTTAGGGCTGATTGCGTTCTTTCGTAGTGACCATAACTGTCAAACTCAGCCATTTGGAGCCTGTCTACACTGGCCTCACTCCACCGACTCACTTTGCCATGAAAAAGTTGTTAAATGTTCACGCACATAACTTGCCTCACTTTGGGTCTGCATTTGCTTTAGTGCTGTTTTTATAATAAAACATTTTAAAGCAATAACAAATGTGTGTTAGCTTGAGTGTGTGCTTCGTAGCTGCATATAGCACTGCAAATTCAGCAGATATTAGCGCACAAAAGAAAAAAACACTCAAAATGACAATGTCAAATCAAAGTGAGTCGCAAAATTTTTAAAGTTTTTGAAACTCTTGCCTCACGGCATGGTAAAAGCATGGTAGAATAATATAGGTAGTTTCGTGGCTAATCATGATCTCTTTGACAATACTACCAGAATTGTAAAATCAGTTTTTTTAAAGAAAACAAAGAAATAGAGAACAATTAAATTACTCCAATTGGATATTTTTGTGGATTTTATATGATTTAAATAGAAATTCTAAATGTTTGATAGTTTAAATCATACTTGATTTTAAATACAAATTCTAGTTGCTTGATAGTTTAATATCGTTTATTGAGCTTAAGGTCAAAGTTAGAACAATTAATTGTTCTAACGAATCTTTCCAAAGAAACAACAAAAACAACAAAGTTTTTCAATATGAAAAGGAAAAAATCACTAGCTGATTTTATTGCAATTTCAGCCGTGCTAAAGGCTTCATCAGAAATCTTTGTGATGCCCGTGCAAGCGCGCACTAACGCACTGCACCACAGAGGCGATGAGATTTGAAGTGTCAATTTCTGTTTTTCTCAAATTTCATATATTCACATTTGTTGTTGTATTTTTGCTTTAGTTTAGTCATTATGCTTATGTTATTTATGGAGTCCAACAGCCTGCTGGAAGTCTTCCACCAAGAAAGCATGTTTACTGAAGTTGTTTTTAGATTTTTGCTGATTTGTTTTCAGCTGTTTCTGTTTTGGTCGTGCTCTACCATTTGATTAAAGTTTTTGCCTAAATGACCTTGTATTTATTATGTTGATTTTATATGATTAAATACAAATTCTAAATGTTTGATAGTTTAAATCATGCTTGATCATTTTTGTGTTGTGTTTAAAAACTTGAATTAGAGTACTTATTTTTTTTAATTAAAGTGAAGTGCGTGTTGTGCCAAAAACATTTAGGCAAGGAAAATGGGCCGAGTTTTCGTGTTCCAGCTGACGAGCCTAGAAGACAACGAAGGAACATGTTCCAAACATTTTTAAAAAGATGCTCGTGAGAATTATAGACATTTCCACGAAAACGTAGTTTGCCATCCACCATCCAAATCCAAGCTGCACAAAATCCTATTTTAATTGATTGATCAATAAAAAATTAAAAAAGCAAAATAGTTTCAGCCATGACAGATTCTTTTTAATTTTTCCTTTCTCATCGGTTGCAGATGTTGTATGAGCTGTCAGTTGCCTTTTGACAGTTATGGTAATTCGCTCTCAGCCGTGCGACTACCTCTATTCTTCTACCATGGGTATAAGGACAGAGGTAGCTGCAGCGCTGACTGTGCTCTCTTTTCATACTGCCATGTCTGTCAAATTCAGCTGTGTGGCGAATGGAAACAAAAGAAAATAAATAAAAAGTTTTGCTGCGTTTTGACATTTCCGGCAGTATGCTCTCATCTGGTGCATCTACCTGTATTCTTCTATCATGCCTCACGGTACATTCATCTTCCCACTTTATCATCTCTTCAACAGACATCAAAGTGAGTCTAGTGTAGACAGGTATTTTTGGCAATTTACGCATTCATATTGCATTCTCATTGGCCGCATTCTATCCGAAAAACGCTCAGGTAGCGAAGTAGCATAAAATATTTTCGATATAAAATGTGACAGATCAAGGAACATGTTCTGTCAGTGTATACTATTCAGCCCGAAAATTCCGCAACATGTTCCTTCGCTACCGGAGCGCTTTTTCGGATAGAATGCAGCCATTGGTTGCAAATTTTGTATGAAATGGCAACTTCGTTTTGACAGTTTCGGTCGCCGGATCTCCGCCCTAACACTACCTTGTCTAATTTTGCCATACCGGCAACATTGTTTATTGTCATTTCCTCCGTTTGAAATTCTACTTCCATAACCGAGAATTTATTTATATATAGTACCTGTATTAATATACCTTGCAACAACAATTTTTAATAGCTCTGTGTCTAAACTTTTTGATTCACTGTATTTGTATATTACTTTGACAGTACATTGACAACAGCAGCAAAATCTTAACGAATCACACCCACAATCACATACGTAATTTTCCTACGCAACTCTACACAAACACTCCTAACAAAAACACAAAAAAACGCCACAAAAACTTTGTTTTTTTCAGAGCACTGCTTTTAATAAAAGCAGTCTTTTTGATTATTTTAATAGCGATGCAGATAATACACTGACTTACCTTGTTTAAACGTCACACAAATCACGCTTAGCAGGAAAACTTTCGAAAAACTTGGGGAACCCAGGTTACTAAATAATAATATTTCGGCCATTTTTAATTGACACTGGAAATCAAAGGAAACTTACTGTGGAGATGGAACAAATTAATCGATTTTTGCATCGAACACATTCCCACTGTTTACACAGTTCAAGAATTGGATTTAATTTTCTTACGTTCTTTCACTTATAGCGCATTACAGTCAAACCTAAATTGGAGAGTTATACCGTGTTCATGCACGTAAAAAGAAGCTGCTTTTTGCATATTCGAGCAATCTTTTTCGAACTGTGGCCATGGTAGCTTTTATTAGCATTAGCTTTTATTTTGACATTTGTGTGATATAGCAGTCCAGGCCAATCGCTTTTCTTTTGCAATTTTCTGGAATAAAAAAAATGTAAATGACTATAATTGCTATATTATAACTAAATATATAGAAATACTTACAATTCTTTACTTATTGACTCTGTTGATTATATTTGTAATTGACATATGACAAAAAATTGAGTTCGAATTTCAGAAGTATCGACAAAACATAGGGCGACATACAAGAAAGCAGAATAAAAGTTGCATTAAGTTGCTTATTTCTAGTGTAATTTATATGGAAAAAACTGGTTTTATGTTGCGTTTAGTTGTGTTTTACAAAAAAGCTGCTTTTTTCCCCCAACATGAACAGGCTATTAGCGTTGTTTAACCGTCAAAATTTTCTCATATTCATACGTTTTGTATGAAGCATCCCGAATACATAACGCGCTGACGCCAACCTAACGCAATTCTCCATTTTGACAGATAGTCAAAAGCTAATTGTCAAGAACTGTCTCTTAAAATTAAATTGAAATTGTTTTTAAAATTTTTGTTGCTGTTTCTTGATATGGAGGTAAGTTTCATGTTTTTGCTTGAAAATATCCAGTTTCATCGCTTATATATTTATAACTGATATATTTGTAACATAGATAAAATATGGCCGTAGAGAAAATATGGCCTAAGCTTGTCTCTCTGGTTCCGCACCTATAAAATTTTCAAATAGTAAGAATACTATAAACGATTAAGAAAATCAAAACAAACTCTTGAAAAGTCGATACTTTCGTAATTTTTAAAACTTTGACCAATTTCATCTCCTAAACCACTTGCAAGCGTATTTTTTTATAAAGGGTGTTGTTTGCTGCATGAGAACTTTAAATAGTAATACAGGACAGAAATATTGTTGGAATGAATTTTTTATTCGAATTCTGTTACGCACACATCCAGCTCTACACGAGAACATCTCCTTGATAGACTCTGTCCCATCATTTCACGTCAGAGGTGAAACTGCTCATCGAGACTAAGATCTACCTCACGCTTGAAATCCTTGCAAGCTGCACCCACGCAAGCCCGATCCTAACCCTGACCGTTGCGCTGGAACAGAACTTCGAATTTGAAGATTGCGTCCTGCAAATCTCTGAGAACTCTGTTATATGTTACATTTGGCTCTACCCGATATCATCTTCAGAGACTCTGCCCCATCATTTCACGCCAGAGGTGAGACGGCTCACAGAGACTAAGATCTGCCTCGCGCCTGAAATCCTTGATGGTTACACGCCCGCACTTCCACTCTTTCCAATCAAATCCTTCTCCAACCGACCGACCGTAGCCCCACGCCTGCGATCCGCGACCTCTAGTGCTCCAATCCTTTCTTGGAAAGACTCCTAGACAGCTGCTGAGCATTACCGTGGCTGGAAAGCGCGAAACTTGAAAAAGAAATGTTGAAGAACATAAACTACAGGCTGTATTACTGTTAAGCCACAGAAAGCGTTGCGAATGTTGAACACCCACAAAGATTGCACAAAATTAGGCTTATACAGCTAATTCTCTATGCTGCTTAACAGTGCAAACACCCCAAATTGTAAGTAATTTTTTGTGCCTTGGGGTACAAATTGTACATTGCATATTGCAATTGTACATACATAGCATGCCGTGGTTATGCTAGCCAAACATGTTCGGTGTTCATTTTTGTTAATTTCTTCTCTTCGCTGAAATGTTTGTTTGGTGGTTATGCTATGATTGGTGGCACAGTTGCATTATATGTAATAGTATGTCAAAACACAAAAAAGCACAACCCTAATTTGCATTTTTGTACTTAAAATTAACGAATTAAAATACACGAACTGATATAACTTACTCTGAATTTTTATTATAATATCTTAAACAAAATGGTTTGCATATATCTGACATGCTAGCTAGCTGTTTATGTTAAGGGTTACTTGAAGACACAAATAACTTCACTTTTTAATACTTTTACCTACTTTTTTGATGCTATTATACAAAATGACTACAGCCAACACTGGAAAGTTCGGCATGTTTGGCGTTTCAATCAGCAATCAAAATGTTCGGTCCGAGAGCGAGAAAATGAATATGAGAAAAAGTTTCTTCATTTTATACGTGAAAGGGGCATGTCACACGGTGTCTGCTTGTCCGTCAAACATTGGAATTTTCGCCATTTTTTTTCCTCTCTCTCATTGTTTTGTCCACGGCATGCTACAGGTAGTTTTCTGTTCGATAATGGCGGAAGCTAAATTTACTACGTTTTTGCTACCATTTCGTGCAGGTAACGCTCCTTTATGCAATCGATTCAATAAAACGGCTTAGCTCTGTAGGTTGTTTATAAGTGATATAAAATTGATGGGTTAAATTCTGATTTTCGAGGTTTAAAATTAATTACATTGGCCAATATGTATGCAGGAAGTGTATCTGCATATATAGATGACAACGATATGGTCACAATAAAAACAATTGTTGTGTTGATGAAACTCTGGATGGAGTTAAGAAAAGTGAAAAAAGATCCTGCTGGATTAAGCCATGGAGAATTGGCAGACATAAGAAAGGGATGATAAATTTATCAAAGGAGCTAAGATGTACTGATGATAAAGCATTTAAAATTTTTTTGAGAATATGTCACAAAGCCTTTGGCTTTGAAATTCATTTATGCACATTTTAGTAATATTTTCACTCCAATTAATAGCCATAACCTTATCTCTAAGAATATTGTAAATTTTAACGATTTAAACGATATTACAAGATATATGTATATTTAAACAGTTTATTTGTTAACTACGCGGCTGTAATGTATGACTAGCTTGATCAGTTTTACTATCAGTAAATCTACTGCTCTCTTGACGATTATTCTAAAATACAAGGGTGAAAGAGACAACTGCAGCTGTACATACAAGCACTAAAAATACTACATACAATGACGTGTTACTTTCATATATGCAATGGAATAGTTTATAAATGGAAAATATAGTTAAAAAATGTATACATTTTTATAAATAACATCGTATACACATTTTACGTTCATATTTTTAATTTTAAAAAATACACAATCACTAAAAAAACAATATATTAAATCATTAATATTACATTCACAACAATCACTAATAATATTCGGCTGTTCAGTTGAATCCATTTGCTGAAGCTAGCCGGGCTGCATTTTGCATGTTCGTCAAGTATTCTTCTTCTTTTTATAAATAAATACCATTCAAGCCATGTATAGCACTAGCAGCGTACAATTCAATACTAAACAACAAACATCGCATTACTGATGAATTCAAATAGTATATTTCCTACTGCAGTGCAGTTTTATTACTACTAAACGTAAAACATCAAGAAAATGCAACCGTTGTCCAAATTGTTTTCAGCTTTGGGCTGTGAACATTTTTGTCGGTTGCCTGGAAATTTTTTGATGAGTGAGAAGCTCTCTCAACTTCCAGTTTTTTCTTTTACCCGCGAAAACAACAACAAATTTGTCCGTGTCCGCTGTGTGTGGCATGCACCAAACAATAACAACAAAAAATGTTCGGCAATCATGTTTGGCTAGCATAACCACGGCATTATCGAAACGAAGATTTATGTTTGTTTATCAAAGAAGTAAAATATAAGGAAGTGGTGTAATAGCAGAAAAGTGTGGTATTTTCTATATTGGTGTTGGTTCACACAAATACAGAAACAGTCACAAAGGGCCATATTTGGTTGTATCGTAAAAGAAGGCCCAAACTGTTAAAGTTTGTTCTTATGCATTAAAATTTTAAAAACATTTCAAGAATAGCAACAAGTTTAATTATTTAAAAAATTTCAGATCGCTCGCAATAGAAGTTATAGGCATCCAACGTTGGAAAAAGGGGACTAAAAATTTAGCTGACTTTTTAAGTTTTCCAACAAAACTAAACTTTAAGGGTATCA
Organism: Dichetophora obliterata; assembly: GCA_963920525.1. Taxonomy (NCBI): domain Eukaryota; kingdom Metazoa; phylum Arthropoda; class Insecta; order Diptera; family Sciomyzidae; genus Dichetophora; species Dichetophora obliterata. Next base: position 156,484,644 of record OY986436.1, read on the forward strand.
AAAGAGAGATAATACAAGTATCTATTCAACAAGATGTCAAACACAAAAATACATGCATTTAAGATACAACCCTTTTTTTTACTTAAAATCGCGAGGTTTTTTAATAATAAAAAAAATAAATGTATTAATAGGAGGCCTTCGGATGCTGCTTAGGGTTTACAAACCTCAGTAAGTACCACACAGGCTTCTCTGTCTACAGCACTTCTGAATGTAGTTATCTTTTTAATAATTCTCTTTTTAATGTATTGCTTTCGTAAAAGAGAAACCACTAGTTTTTCAGACAAATTCTAAATATAAAAAAAATTATATCTTAATGAATTCTTATGGAATTCTATATTTGACACCTCGTTGAATAGATACGCGCATTACCTTTGTTTTAATACCCATAAAGATAAGTTTTGTTGAAAAACTAGAAAAACAGCACGATTTTTAGGTAATTTTTCTGAATTTGAAGGCCTATAAATTCTAACCTTGAACTTTAATTACAAATTTATTGAGGTTATTTTTTTAAAATCCTGTTTTTTTGGGTGTTTCTGCCTAGTTGTTGTGTAAAAATCAGAAAAATTTAACAAACAGGTACTAAATCTGATTCACGATGCTGAAAACAAGAGCACCCCAAAAATGTATTCAACTGTGAAAAATGACTGCGCCCCTGAAGCAGTGTTTGTGTTTTGACAGATGTGGTTTGATCAAACTGGCGGAAAATCAACGGGGTCTAAATTGCATTTTTAAACCATTTTTAATTAGAAATGTATACATTTCTAACACAAATAAGTTAAAAAAATATCGTTAGAAACTAAATAAAGCACTTTTGTTCAAAGAATTCCAACCGTATGGACATATTTACCTGTGGAACGAATGCGCATTGTTTTTAAGTTTTCGGGAACTTTTACAATTCTTAACCGCACAACTCATATTGCATTTGTTTTTGTGAAAAATGCTTAAAATTAAATTATTTTCAACTATTTTGCTGAAGAGTCTTCCAATCAGATGCCAGGGTTCTCAAAAATGTCAAAAAACACACTCTTTCTCGCTCGCACAATTTACAAATGGTGCGACAGTTCACGTACAGTGTATGTATAAGCAACACCATTTCCTAATATTTTACTTCTTTGTTGTTTATACACTAAGCTTGAAGTGCGAAATCAGCAACTGAACTAATAAGCAGCTTTTGAGTTCGAAACGACGAGTAACCGTACCATTAAACAGCTTTTGTCTTGAAGCTTTTTTCTTCGTTTGCTGTTTGCGCTGTTTGTAACTTTAAATTAAATTAAATATATAAAAGTTGCAATGCTGTTTGCTATTGTGGAAACAAAATCTGCCAAAGGCAATTCCAGACTATCTGTAGTTACAAAAATGTGGATTCGTGGAAACATGCTTTATTGGCCGAACGAATTCAAGAAGTGTGAGTGTATACGCATACAGTACGAATTGGACAAAAAAATGTGCGACGGACAGCATTTGCAATGCATTGTTTTTTACGTTTCTCTCAATTCGTTCGTCGTTAAGTTTCGATCAGTTTCGATCAAATATTAAGTGTCAAAAACAAGCTCGAGCTCTTTCTTCCGCAGCCATGGCTGAATTATATAAGGTTAAGTAACCAAGAAACTGTTCTCTTTGTATGCTCTTTGTCAAAAAACAACAACAAAACTTGGATCGGCAAATGTCAAAGTAAAAGAAAAAGGCAAGTAAGCAATCAATTTAAATTTCTGATTAGATGTCAACATTTTATATTTTGAATTTGTGTTTGAAATAAATAAAATTTGATTTAAAGAATCTTCTTGAAGTTTGTGTTTTATTTACCGCTTTAAAATGCCAAAAAAGTGCACGATTTGCCAAAAATATTATAATAAGGAAAACATTTCCTTTTTTAAAGTTCCCAGTGACCTTTTTAAACGAAGACGATGGAGTGCGAATTGCGGCATTAAGCTGTTGAGCAGCGCCTTTATTTGTGAGAAGCACTTCCGGAAAAGTCACTTCATAAGTGGACCGGGTGTAGGAAAGTCTGCCAGATTAATGCCATGCGCTGTGCCTTTCGGCAAAATAAAAACATTGTCAGCACCAATTCGGTCCCCCATGATGGGCGCGCTGATGGAGAAACCAATGTTCGACGTGCAGACTGTGATGCCTCGATCGCTACGGGAGTCACCCATAATGGACGTGGTGGTGGAAGCGTCACTTTTCGACGTGGGATATACAATGCCCCAAACACAATGGGAGTCACCCAGGATGGGCGCGCTGATAGAGGAGCCTGTTATTGAGATAATGGATGAAGGCGTCGACGAAATTGTTGAAAGGTGGATGAACGCAGTACCTGCAGTTACCCATGTGGACTCCTCTACTGAAACTGAGTAAGCTATGCATTGAGTGGTCCTTATATTTGTGCCGCATACGACTTTAAGTTGAAAATGTGATTGATATGTGAAGAAGTCATATTTTTCAAACAAATTTGCAATTGCTTGTTTTGAGTGCAAATTTTTTTAAAAACTGCTACGCGTCTTATTTGCTATTTAATTTGTCTTCAAAAAAAGCTACCTAACATGAAAATTTAATTAAAATTTGCAGAGTTGTGATTTTTTTACTTTGCGAAAAAATATAATTTTTTACCTTTGTTGTATTAAAATATCGCAAAAATTAAAATTTAAAGCAATTTTTTAGCATATGAATTTTAGCACAAAATAGCTTAAAACTATTCTTAATCCATTTCTTGTCAGATTTTTCAAAATTTGGATTTTTATATTTCCTTATTATTATAGTTTCTTAGAAAGCCGTTACATTCTTGAGGTAATGGACTTGAAAGCGCAAGTTAAAAAATTGAATACCCAAGTGAAAAGCTGGAACAAGAACTGCAAGCATCCAATAAACTAAACACCTCAATTGATGCTATTTTCACTGAAGGCCAAATAAGGAAGTTGAAATTCCCAAAAAAAAATATTCACTGGTCCTGGGAAGATATTTCCAGTGCAATCTGCTTTCATGCCTCAGGTCCTCGCGCGTACAAACATATGTACAACAAAGGTTTCCCAATGCCATGCGTCTCGACTCTTTCTAAATGGGCGGATAAAGTTGACTTTGACGAGGGCATACTTCATTTTTCAATCGCGTCGTTAAAGAATACATGCGAGCTTTCCGCCGATCAAAAAATATGTGTTCTTTCGTTTGACGAAATGAAGATTGCGTCTACATACGAATATGACCCTTCGTCGGACAAAGTCAGGGCCCCATGTAAGTATGTCCAAGTCGCAATGGTACGAGGCCTAAAGGCATCTTGGAAGCAACCCATCTTCTACGCATTCGACTGCAAGATGACGAAAAAAATACTGCATGCCCTTATAAACGCTTTGTATGAAGTTGGATATCCTGTAGTTTCAGTTGTTTCAGACATGGGTCCAACCAACCAAAAGTTGTGGAAGGAGCTTGTTGTTTCAGTCGGTATGTTTTATTAAATAAAAATATAAACATTAAAAAATAAATTAATTTTTAATAGATAAGACTTGGTTTGAAAATCCGGCGAATGGCCAGGAAAAAGTTTTTGTGTTCGCGGATGCCCCCCACCTCTTGAAGCTTATCAGAAATCACATTTTGGATTCTGGCCTCGTAAGGAATAAGACAGTAGTCACACCAAAAACCATCAAGGACGTAATGCAGCATACATCTGTTTCAGATGTTTCCATTGTTTTTAAATTGACGGAAAATCACTTAACCGTTAATAACGCCGGTAACTTTTTAAAATTTTACTCAAATTAATTTGTTTACAAAATTTACACTCTATAGGAAGGCAAAAGGTCAAACTCGCTGCTCAACTTCTTTCCAACACAACTGCCAATGCTATAAGGCGTTGCTATTGTATTGGAAAAGACATTTATAACCCAACGGAGACGGCAGACTTCATCGAAGAAGTCAACGATTGGTTTGATGTCTTCAACTCCAAACTATCCACCGCAAACAGTATACCAAGCAAGCAACCGTATGGCAAGGAGCTCTTAAGTCAAAATGAGGATTTGCACAAAATGACAAAAATGATGGAGAAGCCAATAATTCCCAACAAAAAATCGTTGGCAACATTCCAACGAGGAATTTTAATGTGCAACACCTCCCTCCCGTTGCTGCTGAATTACGTTGCTGAAAAGTACGATATGTCGTATATCCCCACATACCGCCTTAATCAGGACATTTTGGAACATTTTTTTGGAGCTGTACGCAGCAAAGGCGGTTTGCATGACCACCCCAGTCCAATGCAATTCAAATACCGGTTGCGAAGATACCTGCTAGGTATGTATTCTATTTAAATGCTAGTAAATTTATTTTAACGTTTTTACCTTATGGGAAAAATCTGCATCTATTTGTTCAATTTGCGAATAATTAATTTTATCCTTTCCTTTTAATATAGCCAGAAACACTGAGTTGTTGAATTCAACCGGAAATGTTCAACCCGACGATACAACTTGGACTGCATGTCCCAATAGCATCATATCCGAAGATTGCAATGAGTTGATTCCGATTTAAGAAAGCTTTTTGAGCACAGAGTTTAATTTTATTGAGGATCAGCAAGATAATAACGACACAGGATGTGACGAAATCGACAGTCTGCATGAGGATGGTTTGGAATATGTAACCGGCTTTATTATTAAAAGATTGCAGCTGGATAATGTTTGCAGTAACGAGTCTTCATGGACTTGGGTGGATCAAGTGTCAAAAGGTGGTTTGCGTAAGCCGTCACAAGAGTTTCTGGAAAAAATCAAAGCTTTGGAAAATATTTTTAACGAGTTAAACAAGGACAACATTTCGCAATGCAATAATTTTTCCAAGCAATTAATAGACTTGAGCGAAAACGTTGATTTACGCTTTTCTGTTAAAAAACTTTTTTTTAAGTGCAGGATGCATTTCCGCATAAAAAACTTAAACAAGAGGCTTAAAATTCAAGAAATGAAACAACGATTGGTTGGTAATAGAAAATTACTGAAAATTTTGCTGTAATTTTCCGTGAACTGGTAGAAGAAAAATCGGTTCTTTTCAGGACCACCAAATTACATCAACAAAGAGTATACAAAATTATTTAAATAATCATGTTTTATTTAATAAAACCCTACATTTTTACTAAACAAATTAGAAGAGTGAATAATGAATAAAAAAAGAATAAATTTAAATCAAATTGAATGCATTCTTTTACAGCTCTGGTCTGGAATTAAACAACATATTTGCATCGTTCAAGTATATTGCTAAAAACTTTGTTTTAGCTTTTCCATAAATCTTAACATGTATCCTTTAAACTTGAAATGGAATTTTCTATTTTAAAATGTTTTCAGTTTAATATTAATTCGAAAGTAGATGCTTTTTTAGGAACTTTGCCGTTTCCTAAATTAGTCAAGCGCTTGCGTTTAGATCCAAATCCAGCAACATCCAGCAACTCCAGTGACCATAGTGCACAAACGCATCCATTCCTTTTGTACATACAGCAGTCTTCGCATTCCAACGAATCACAGACAAAGTAGATGCCCCACAAATCGGTATCATGTAGCAAGTGTTGAACGATTGAAAGCTGAGTCACAAATTGTTTTCGGCGCTGCCGTGGCCCAGATGATGTATTGTAACACCATCGGTCTGTTAACGATCCCAGGTACAAATCAAGGTATTTACCACCATCAAGGGGATGTTATCTTGGTCGGTCCAGCAGCAGCTCTTCACAGCAATGGCAACGTAAGACACATGGAAGAGTGTCATCATTCTCGCGAACTTCGCTGGTAAACAGGCAACGTGAAACAACTGGTGGCTTGCCATCATAAATGTCCTTAATTTTACCCAGTCTTGTTCTGCCATCTTGGCAAGATCGTCATGGTTAACGCCAGCAGCGCCAGATAGCATAATGCATGATGCTTTGTTATGGTTTTTAATGTAGTCACTCAGGTCGGACTGGCCAATGGTTTCGATGTCCTTAGCTGAGCCGCCACAAAGCTGAGTGTTCGATTATTAAATCAAATTAAAACAGAAAATCTTTCTTTTTATTTTAAAACTTCAATCAATTATTTCTAATTTGAAATAAAAATGAAAAATAAACAATACTTCAGAGAACTGAAGTTTTTCACTTTTGGATTGCAGAATGTCAAAGTAAAAGAAAACTACACCAAACAGCTGTTTTTGACATCCGCCGACATATTTGCGCTCTCAGCTTACTCAACCTTATATAATTGAATCATGTTCCGCAGCCAAGAAGAACAGAGAGATAAAATAGTCACGTTGCGGAGATGTAAAAAAGTGGCACGATGCATGATTTCATCTTTTTCCAACAATATTTATCTGTCTAGCTCACACGCCACTTGCTTTCTGATTTTGAAATTGGACAAACAATGAAGTATCATACGGGCTTAAGCATTTAAAAAAAAAATAATGCATTGCTACGGGATGAAACATCAACCCCCAAAGCAAACGTGGAGCTAAGTTATTTAAAAAATAAAACAACAATAGCTGCGTTCCTTTCGCCTTAATATAATCACGATAACAAATTTTCTCAAAGGAACGGCAAGAAAAACGACTCGTATAGAGCAGTACCGTTGCAGCCAAAATTAAATTCAAACAAGCAATCATGATACAATAACTATTAGGTGTCATGAGAACGTGTGTCGTTCAAAACTGTTGTGTACTGTTATGGTAGCGATAACTTGGTGAACGATGTTTTTCTCTGAATGTGTTTTACTGTAAACGTCAGAAAAATTGTAAATTATTTAATTTAATAAGTAATATTATGCAATTATATAAATTATTTAAGTGCAATTGTTGGCTCCGCTAAATGCGTCCAATGTGTGTGACACACACGGTTTGTTTTGTTTTATTTTGTTTAACATTCGATGGTCGCAGCTCGTGAGAAAATAGGTAACTGTCATGGCTACCTAATAGTCATTGTATCAAACAAACAAATAATTAAAACAATGAAATGACAGCTCATAAAAATATACCTGTGTTTCAAATTTTTTGAAGGCTATATCACAATTTTATATAGATAGCAAAAATAATCCTATTTGTTATAAGATTATTATTTTTGTTTTTGCTTTGCATGTAAAAAAAATAATCTGGATTATTTTGAAGCGAATGAAATATCCTGAGAGAAATGTCAATTCTCAACTGAAGAGTCCGCCATTGAATTTTGCCGAGTAAAAGTGAAATTGAATGATAATTAAATTCGATATTTGGTGGTCTACAAATCACTGTTTTCGTTTTGTCAATTGCATTACCAAAAAAGGGGATATTTATACCACTAAATATCGAATTGTAAATTCGTGTCTCCCCGAAGTAGGTCCACTGCTGAAGCCCGAATATCCGCTTTTTTAAGACCGTTTTCTTACGTTAGACTAGATTTTTTGACACTTTTTTTGAAATTTAATGAATTTACCAATTTCAATCTTTTTAAATTATGAGAACATTTTTATGCCCTTTACCCATAAATTTATTTTAATTCTTGCAGGTACTATGTATTGCAGGTATAAAATTTTTTAATTTGAAGCTAAATTTTTACCAATTTCCAGGAACTATGAATTTAGGAAACTTTTCATTTGAAGCTAAATTTTTTAACTAGATTGGATTTAGTAAATTAAATAAATTTACCAATTTCCAGCTTTTTAAATTATGATACCATTTATATGCCCTTTACCTAAATTTCTTTTAGTTCTTGCTGGTACAATGTATTTAAGAAATTTTTTAATTTGAAGCTAAATTTTTTAGCTACATTGCATTTGGTAAATTAAATTAATTTACTAATTTCCATCCCTTTAAATGATGATAAATTGATTTAAATTATTTTAATTGCAATTTTTTAGCTACATTGGATTTGGTTAACTAAATAGATTTACCAATTTCCATCTTTTTAAATTTTGATAAATTGATTTAAATGCTTTCAATTAAATTTTTTTAGCTACATTGGATTTGGCAAATTAAATAAATTTACCAATTTCCCTCTTTTCAAATTATGATAAATTGATTTAAATAATTTTTAAGCTACATAGTATATACACATATATGAGATGTATATACTTTCTTTATGTAGAAGTAAATATACAAATTTCTGTCAATTGTTGCAGGTATTTAGAAAATTTTTTAATTTTAAACAAATTCAGAATGTTTACGAAAGTTTTTAAAATATGAAATACCATCTAAAAGTTTGAAACCTTAAAATTTAAGTATTTCGTTGTGTTTTTAAGTATCCAAAATACAAAACTAATTGTATTTGTTTAATTGTTATGGTGACTTAAAGTTCCTTGCTTTTTTCTGTATATTGATTTTTTATTAAAATTTTGTCTAAAATCTATTTTTTGAAGGTATTTAAATCAAAAATCAAAAAGCATTAGTACATAAATCGGCATTCGCAAGATCAATGACAGTTCTATTACCACAAAAAGTACAGCCACCTTGCAGATAGATCTTAAGCGCTTAGTATGATTATTGCTGATCCGAGCCAAAAACACATTAGAGCAATAGGGAACAAGCGTCATGCATTTCTATTCCCCCAACGCGTTTTTGAGTTGAAGTTCGGCTCGGCTCAGCAATAAGCGTTTACTATAAACACATCCTTACAAATTGCATGATTGAGTGGTCATAAAACACCAATAATTCAAAACCAAAACAAGAAAATAAATTCATATGTATGTAACACATAATTTTCCTTTAAAATTAATAAAAGATGAATTAATTAAAAAATCTGTAAATAAATTCATAGTTCATAAAAAAATTAATTTATTGCTTTCTTTATTAATTTTATTAATTTATTAAAAATTCTGTTTGCTTATATTAAAAACTTTTTAAATACCTTCAACAAATAGATTTTAGGCAAAATTTTAATAAATAATCAAAATACAGAAAAAAGCAAGGAACTTTATGTCACCATAACAATTACTGTTTAAATAAGGTAATTAAAATTAAATAAAATATTTTTAAATATTAATACCATTTTGTCATTATTAAACAAACACAATTAGTTTTGTATTTTGGATACTTGAAAACACAACAAAATACTTAAATTTTAAGGTTTCAAACTTTTAGATGGTATTTAATATTTTAAACACTTTCGTAGACATTCTGAGCTTGTTTAAAATAAAAAATTTTTTAAATACCTGCAACAATTGACAGAAATTTGTATATTTATTTTTACATAAAGAAAGTATATACATCTCATATATGTGTATATACTATGTAGCTTAAAAATCATTTAAATCAATTTATCATAATTTGAAAAGAGGAAAATTGGTAAATTTATTTAATTTACCAAATCCAATGTGGCTAAAAAATTACAATTGAAATAATTTAAATCAATTTATCATCATTTAAAGAGATAGAAATTAGTAAATTTATTTAATTTACCAAATGCAATGTAATTAAAAAAGTCAGCTTCAAATTAAAAAAATTCTTAAATACATTGTACCTACAAGAACTAAAAGTAATTTCTAGGTAAAGGGCATATAAATGTAATCATTATTTAAAAAGCTGGATATTGGTAAATTCATTTAATTTACCAAATCCAATTTAGTTAAAAAATGTAGCTTCAAATGAAAAAATTTCCTAAATTCATAGTACACCTAATCCTGTTTTTGCACGGTACATACGTTCCAGAAAATATCGTGTAAAAAAAATCGTGTAAAAAAAGACACACCGTAATGGAAAAATATTAGATTGGTTCAACAACCTCAAAAAGACTACAAAAATTAATAACTCGGTAAAACAAACACATATTTTGTTCTTCAGTATATCATATTCATTTTATTTCACATATTATAATCATTTTATAATTTTTTCTACATTTATTCAAGCTCAAGACCATTTTGTTCTAATATGAATTTTCATTTATTAGCTTCATATTAAATTTTCAAAATGGTCTCGAGCTTGAATAAATGTAGAAAAAATTTGAAATACAGACCGAATAATGAAACTCCCGCAGGGAGAAATGATAAAAGTCATTTTATAATTTTAAAGAAATAAAAACAAAAATTAAAAAATTTACACATTTTAGATATAAAAACACAACCTAAATATTAAAAAAAAATCACATCTTCAAGTAACATAAAAAACAAAATCATTTTAAAGTTTTCAGGAAATAAAAACACAATTTAAAAATAAAAAATAATCTCATATTCAAGGATAAACAGGATAAGTTTTGTCGTGTTATTTTAAAAATAACGTGTAAAAACAGGATAAGTTTATTTCTGTCGACCGTGTTATTTCAAAATCGTGTAAAAAAAGACCGTGTAAAATCAGGATTAGGTGTACCTGCAAATTGGTAAAAAATTTAGCTTCAAATGAAAAATTTCCTAAATTCATAGTACCTGGAAATTGGTAAAAAATTTAGCTTCAAATGAAAAAATTTCCTAAATTCATAGTACCTGGAAATTGGTAAAAAATTTAGCTTCAAATTAAAAAATTTCTTACCTGCATTACATAGTACCTGCAAGAATTAAAATAAATTTATAGGTAAAGGGCATAAAAATGTTCTCATCATTCAAGCGCGTCGGAAGCTAATTTCATCTGGGGGGCAAAAAAAAACACCAAAATTTCTTAAAAGAAACATGAATTAACAAATTTTTTATTTTAGTTTCAAAATAAAAAATATATAAAACTAAATAAAAAAATATTAAAATTTCATTATTTTAAAAAGTTTTTCCAATTTCGATATTAGAGATAATTTTTTAAAGGATCTTTCATAGGGTAATATGAAAATATAAGAAAAAATTGTTGCTTTTATAAAGCAAGACTAGGTATATCTTTACATGGTTTTATTGCAATAAGTTACAAAAAGTTGTACTAATTTAAATTCTTCCAAAATATTTTTTTCTGTTCTTGCGAGAAAAAAACTCTTTTTCTTCAAATTCAATTCTTTGGTTTTATCTTTTTCAATGTTTTAAATGTTAAACGTGTTAAGTCGTCTTAATGCACTAAAAGAACGCTCAGAAGAAGCTGCTGATGCAGGCACAGTCAAAACCAAAACAACAAGTTTTTCAACTTAATTTAATAGGTTTTTCAGAGTATCCGGGTTTTTTTTTAAATTGGAATTGCAGTAGAAACTCTACACTTTGTTCTATAGTTTTGCAAACACAGAGAAAGAAAATGGTTATCCGAAAGCATGCTTATGAAGAAGAGAGAAAGAAGAGCAAAATATATTATACAAAAATAGTATCGTTGTAAAAAAATCGATGTTTTGAATAACTTTTAAAGTTTTATTTTTAAAATTCTTATCTAGCTAAATAAGTTTGGGGGCAACTGCCCAACTTTTTCCCCCTCTTGCTACGCCAATGTCATCATTAAAAATTATTAAAATTGGTAAATTCATTAAATTTACCAAATCCAATCTAGCTAAAAAATGTTAACATTCAGATGAGTGCAAGATTCTTATAGGGAACAAATAAGTCATAGCAAAGCGAAAAGAAACAATGGCCCCATTTCTCCGAAAATTTTCTACGTAGCTGATCCATAACTTTCGGGCTGAATGGTATGTATCATAATGTGCTTAAACATGTTCCCCGATCAGTCGCCATCTTAGGTATCGAAAAAATTGTATGCTACTTTGGTTGAGCTGCTTATGCTCTTTTCATTTTTACAGCTAAAAAACATGGCTGCAATTGTTAACTGTTGCTTAAGTTGTGCTGTGAAGTGAAAATAAATAATTATTAGAAGATTATTCTTCAATAAAGCTGTTAATTAATGATTTCTTGTGTGAAACGAATGCACAATAGTATAAACAAATTTTAGATGTTAAAAAAAACAACGAATGGCGAACAGCTGTTTGCCGTTTGACGTTTCACAAAAAACCCATTCAGCAGAAAGTATCACTTTATGCTACTTCGCTACCTGAGCACTTTTTCGACTGGAATGCGGCCAATAGCAAACTATTTCCTTTTCGCTTCATCACACGCTATTTTCTATTTCTTCGCACTCATACAGCTACAACCACAAAGCAACGTCAGGCAAGCAGAGCTGAGCAAAGTCAGGCTACAAATTTAAATTTTATCGCCTTCCTTCACATCCACTTTTGCCCAATCTTCACTTATTGAAAATGTCTGCACAAACGCAACTGTGACGAACTAACAACTCTTTACTACTCTTTGCTAGAGCGCCAAAAAAAAATACCTATGATGGGGTAAAATTTCGAAAATATTTTCACTTCTACAGCATACTAAGCTTTATCAACAATGGCCTTTTTGAATTTTTTGGCAAAATTTTACTTTAGAGCCCGGACACAAATATTTTCCTTCATTTTATTAAATGTACTTGGGCCTCTAAGCCTAAATATGAAAACGAAAATTGTCGCTCTTGTTTGGTTTAGGAGATAAAATTCGCAAAAGTTTGAAAATTCAGTGTAAATTTTTAAGTGCTTAGAAGCGAATTACTCTTTTTATTTTTTTACTTCTTTTTATTAAATGTATTTGGACTTCCTAATCGTAAAAATGCAAACAAAAATTGTCTTTCTCGATTGGTTTAGGAGATAAGTAAGGAGATTGGTAAGGAGATTAGGTTCGAGGAAACCTTAAAAATCAGTACAAATTTTTTAAGTGCTTGGAACTTAATTTGCGCTTTTACGTTAACATTCCCAACATTAATGTGACATTGTTAAATAAAAAAGTTGTTTTTATGAAAATCAAGTCCTTTTTTATTTAGTATCACATTAATCCATACAATCGGAGCATTCTGGCTCAGTTTATTATGCCACGTCAGCTCATACTGGAAACAAAGTATATATTTGAAAATTTTTTCGCCTGCGCTGCTTTTTTTTCATCAACTACAACTTCATGAATGTCGTTAAAAATACCACTTATATCACAATAAATAAAACCACTCCCGACACCGACCTCGAAAACCATCTTGGGCTTTGTAAATTCACTGATTTATTGTAATTAAAAACAGAAAATATGTCTGTTAAATTTAAAAACGACATAACTGCGCGTGAATTTTAAATAATTTTAATTTTAGCAGGAAATTTAAGCCATTGATACCTTCCTATATTTGCAAATTTCCAAAGAATTCCTTCTGGGGAACAACACATAAAAATTATAATGCAAATTAAAAAGAATTTGCATTGTTCACTTTATCTTGTATTGCAAAAGCATCGCGATTTTTCACATTTGCAGCTACGATTTATCCTTTGTATTTCTTAAAGCACTTAAAGGATTTTATTTGTTGATATCTCATGTATAAGAACACACTTCAACCTTATACTAATCAAACATTTTTCTTAGAATTTCATTTACATGAAAAAAATGTAGACGTTTTCATATGCTTCAAATTGTAATTTTTTTAAACTTTGACAATTTTTATCTCCTAAACCGTTCGAGAGCAACATTTTTTAAAGCAGATTTTGAAAAAAAATTCGGGTCCGGGCTCTAAAGTAAAATTATTGAAATTTTTTTTTTGCAAAATGTGTACTTGGAGCTAAAAAGCTAATTGGGTATCAAGAAAGGTAATGCAGGTATCTATTCAATGAGGTATTAAACTTGAAAATCCATGCATATCTCTTGAAGACATACAGCATAATTCTGAATGAGTTTTCCCGAGGAATTGGAAAAGGGAGTTTTCAGTTTTAAGATAGTAGATAAAGATATCACATATTTGTTCTTTACACTCATGATTTTCCAAAATGATTTTGAATTTTATGTTAAAAATGAAAACTCCCTTTTCCAATTCCTCGGGGAAAATCATCCAGAATTGGACTGATAGCTCTTTTTAGACTTAGAAAAGGGTTACTTGAAGATGCTTTGTGATATCTGAAATTATTGTCCTTAAAATGGTCCCAAATTGATATAAAATCGAAGTTTTTACAATAATAAGGTCAGTGTATAAATAACAGTCATTTAGAAAATAGAACTTTTTACAAATTTGTCTATTTTTTCCATATTTTGATATATTACGCTGGAAGTTCAAATTCAATAAAAAATCTAAACTGTTGGTACAAAAAAGGAGTCATCTTAAAAAGTAATTTATGGAATTTTATGGTTAATAACTTATTAAATAGGTTAATAAGTTATATATAACTTTATCTTGATACCAATTTTGCTTAGTTTTGTTCATATATAGCAAGCACGTTTTTTAACTTTGGACCAATATAACTTCTAAACCAGATGAGAGCGGACATTAATTTTTGCAGATTTGGAATTAGAAACCCTTAAGGCGCCTGTTACACGTTCAATATTTATTGTGATAGAGCCTGAACAGAATCAAAAATCGTTGCGGCCGACGATTGAAATAGCATAGATTCTAAGTCTGCGATTAATCGTTGCGGAAAACGAGCTGCGGTTTTTTCTACATTTTGCATGTATTTTCCAACAACAACAAATCGTCGGCCGCAACGATTTTTGATTCTGTTCAGGCTCATACTTGGATCGCGATCCAAATTCATGGATTGATGGATCGCGGTTGAATGCTACACGTTCAATATTTATCGCGTCAGTATTAATACAATTTTTGCTAAGTGTGCTCACGAAAACCTAACTGCACAAGTACTTAAATGCACAGGCAAATGAATACCGTGAATACCGGTAATTTTTATTTCACCGCCTACTGCCGTATCACGTATTGATGACACAAAATATGCTACACGTTCAATATTTATTGACAGTTTTGCGATCCGCGATCTAGATTTCAAAATATTTAAATATTTTGCGATCTGGATCACGATCCGTCAATATTGCATGCTACACGCTCAATAAATACCACGATACTGTATATTGATCAATATATATTGAACGTGTAACAGGCGCCTAATACATACACTCCACAAAGAAAAGTGAAAAAATTGATTGTAGCTAAAAATAATATATGCCGCCATATTTATAAATTTATGATTCTAGAAAATAATCTTTAAAAGCCAAATTTAAAATTGGCCCATCTTAAGCATTGAATTTTAAGTTTTGTAACGAATCTTTCATTTCACTACCCGCTTATTTACATATTGTTGCCACAAATGGCAATTCACAACATTTAAAATCACATTATCACAACTCCACATTTGTTTACAAAGAGCACTTTTTATTTATGACGAAACCGAGTTTGTTAAAAAAGAAAAGCTTTTATTTGTTTTGAAGTCTGGTTATACATTTGCAACAACGTATAGATCCAATTTTATCAAAGAATTTAAACTCCACAAAATTCCAACCCTTCAAGCTGTTTATTTCTTTGATTTGCCTGTTGACTTTTGGGCAGCTTTCTTGGGCGCAGATTTGCTACTGGTAGTTTTGCTTGCAGGTGGTTTAGTGGGCTTCTTTTCAACAACCTTGACGGGCTTCACGATTTCCCTTTGGCTCTTAAGGGCCTTGACAATCTTTTGTTCCTCAATCAGAAATGCTCGAACGATGCGCTCACGCAAGCATCCGTGACAAAGAACTCCACCATACGTGCGAGCTACAGTCTTCTGACGCTTTGACAAGCGGGAACGTTCGCAAGGTCTCGTTGGACGTATACCCTTCAACTTCTCTTTGCATTGTCCGCACTTTGGTACGTTCTTGTTCTTCTTCACATACTGATAAACCAAACGACCACCAGGCGTGCGAACACTGTTAAGATAAAAATACGTTAATGTTGTCTATAAAGACATTTGAGATATTGAGACTGTGTAGTTTGGCTGAGTTCCTAAATGCATTTATGCAATGCATCAATGTCTTTTCTTTATTTAATTGCTACCAAGTCTATTTACGAAAACTTCGCAACTCTGCTGATATCCTTAAAAATAATCCAGTTGCAGTTTTGGTTAAAAGCTTTGGACCAATTCAAAATAAAACATACTGATGCATTGCATAAATTCATTTAAGAACTCAGCCATAGTTAAGCTTATCAAGGGATTCCATGTATCAAAACATTGACCAACTAAAGTGTCAGAATATATTCATCTTTCAAATTACTTACATTCGCCTCCTGTTAGACTTGGTATTGTAAGACAGACGTCTTCTCAAAGTTAATCGCTGGACCATCTTGTCGACAACTTCATGTTGAAAAGTTCAGCAATACAAACATTTTGTTACCACAGCAATCACAATCATAAGTCCAAGAAATTAGTCGGGGGAAAATAATATAAAATAAACAAAAATTCTTATAAGTTTATTTTTCAAAAATAGTCCACATTATAGCACACATATTCTTCTAATTCATATCAACGAAATAATTCAATATATTGTGATGTTTCCAGATATATTTCTAATTTTAAAATTGTATGTTCACATACCTTAAAGAAATAAACTTGAAAGGAAGTTGTTGGTATTGCAGATTTATATCCCGAAGTTGGCAGCAATTAATGAACTGTCAAAGTATTGAGTATATTACATCGATATTGCAGCGTTATTACCACACGCAAAATTTATCGCATATACAGGGTGTTCCACAACAGAGTGCAACTATTTTCGCAGATGAAATGAGATGTCTAATTGAGCAAGAATCGTATGGGTGGGGAGTTTATTTTAACACAATGCTAGTGCTCATCACAAACCTTTTTGCATTTTCTAACATGCTTTTTCGAACTGTGTTCATGCTAGCTGCAATGCAGCTTTTGGTTTTATTTTGACATTTGTGTGCTACAGTAGCTCAGGCTTATCGCTTTTCTTTTGCCATTTTCTGGAATAAAAAAGAGGTAAATGACTATAATTGTTGTATTATAACTAAATATATAGATATTACACCGTTCCACTTTATCAACGTTTTTCGAAAATTCTTGGGACACGTTGGTATATAAAACTTTAATATTAACTAACGTAAATAGTCGCGCAATCGGCTTGAAGGGTTTTTGGCTAAAATTCATTTTTCGAAAAAAACAAGAAATTTCTTCTTCAGTATTTTGCATATAACTACAAAACTAATGAAACAATTTTTAACAATTTATATTTAATTAAAAGCCAATGAAATTTCCCTTCTTATGCTATAAGAAAAATTGCATTTAGTTGTGTACATTTTTTTAAAAAACTTTGCAAAGTGAAATTTTGATTAAAATTGTTTTGAAAATTTGATAACTTCAACTCACATTACCCCGCGTCACAAGAGCATGAGGAAGAATTTTTTGATTATGTAAATTTCGAATTTTGAGGAACAATAGCATTAAGGTCCGTGGTTTTTCTAGGTTGTTGTTGTTTTGAAGATTGATCAATAGCATAAAATCCGTGGTCACAAGGAAGAATGACTAAACTCAAACTATCGTAAAAAAGCGATACGCTATTTTCTTTATTGCCAATTTTTGGAAGGATGCAGTAAACAGTTTTAACATATAATAGAGTATTTCTTATGTCTGCACATATTTCATTTGTAACGGTTCGTATATTTCGGGAAAAAGGTCGGAGTTAGTGCAACAAAAATATCGTTTTTTCCGATACTTTGAGTTTAGTCATTATTCCCTGTGACCACAGAAATAGTCATTTAAATAATTGCTCATTACAAAAACAAAGTTAAATATTTTGCAATTAAAGCAAATATCATACATATAACTTTTACATACGTAATTATGAAGCTACGATTAATAATAATAAAATTTAATATTTTTAAAAAAAATTACTGTGCACTTGTGTTGCTTTTTTGAAAATTTTTGCTGTTAAATTTCTCAAAATACCAAAACCACTTCTTCCTCATGCTCTTGTAATGCGGGGTAATGGGAGTTGAAGTTATAAAATTTTCGAAAAATTTTTAATCAAAATTTCACTTTGCAGTTTAAAAAAAAATGGAAATAAAAAAAATGCAATGTTTCGTATAGCATAAGATGAAAAATTTTATAAGCTCTTAAATAAGTATAAATTGATAAAAATTGTTTAATTACTTTCGTAGTTATATGCAAAATACTGAAGAAGAAATTTCTTGTTTTTCGAAAAAATGAATTTTTAGCCAAAAAGCCTTTAAGCCGATTGCGATACTATTTACCGTTAGTTAATATTAAAGTGTTATATACCAAAATTCATGTTTTTAAGAGTAGAATCAGCAATCAACGTGTCCCGGAAACTTTTCGAAAAAGACAGAAAAATGGGACGGCCTAATAAATACATATACTTAACGCATGTGTTGTGTGTTAGTTCCATGTGCATGAACGGGCTTTTATTTTTATACAACACATTTCTGGTGTCTTCAAAACTGGCGTTTCTCATTATACATAAAATGCGAAAGCAATGCGAGCTAGATTTCGTTATACAATCGTATCGCATTCTCGCATCGCACTCTCGTTCTATAATTCTTCGGGCTTAATGTTATTTTTTTAAGTACTGCTTAATCATAGGGTTCGTTCAATAACGACAAATTATTGCACATGCCTTGCAGCATTCTTGCTTTTATGCAATGCCTAATTTAAATACTTAAAATCCCCAATTTTACTATTGAAGCATTTAATTCCATGTTTGTCTTGCTGCTGACATTTCCTTATCAAAAAAGCAGGGTTGCTGCCCTTAAAACGTTTGAATTTCGCAACGCTACCAGACATTTCTTCACAAAACGCAATGATTTGAATACTGCAGCATTATTGAGAAATTGAACAAGCCCATAGTTTATAAAAGTATTTAAGTAACTCTAAACTTTTAGATTTTATAAGTAAAAACAACTAAAAATGTATATTAAATAAAATAATTGGAAAACTTCAATATTTGTTTTATATTTTATTTTAAGAAAATGTCTGACAAAAACATCTGTATACGCGTATTGCGTAAGGTTGATATTAACTTTGTTACTACGTTTGTAACTCCGGAGGCGAAGTAGGTATAAGTAAGTATATATATTCGTTATCAACATCACCTCCTGAGTCGATTTCGACAAGTCCGTCTGTAAGGCCGTGTAAATTCATTCAGTTCAGTTGAAAATTATTAGGAACTAGCTGAAACTCGGCGCGTTGCTGCCACGCTCCCTTGCATTTGTAAATTGAGGTCGAATACTGAACTTCGATGCTGTGCAACCTATAAATCCAAAGCTGCTAGATATCCCAAATTTGGGTTGTATGGGAAGTGCAACGTCCCCTTGACCAACGCCCATTATATGTGATCAATGAAACTGAATGTGTAAATTCAGGTCGAATACGGAATTCCGACGCTGTGTAACTCAGAAGCTATTCGATATCGCAAATTTGGGTTGTATAGGAGGTGTCACTCTCCCTTGTCCAACTCCCAAAAAATGTTACCAATGAAAGTGCATGTGTAAATTCAGATCAAATACTGAATTCCGACGCTGTGCGACCTATAATTCCAAAGCTAAAATTTGGGTTGTATGGGAAATGCCAGTCCCCCTTTTCCTACTCCCATAAAATGTTAGTAAAGAAACTGCATGTATGAATTGAGGTCGAATTCTGAACTCTGACGCTGTGTAACCCATAACTTTAAAGCTATGCGATTTTGCATGTTTGGGTTGTACTTGTCCAACGCCATAAAATGTTTTCAGTAAAACTGCATGTGTAAATTTAAGTCGATTACTGAATTTCGATGCTGTACGACCTATAACTTCAAAGCTATTCGATAGCACAAATTTTGGTTGAAGGGGGGAGGTGGAACTCCACCGTTTCCAACGCCCATAAAATCTTATTAATGAAATTGCATGCATAAATTGATGTTGAATACTGAATGCCGTTGCTGTGTGACCTGTAACTCCAAAACTATTTGATATCGCAAGTTTTGGTTGTATCGGAGGTTCCACTCCCCCTTGTTTGACTCCCATAAAATGTCATCAGTGGAACGACATGTGTAAATTGTGGTTGAATATCGAATATCGAGGCTATGCGACCCATAACTCCAAATTAATTTGATATCGCGAATTTTTTATATATTTATGGGCGGTAAAAGGGGTTGTGGAAATTTTTTCTTAAACCCTCTCGTGCTCGAAACAAATCCACTGCCAAAATTTTAGCTGGATCGGACCAGTAATTTCAATGTTTTTTTTTTATCAAAAGTAGGCGTAGCTATAGTGGGACCACGCCCATTATAAGTTTAGTTACCGATAGTTATCATACGAACTTAACTACCAAATTTTAGTTTAATACGACAAAAACTGTCTTAAATATAGCATTTTTATTAATTTGTGGGTGGTAAAAGGGGGTGTGGCAAATTTTAAATTTGCTTATATTGTTCGCGTAAGGGCAAGCAATAAGTTGACAAAGTTTTATCGCAATCGGATGAACGGTATTGCAGCGTATAGTGAACGAACAAACATTCATTTTTATATATTAGATTATAAGAATGAAATAAATGAAATTAAATTAAATATATAAATCATAAATTAATACATTAAGAAAAAAGAATTTTAATCATTGGTAAAAATCGAACAAAAACAGCTTTACAACAAATTATACAATTAAAGTTGAATACCTCTAAGAGGATGCAATTTTAAATTTTGCCCATTGGAAATCCACATTTCTATCCGTCGATAGGCTTACTAATAAGAATTGAAATGCTACAGTCCAATTGAAGATAATCTTCGTGATGGACTTGCCGCTTAAAAATAGCTCGACATTAATGTGGTCTTTCTTTTTGTTAAAAACTTTGCATAGCACAACTGGCCAATACAATTAAATCCGCGGAAGAAGGCAGAACAGTTGAACATAGAATTGAAGAATAGGTCAGTTGAAAATATTAAATTTTTTTGAAAATCTTCCAAATGTACCACCACTACCATTCTAGCACGCCTTAGTCCGTAGTTAAATATTTCTTGCTGCACACTAAGTTTTACAGACCCTTAAAATTTTAAATATCCATTTTCTAGGGCATTATATAAGTATTCATCTTGGTGAATGGTGCTTTCCGAAGCCTTACCATTGCATCCAACGTCTATAAAAGTGAATCGGCAGTGCGCATCCAGACGAAAAAATAAATAAAGCTATAAAGCTTAGATTCACTGCCTGATGGAGCTTTGATCCGAATATGTTTACTATCTAATGCTATTAGAACATGCGGAAATTACCATAAATAACTGAAATCTTCAGAAATTTTTTTCCACTCCTCTTTCATGTCTGGCACCTGTAGAAGAAAAAAGTGGAGCTACATGGAGAGATTTTGGTGCAGATATTATTCCCTATGCTCATGGCTTGTGCGCTAATAGAGCACATTTATCGACTATGATCAACTGATCATAAAGAAAGCATTTGTGCCCATAAATGCGGAGCAAAACAAAATCATTATACACGAGCACCTTGTGTAAGGTGTATTACCAAAGCGTTCATAATGTATGAGCAACTGGCGTAAGCTGTGTTGCTAAAGTTCTAATCAGGGTTCGTTATTCTTATAAGAGATATCCAAAAACTCAAAGATTAATTATTATTTTTCGATTTTTTATTGTATTGCTCAAAAATAAGAATTATGTTTCGATTTCTATTTTTTTCATCAAAAATAAGAGTTATTTTTTGATTTTTATTTTTCTGTTCAGGAATAAGACTTATTTTTGAGTTTTATTTATATTGCTCAAGAATAAAAATTGTTCCTCAATTTTTATTTTTTTCGCTCAGAAATAAAAGTTATAACTCAATTTTTATTTTTATGCCCAGAAATAAGAATTATTTGTTGAGTTTTATTTTTTCGCTCAAAAATAAAAATCATGTGTCGAGTTTTACTTTTTTTCCTCAAACATAAAACTCAAAACACCATACAGCTTTGTTGTTGCTGGCGCATGCTCGCCTTGAGTGTGCCTTGTGTGCGTACGTAAAAAGTGTGTTTGGGGGGTTTCAACATATGGCACGATTACGATAACTCGGGCGCCGTAATTTTAAAGAGATTTTTTGTTAAAAACCACAAACAAATTAATTTGGTCGAACAAAAAATCGATAGCTTAATTAGTTATCGAGTTATCGATTTTTAAATTTTTTCCCTTGGTAAAAGATCTGTTCAATAAAATATCTATATCTTTTCCAATTTTTAAAAAATATAGAAAATTAACATGTCATATGAAAGATAATTTAATAGTCTATTCGAAAAAATACACATAAAAAAATTTTAGCAATAAATTGAATTTTATGAGTAGTTTTATATTATGGTTGCTTTTCAGTTGTGACAAAACCGTTTTTTTCTCAAAAATTTCCATTATTAATATGCAAAAAATACATTAGATATTTAAAGACTAAAGTTTTATCTTTCATCAATCAATCAATTTCAAAATCAATATTAGTTTTTCAAATTAACTGTAAGTTAAATATGTTTGTTGCAAGGATAAACTATTTGATTTAATAAAATAAAAGCTGTTGACCAAAAGTGATCAGCTAAAAGTTTAAAATTTTTTCACTGGCTAGAAATATTAATTCATATAAATATTTCAGCTTCAATTTTGCCTTAAAATAAAATATAAAAAATAAATATGCTTGAAAAAAACAACATACAAATTAAATCACTCTTAAATGCTATACACCAAAGATAAATTTTCAAGCTTAAATAATTCAAAAATTATACTAATAACGGTAGTTTTTAGCATATATACATACAAATATATACATACAAAAAGCTATGAAATGTGAAATACTCAATGGATTTTATTGACTTAACATTTTTGTAAAAGCTCATTTAATTATCTTTAAAAAGATTTCTTAACCAATATAGCAAGAAAACAAATAGAAAGTTTCCTTAGGCGATCAATGAACACAAATATTGTATTAAACAAATCGATAACTCTTACACAAATAGATAAATCCATTTGTCCTTCTCTCCCATTTCAATTTAATGTAACTTTTTAATTTAATGTAATATTTAGTTTTTCTACTTAAATCCAGCTATACTCCTTCTTCAAGTTAGCTGAAAACTGTTTTATAATTAGTTTTAGTTGGTATGATATTAGATTACGGGAGGGTAAAACCCCTTTAATCCCCTCGTCGTAATAAAGCGCAGGCCAAATAGTTAATAATTCTCAGAAGCATATACATGCGCTCAAGAATTATCACATGGAAAGTTGCCAGTTCTTATTCCCACAAAAATTATTTTTTCCCCACATCAATTCAAAAAAATTCCCACGTGGGAGATTTTTACTAAAAAATTCCAACCAAAAACCCTAAAGCCATAAAAATTACACCAAAAATCCTACAGTTATAAAAATACCACAAAAATCCCACAAACCATAAAAAATAAATAATTCAATTCAATTCAGAAAATTAAGCAGTTATAAAATACTATGTTTCCATGGCAAATTAAGCCGGTGTTAACTCCCATGAAAAAGCAAATTGAGTTAAATTTCGAAAAATCTCCGAAACTCTACGAAACTTGTTGATTTATGTGGCTACTGTAATTTATCATAATACAAAATGACGTATGGAAGATTTTTTTGGAACTCTGGAATACTAAGTTTTGTTAGTAAAATCACGAAAAATGGATATTTATACAAAACTACAAACTAGTACTTAATAAAAAATAAAAAATGCAGAAAACGTTGAAAATGTTTAGAAATCAATATATGTCTCTGCAGCGTAAAGGTTATACAGTGACTTGTCAAAATTTTTAACGTTTTCTGCATTTTTTTTATATTGAAGTAAACATACAATTTCTGGAAATTTATAAATATAAATTTTCGAGATTTTTTTAACAGAAAAAGCAATAAAAATGTTAAAAGAAATTGACGAGCCCAAATCGACTCAGCTATCCAAAGTTTTGACACTTAATTGTCAAAATCAGTTGTAGTGAGTACCACCACTAAATTAACGGATTGCACAAATTTAACTTTATAATATTTAATGTTCGAAAATCATTAAAACCGTAAAATTTATTCATTTATATATGAGGAAATAAAAATAACGTGTGGGAAAAAAACTAGTTTATGATGTGTTATTGATTACCAACAGGAAATATAGAATTTTTTATTTTTTCACATATATATATTAATAAAACTAAAATCAGAAATAAATTTGAAATTCCCACATTGTGTGGGGTTCTTCGAACTAAAGATTTATTTAGGAAAAAACTATGTGAACTGCACCAATTTCAAACAATCGTCAGAAATCATAAAAAAGTTTTATCAATATATGTATAAAAAATTATTTTATTTCATCATTTGTGACTGTTCGAAATTTGCCGTTTCATTAACTTTATAATTTAAATGATTTTAGTTAATAAATGCAATTCTTTTTGTTTTGTTTACAAATACTTTGTTTCAAATAAAATAATGACAATTTTAAAGCACACATTTTAAAAATATACGTTTTAGTTCTTTTTTTTTTAGTTCCAGGTTTTTCACCAAAAAGTTTCTTTTCTGAAATTGCAAGTTTTTTAAAAAAACATGGCAACACTGACTCACTCATATTCACTTAAATTTTCCCGGTACTTACAACAATCCGCTCAGTATGAGTTTTTAGTGAATTTGTGAGCAAGATTCAACGAAAATTCTTGGGGATGACTGACATCTGCAATAGCAATGATAACGAATACGAATATTTCATTTATGTTTTGCAAATATTCATAACAATGCAAATGCGATTAATTTATATAAAACATAAGAAGCCATAATTTTTAAATTGCATTTGAAGAAAATTCGATAAGCATATGCTAAGAATATATAAATAGTCAAAATCAAATAATAACGATTATTATAACAATTCGATGAATTAAAAGAACTATATAAATAAGAACTCATGTGTCATTTTTTTATTGTATTTTTAAGTATTTTCTGTACATTCAAAATTTTTTCTTTATTATACGTTTTTCTTTATTTTTAGTATGTTTGGTGTTTGTTATCCATTATTGATTGAATGTCATCGAAATAGTTGGTAATAAGCTTTAAGAACGTATCCAATATCATTCGTTTGTTTCAAATGAGTTTAATTATAAATGAAAATTTGTATGGGCAATGAGATGATTTCGTTTTCATTATTTTTTCTGAATTTGCTGAAATGAGTCATTTGGCCCAGTGTAAACTTAGTATAAGAAACCAGTAGAATCTTTTTCATGTAGCCTACCCAATATTTTCGTTAGTCCTATCTGGCAAATAAACAAATAATTAACCAGTATTGTTCGTGCAGGGTAATCTCAGTGGTACAATATAAATGTGTCAAATAATTTGTTATCACCGTTCTCATGTTTTCAGTGGTTTCACAGTGCTTTGTTTTATTTGATGGTGTTTAAGTTAAATAGAACAGCATTGAATGAAACGAAACAACATCGAGCTTATGTTTCTCCATGAAGTTTTTTTATAAGAACCGTAAATTTAGCTAGAATTCTTTCAGAAGGCTTGCAGAAGTTAAACGCGTCAACCTCTTTGAGCGTTAAATAGAAATCGGTGATCGAGAAGTAAGCAATTTCTCTAGAGAATGGCGCGATCGTTAGTTTTTGTTGCATTTGCGCTAGCAATCATTTTGGCCACTGCAAGTGGTAAGTAAAGCTATTGAAAAAAATTGTTAACAATTAATATTGATTGCAATAAGCTCAAATAAAAGTTAAAAGCTCAAACTCAAAATAAGTTATTTATCTGTAAAACAGAGTCGAGGGTTAAAATGCATTTTTTTCTTGCATATCGCTTTTGGCCTATATAAAATGAAAATTGTCTACTAGCTCTTAAAACTTTTGTGATGCGATTTAAAATCCGGAAAAGTATTATAACAATTCTTTTAACTATAAAAGTTTAGTGCTATCACAAAATGGAACTTATTATGTAAACACCGTTTATGTACTAAATTTTATGAATACCAAGTTATACGAAAGAAAAACTTTTTTATGAACTTTTATGTTACGTACACTGAGGGAAATATGTGTTAAAATTTAATGAAATTATGTTTATATTCAACGAAGTTGTTTTTGAGATAGAGCTTGAAACAATTTTATTTAGATTAAACACAAATGTTTGTAAAGTTAAAATTAAAAGAAAATTTTTCGTAAATACACTTTTATAGTAAATATTTACAGTTCAAAAACATTTACCTGTTTAAAAAAAAACATGAATTTAATGTGAGCTTTAGATCAAGTAAGATTTTAAGAAGGCAACACCAACAACAACAACAACAGCAACAACAAAAAACAACTCTGTATAGAGTCAATCACTTAGCTCACTAGACAGTCTGTTTCGGAAATTGCTACATTTCCTCTTCAGTAGTCTTCCAGTGATTAAGCCGTAATCAACTCGCTGTTAAAGTCGATAATGATTTCACACATATTTGAACTTATTCTTAAGAATAATGCGTTCAAATCGGCTATTTAATCATATGACATTTAAAGCAGGAAGTTATTTATAGATCACAGCCATCAACTCTACCAAGGTTGCCATCTGTTCTAGTTGCTTCTTATTTATTTCAATATTCATACAATTAAGTAGCCGATTTGAACGTAAAATTCTTAAGAATTAATTCAAGCATGTGTAAAATCATATACGACTTTAACAGTGAGTTGATCACAGCTTAATCGCTCGAAGACAACTTAAGAGGAAATGTAGCCATTTCCGAAACAGACTGTCTAGTCAGCTGAGTGATTGACTCTATACAGATTTGTTATTGTTGTTGCCTTCTTAAAATCTTACTTGATCTAAAGTTTACAATTAAATTCACGTAATAATTAAATAGATCACAATTATTAACTAACTATTTAAAAAAAAATTAAAACAATTACTTTGATATGGAAAATGTGTATCTTTAAACATAATTTTAAAATATGTTCTTAAATTACAAATAATTAAATTGAAATGCTATTTTTGAATTTTTACGAGTTTATGACATCTAATTCGTGATCAGTGACCCCTGGGACCATTCGAATACCCAATTGCAACTAAATTCGATAAAGTTTGCGCTTTATTGCGGCTTAAAATATTGAAATATTTCAAATATTTAAATAATAAATTAGTTTTATTTCAATATAATATTCAATATAGTGTTCAATATTTGTAAAACCATTTCAAAAATATTTTCAAACAGTCTCAATTGTCTGGTCGATGATTCTTCTACACATAATTTTTTAATTCAATCTCAGCTACGTATTTTTTCTTATTGAAAAGAAATAAAAAGAGAAAATTATAAAAAAAAAGAGTTTATAGTAGAAAAATAAACACTATTGCTTTAAATTTTGTTTTGTAGAAACGCAAATAGGTTAAATTTTTATTTTAAAATTTATTGTTTAATTTTAAAGTATGTTTTTATTTTCAGTGTATATTCATTGTTACATTGATTGAAAATATTTTTCGTTAATGTTTTTTATGCTTAGATTGGTTTACTTACTCGAGCCATTGTCCAAATATTTAATTCATCTTGGGGAAAAAAAATTAAAAACAAAATTATGTCCCGAGTTTTGGTGTTTTTTGCTGTAAGCAAAAAATGCTAAGCAGTTTCACAGTTCTCACTTTGTATTAAAAAGGAGCAAGGAATTATCTTCGAGTAGAGCGAAGGTAAAATACAGAACCGTCGTGTTGAAGTGTATTTGAAGTTATGAAATATTTATAATTTTGATGACGTTACTTTTTATGGCGGATTTTAATGGAATTTTGAAGGTTTTGCTATAATAATGTCACTTTATATGCGAGGTAGGCAGTGGCAATTTTGATTTGATTTTGCCACATTTCAAGAGCAGAGTGCACAATGAAAATGTTGACTTATTTACTAAATTGAAAACCATTGCATAACTTTTTGTGGATTTTAAAGAGACTTTACAGATTTTATTTATTATTTAGAAAGCTTTTATGTGGAATTTCGATAGCTTTAAAATTATTGCCACAATCGTGATCACAGACTCAGATATACTTTATATTCTGTTCTATATCTGCCACTCCTCCATACGCATGCGTGGGGTATTAAAACATATTATGATTAGAGCATGCAACTACTAGTATTGAGAATAACTCCAATAATCTACTATACATAGAATAGTTTAACGGAATATCAAATAAGTTTTAGGGCGGTTAAAACTCAATATATTTGCAGACGTTACATGACCTTATAAACATACTCCCAAAGTCGGGAATTGTTACAAAAAAAAAAAAACCAGAAAAGGCAGGTTAATGTGTAAACTCTTACGTATTTTATGTATCTTTTTCAAATCTCATATAAAAGTTATCTAAAATATTGCCCTTTACAATTGTACATAATTTGCATTTCTATTTACAAAAATTGTCATCTTGTCGTTTGAGAAACTTGAATGAACTTTAAAAGAGGTTATAACAGTAATAATTTACACATGAACCTGCCTTTTTTTATTTCTTGACCGGGATTGGCTGTTTTTAGGGTATGTTGGAAAATCATGGTATGCAATTACATATTCATATAATCTCTATTACGTTTCGTTATAAGATTCCGATTTTTTTATTGTGTTAAAACATATAAGACAAGAAATGGGTTAAGAAAAAGAGCCCTAACAATTTGTTTCTTACATATAACATATCCTTAAATGTCCCCATTCAAAAAAGTACTGTAATCGAAAGTCGCGTTAAAGGTATAAATAAATAAGGCACGATGTGGCGGCCATAGCCTAGTGGGTAGAATGCTTGGCTCTAAAGCTAAAGACCCGTGGTAGCTCCGAGTTCAATTCCCAACTCAGACAGAATGTTATTTTCAATCGAATTCATTTTTCTGTTCGGTCGTCACCTCTCTGCAAACAATGGCAAACCTCAGAGAGTAAAAAATTGACATGTAAAGGTTTTTCAGAACATAAGCCGTTTGGAGTCGGCATTAAACTCGTAGGTCTAGCTCTCGATCATTTGTGCTCGAACAGTTAAAAACACGCACAACACAATTCAGCATTAGAAGCTCGGTCAAAGTCCTTTCTAGGGTTGAAATGGCCAATTTATTTTTTTAAGGCACGACGGAAACTAGAAAAGAATTAAAAGAAAAGAGTTACCTGTTTTTTCAGCAATATCGCTATTTTTTCTTTCTGTTTTAGCTTATTGATAAAACTGAAAGATTTACAATGTGGAAAATACGTTTCAGAAAATTTGCTCGCATAAATGTCAACAGGCATTAATAACTAATTAAGCTTATTTATGAGTTAAATAACAGCAATAAATTTATGTCAACCTCGATATCTCAGTATGTTGTAATCACTCCAATGCAAACTCTCTCTAACACTTGTGATGGGCTCAACAGACCCACATATATACATATATTCAAAGAGCTGATTGCAGACAACTCAAATTATTTTACTCTCTCTTAACTAATTGCGATAGATTTTTGTAGAGTTAAACTGAATTAAAGTCTAATTCTTAATCATACTTTTGATCCATTACTTTATTAAAGAGATCACCAGGCATAGATATTTTAAAAGAGGACATAACACGCTCATAATTAAATTTGAATTTGTAACAGAAATAATTTTATTTACAAAATTTAGTTTAGAGTTTATATTGAATAACACTTCTTCATCGGATGTATCAGCGGCAAAACAAGAAACAAATTAAGATTTTGCAGATTGAATAACCACAAGTTCTTTATGAAGAGGGGCTTTAATATTGATATTCCATATCTGTTTCGGTATCGCTCCTGTAGGTATAACCTTCTCAAATTAATTCGGTTACACAACTTTCGGAGAATCAGCATTTACATCTATGATTGGTATTGCTTTACTGGATGAACCAGTGATGTGATTTTTATTATACTAAAAATCCCGAATGCGTATGTAAAAATCTCTTTTTGGCTCACTTTATCACTTCCAAGATATTCTGAAAACTCACAAAAAGCACCTCCAATTCTAATGTAAAATAAAATAAAACGAGCAAAATAAATATTTTTTGTTTCTATATACGTGAAATAAAAATCTTACTTAAATGACTTACCGATTGAGGTCATGACACACAACATGACATATAAAACTTCACCCATATTTATGGAAGACTGGAAGGTGCAGAACAACGTTTGCCAGATCATCTAACAGTATATAAAAAATAAATTCGATTACCATTCTTTTTTATGGTCTGAACCAATTTTGGAGTGCCTCGAATTGCATATTTGTGAATTTTTAGCAATTTTTTGTACTGGACCCACTAACTGTTATCTGCAAATTTGCTTCGCGCTCTACACAATTGGCTTCGTATCTACAACTATGTATAAATATTAATATCTTTTTAAAATATCTGTTTTCGATGCTTTACTTAAATAAATACTTCGCAGTGAACCAAAACTATCTTTTTTGATTTCATTTATGAACCTTTTTGGGTAGAAAAGTTCATTTTCAACTCTCTAAATGAACGCCTTTAGACTCATTCGTGGGACTAAAGTGCCTCTCAAAAGTGAACTTTTGCTTTCTTCAGTTAAAAAAAGAATCATCAATTGTACCAAAAGGAAGCAATAAAAAGATTTTTTTGGCACTCAGAAATGAATTATTTTGAACTCATTCGCCGGCCGAAACTGCCTCTCAAAAACGTACCTTTTTTGTTCGAAAACGAGTTAAAAAACGAACCATAGAAAAGCACTTTTTCGGCACTCGAAACATTTTTTCAGTCATAAATTGTCTTATTATTGTATATCGATAATATGATTAAAAAAAAATGTTAGTGTTAACAAATTCTTTTAATTTTATTTGAAAAAGTAGTAATATTTCAAGGCCAGCGAAATATTGCTCGCAAAACTAAACTTATTCGAAATTAGAAAACAATATTAGAATAGAAAGGCTTATTGCAGAAACATGATAAGCCACATAATATCAAAAACTGGTGTTTTGTGTTATTGCTAGTACATTGCACCACCATAAATTGCGAGCTTATATGTATAAGTATCTCTTTGCAATTAAATATTTTATTAAATTTTCTACTCAAAAACTCGAAAAAGGAAATATATAAAAAAACATTCAGCAATATTTATTTTAATTTATGTGGCTTATCATGTTTTTACACAAATAATTTTTACTTTCAAATTTGTAGTGGCTATCATCATGGTATGTAGACTAATTTTGATTTTATGCTTCGATTTAAATTGGAACAAACTTTAAGCGTAAAATAGTAAATAAATTTTACTATTTCTTCGCGAAATTACACCAATAAAACTGATTTTTTTGTGGGATCAAATAAGAAACACGACTGATCACTTCCGACGACTTTGTTTTTTTTTTCTTTGAAAGTTCTTTTAGGCTGTGTGTCAAAAGGAAACTTTTCAGTCGTGGTAGGATAGAAAATATCAAGTTGAATAAAATTTGTGTGTGTGAAATAAATTTGTCTTTTTTGCTGTGTCAAATGGACGATGAAATTTTGCCAGTTACAAATTTTGACGTTTCACATTTCGGTCGTGTTTTAGCGCAAATATTTTATTTAATTTGCACCCAGTATCGAATTGATGTATGCCTGCATGTTGGCAGGCCTGTTTACAGGCCTGCTGTGGGTGATTTTACTCATGCTTACAGCCATGCAAATGGAGGTGTCATTCGAAATGAAGGTATTCTTAGTCTTTTTCTCAAAGAGAGTAAGCTGACAAAGCCCTGAGGAGAAAATTGAGTAATGTATTGACCCCTTTCAAAGTTGTCAAAAATATCCGCGTCTCTTATCCTCGAGATGGCTAGAAATAGCAAAGGCATGCTCCCAGCACTTCTATGACAAAGCGGTGGTAGCATGTGCAAAAAGTCAAACAAATATTTTTATGCTTGTGTTGAGGCGTCGGAATGCAAGGACGTTATTTTTGCTAAAATAGAATCGAAATTATTCCATAAGTCAGAAGTTCGCGGAGAAAACGCACGAGATTTCAATCGATTGCATTAGGTCTGTTCGCGTAGTCGAATGCAAACGAAATAATTCAAAAGTTTTTACTAGAAAGTGTCTGAAAAGCGTTCGTTTACTGAGAGAATAAATAAAAAAATATAATATAAAATATAAAAAAAATAATGTATGAAATCTTACTGGGCATGTTGAGAAAAATTGTGTAAAATTTTGTGCAGTAATTTTTAGAGTATTTATTTTTCTATAAATTGTCTAAAAAATGTGAAAAAACACCACAAAAAGTAGTGTTTCTGAGATCAAAATGGCCAGCGAAATTGTTTTTCTTTTTATAATAAGAGCGGATTATATATGCGAGAGCCACGCATTTTTGTAATACCAGCGAGCAGGCCTGTTTACACGCCTGCCCACGCATGTACATTTGGCGCACCTCTATCACCAATGTTAGTGTGTGAGTGAGCGGACAGCATGTTCTACAGCCCTGCTTGTAGGCCTGTAAGTAGAAGCGAACGCTGCAGGCCTGCACTTTTGTCCCGTTTCATACAAAAAAGAATTAAGACTTGGAAGCGAGCGTGGAAGTAGTCCGCAAGCTCAAATCTACTGCGCGCAGGCCTGTTCGAAGGCATGCGTAGACATGAAATTGGATACTGGGCATATTCAAACTTGTTATATTGTTAACTTACAAAACTTAAAAAATAAAAAAATAATAATAATAAAAAATAACGAAAGTGCTTGAGTTTGTGTGTGAGCCAACGATCTCCCGGTGCATCAACAAGTGCAGCAAAGTTAAATTGGCTTTCTTTGCTGTCGAACGTCCTCCAAGTGCCACAACCAGCAAGTGCAGTGCAAAATTTGTTGCTAGCCAACATCCTCCAAGTGCCATCACCAGCAGCACAAGCAAATGGAGCGCAAATTTCCTGATACTTTTGCTTGCCAACGTTCTCCGAGAGTCGCCACGAGCAGCACCAGCAAGTGCAGCACAATTCAATTGACTGGTCAACTCTCCAATATTTCAGAAGCACCATTTCAGCATGTCTCAAGCGCAGAGGAAAATTTCTGCCATTATACTCCGGCGTGAATTGAATAAATTGAAAGGGGAGAATTTGCGCTTCATTAGCTTGTGCTGCTGGTGATGGCACTTGGAGGATGTTGGCTAGCAAGAAATTTTGCACTGCACGTGCTGGTGGTGGCACTTGGAGAACGTTCGACAGCAAAGAAAGCCAATTTAACTTTGCTGCACTTGCTGATGCACCGGGAGATCGTTGGCTCACACACAAACTCAAGCACTTTCGTTTTTTTATTATTATTATTTTGTTATTTTTTAAGTTTTTTAAGTTTACAATATTACAAGTTTACGAAATAAGTTGCAAGTACAAGCACTCGAATTAAATACGTCGCGGAAATTGATGTGTTGGTTTTTTTTCTTTATTTTTGAGTGTGTCAAAAATTCACTTTCGACTGTCAAAATTTGTAGTAGCCCCTGGGGCTCACTCTTAATTTTGCCGACCACTGATCTACATGAATGACAGTCTGACGCTTAGAAATCGTGCTCTTTTCCAACAAGCAATCAAAATTAAATGTCGAAACCAAGGTTCATTTATAAAGTTGTGGCACTTGAGGGAAATGCACTCTTTTCCGCCTTTGCTTGAACTGTCACTGTGCTTTTCTTTGTTCTACGCATTCATTTTCTTGATTCCTTTTCATCCATTCTGATAGTTCAACCCAGCTCGCTCTCAAGTGCCACAACCTTATAAATGAGCCTTGGTCGAAACCAACTTTTCTCTGTTTTTACAAGAAGCGGCTCTGTATTTGTGACAGAAGGTAAAAATGGGAATCCTATAAAAATACTGGGTGAGAGAGAACACCTTATATGTTATTGCCGAAAGGATTGAAAACTCACCAGAGTTTTTTCGCAACGATCTTTGCAACCATTAAACCTTTTAGAATAGTATATTTTTATTTTAATTTATTTCGTCAATTAATTCAAATTTTACCATGTTGCTTTCCAACAATTTGAATGCTCTCTATCATCTTTCTATTTTGTCTACTCTTCTTAATCTTCCACTCTCTTTCTCGCAGCTCTCTTACTTTTTATTTTGCCTTCCTTACCTTTTGCCTTCGTCTGTGTTAAAAGTTTTGTAAAACTATTTATCTAAATGTTGGATGTAGCGACGCCCTGGGTGGCCACATCGATTTATCGCATGCCCTACTAAACATGATTTGTAAAAGATATAAAGGCTTTAATATTTGTCATTTAAATGCGCAAATTCTTAAGAATAAAATAGATGATTTGCGTCTACTTGTTAATAACACCATGATTGATGCCATATGCATATCTGAAACGTGGCATAAGTCGAAGATGTGCTACGGTCTATTTAATGTAAATAGCTATACATTAATTCGCGCAGATAGACATGATAAATCTGAAGGAGGAGTTTGCATTTACCTGAGAAGTTCAAATAAATTTCGTATTGTTAATAAATTTTATCGTTATGACCCAATTGAGTATATTTTTATTGAGATTTTTCACGAAGCATGTAATTTTTTTATTGGGTGCGTGTACTTGGCTCCAAGTATTGCTAATTCTTTTCTTATAAGCGTTCTGTTGATAAAAACAATTTTTTTTTAGTTTCAAACAAAAAATATTTTAATTTTTTTAAAAACAAAAAATAGTTTCTAAGAAGCTTCATACAAAACACAAAAAGGTACCCGGGTACCTTCAAACAAATAAAGGTGTACAAATATTATTAGCACCCCCACCCACCACAATTGGTTCATTTCGCTGTTTTTTTAAAAAAGGTGAAGTTAATAGAAAATAAGGAGCTCTCAGGAAGTTTCAGTACTTTATCTTGGTTATAAATGAAAAAATTCTTTGTTTAAACGCAAAAAGTACCCGGGTACCTCGTCACTCTCATAAGGGTTAATAAATCACTGTTTGATCTTAGTATTAGATATAATTTGTTTTAAATAGAGAAGTATGCTGTCATTAAACATCTTTTAAATGTAATAAGCTAATAAATTATTGTTTAAAAACACATTTTGTAATAAAATACAGGCAAGAAAAATCGCTAAACACAAAAAAAATGTTTTTTACCATTAATTTTTGGCATCTCCTAGACCCGCTACGCTCAAAAAGGTGAAAGGATTTCATGAGAAATTCTTTTTAGAAGACATGTTAAAAATTTGGTCAAAATACATTAAATGGTTCCAGAGTTACAATAAATTATTTTAAGCAATATACTATATCCAACCCTTTGTATGGGCTCGTCCCACAGTGCAGCGTTGCTTAAAGTATGCAAAGATATTAGATCTGAATATTTCGGGATTAATGGTCTATTTAGATTTCTCAAAAGCTTTTGACTGTAATGATCATAGACTTCTTGTACATGATCTTGCTGCTCAGTACTTTTTTCATGACTCGCTGCGTAAACTTATGACATCACATCTAAGCGATCGTACACAATTCGTTTGTCTAAACAATAATGTTCAAGTCTGAAGGTTTTATCTGGTGTAACGCAAGACTCGTAACGTTTTAAGTCCTCTTTCATTTATTACTTTTATTAATGATATTGTTGATTGTTTTCCTATGTGCGAGCATCACATATACGCTGATGATATACAGTTGTATAAGTTTTTCCTAGATCATGTAAGAACCTAACTGCAAATTAAGTCAATTTGGTGTTGAACAGAGTTTTCCTGTGGTCAATTGAAAATGAGCTAAGTCTCAATATTAGTAAAACTAAGGCAATGCTTATCGATAGGCGAAAAACTAGAGAAGAATGCCCTCCTCTCCATTGAGTATGTTAAAAGCTTTAAGAATCTCGGAGTATATTTCAATAATAGCCTTACATGGAATAATCATATTAACGTTATGGTGGCAAAGATTTATGGGGCCTTGCGAGGGCTTAGTCCTACTTCTAAATTTCTATCTAAAGAAGTTAAGCTTAGGCTTTTTAGGTCATACATTTTGGCTTACAATAGTTGCGCGAGATTTATATATAATATTGATAGACACACTCACATCTCCGCCTTCGCAAATCAAATTTATGGTTGCTTGCTAAACAATTTTTTAAATTATCACACCTTATTTTTGTTCTATAATATACTCAATACTAAGGAGCCTGCTTATCTTTTTGAAATGGTAAGATTCGCCAGAACTCAAAGGACTGCGCAACTAATTTTATCAGCACATAAATACCAATCCACTTCCAGACATTTCTATATTCATTTCTGCAAGCACATTCAAAGAAAAATTATTTAAACATTTCACCTGTATCTAATAGCTTAACTTTTTTTCTAATATTCTTGCTACTCTCGTCATCTATTCCTACTCTTATTCTTTTTCTTCTTTGTTCACTCTCTTAAATCAACATTAATAAATAAATGGATTGTAATTATTATTTAATGTAATACAAAATTATAATTTTTATTAATAAGTTTTCTTTTCATTATATCAGTGTATTCATTTTGAAATTTTATAATGTTTGTACATCTCAAAATGAGGAATCTTATTTGTGCTTCAAGTTCGTTTATCAATAAAATAAATAAATAAATAAAAGATTGGACTTGTGATTTATGACTTGTCATGGTGAATGCAAGGCAAACAGGAAATTGAATACGTTTGAACTAGAAAAGTAAATCGATTGAAATCAGTGGAATTTTCGGAATTAACACTTCTCCGATCTTTAATTTTCCTTTAAGTATCGTTGCTTGAATGACATTATTCTTGAATTGCTTCACGACCAGACTTGTTTCATTGCATAGTTTTGGCTCTTGAGGTTCCGCAGAATGATGATAACAGATTCAAATCGTAATATATGCGGTGGTACACCTGGCAAATACAATGAATTCAGGAACTCCGTTGGATAATAGGTTGCTTCGTCTGGATAAGTCACACAGTCAACCGATTTAAACGAATGTAATAGTCCAGAGGAATCTGGGGGCGAACCTTTACAATGTAACATGTCTGACTGTCTCAACCTGGCGAGGCCAGCATAATCTTTGTGAAATCGCCTCAAGTCGACTCAAACCTCCACGTGGTGTTTCCTGGGCAACGTCAAAACTGACAACCGTTAGTTTGGCGGCTAATCTGAGCGGCGGGCCTCCCTAGGCTTAAAATAGGTTGTGCGTCGGGTTTGAAGCCCACCCGTAAAAACCCATTTAAATGAAAACTAATAAGAATAGAAGAAAACTGATCCTCAAATCTGATGACGACTTCCGCAAACGAAAAACTGATAATGATTTACGGATATGCACCCAGAATGTCCGAACCCTTAATTGGGAAGGTGCCTCTATCCAACTGACTGATGTCTTGGAAGTATACAAAGCTGATATCACTGCTATCCAAGAAATGCGATGGAAGGGACAGGGTTGCATTCGGCATGCACCCTGTGATATCTACTACAGTGGCCATGCGGAGAAGCACGAGTTTGGATGCGGATTAGTTGTTGGCAAGAGACTACGGCCCAACGTCCTGCGATTCTCACCTGTGAACGAACGACTAGCCATAATCCGCATCAAGGTTACATTTTTTAATATAAGACAAGGACGATGAGATCAAGGAAATTTTCTACGAGCGTCTTGAAAAGGCGTTCGAGCGCTGCCCCGTCAAGACGTAAAAATCGTGATTGGTGACTTCAACGCTAAGGTGGGCAAGGAAAATATTTTTGGTCCAACAGTCGGAAAGTTCAGCCTCCACGACAACACCTCCGATAATGGAATGAGGCTGATTGATTCCGCCGCAGCACGAAACATGGTCGTAAGTAGCACTAGATTCAAGCATCTCAATATTCATAAAGCCTCCTGGATGTCCCCTGATCAAAAAACCAAAAATCAAATTGATCGCGTTTTGATCGACGGAAGGCACTCTTCCAGTATATTAGATGTACGCACGATCCGTGGTGCAAACATTGACTCGGATCACTATCTTGTTGCAGCCAAGATCCGTACACGTCTATGCGCAGCTAAGAATACACGCAACCCCACACAGAGAAAGCTAGACGTCGACAAGCTGCAATCGAAACAGACAGCCGATGCTTTCGCCACTCGACTCTCACTCCGCTTCAAAGCACTCCTCCAATCGATGATATATGCGCGCAGTGGACACACATTTCCAACTCCATGCGTGCGGCTGCTGAAGAGGTGATTGGCTACCACCGCCCTCGCCGAAACCAGTGGTACGACCAGGAGTGTCGCGACGCCACTGCAAAGAAAGACGCCGCCTACAAAGCCACTCTGCAGTCGGTTGTAACGCGCGCTGCTAAGGACCGATACAAAGAAAAGAGGAGGGAAGAGAGACGTATTTCCAGGCTGAAAAAAAGAGAGGCAGAAAAGCGCGAGCAGGAGAAGATTGAGACGTATGGTGACAGGAATGAGGCCCGAAAATTTTTCGAAAAAATAAGACGCCTTGCCGATGGTTTTAAAACCGGGGCCTCTTTCTGCAAGGATGAAAATGGGAATCTAGTGACAGATGTCCAGAGTACACTGACGTTATGGAGGGAACACTTCTCTAAGCTTCTAAATGGCGACGCTGACAACAATCCCGCCAATAGAGATGATATTCCGAAAACCCCAATTTTGGATGACAGCGTTGAGGTTCCGCTGCCCGACTATGATGAAGTTCTGACAGCTATAGCTTAAAAATAACAAAGCCGCGGGAGCTGATGGTTTACCTGCTGAGCTGTTTAAGAACGGAGGCGAAGCTCTACTTAAATGCATTCACGAGCTTCTATGCAGAATATGGTCGGAAGAATGCATTCCGAACGATTGGAATCTCAGTGTGCTCTGCCCAATCCACAAGAAAGGCGATCCTACTATCTGTGCCAATTACCGTGGTATAAGCCTTTTTAATATCGCATATAAGGTCCTGTCGAGCATTTTATGTGAAAGATTGAAGTCCATTGTAAACGAACTGATCGGACCTTATCAGTGTGGCTTCCGACCTGGAAAGTCCACCATCGACCAGATTTTCACGCTACGACAAATCTTGGAGAAGACTCAAGAAAAACAAGTCGACACCCACCATCTTTTTGTCGACTACAAAGCCGCCTTCGACAGCCCAATAAGGAAGCACCTGTACTCCACCAAGTCTGAATTTGGTATTCCTGCAAAACTAATACGACTTTGCAGGATCACACTGAGCAACACCAGCAGTGCAGTTAAAATCGGGAAGGACCTCTCCCCACCATTTATTACCAAACGAGGTTTCAGACAAGGTGATTCCTTATCGTGCGACTTTTTTAACCTAATGATGGAAAAGATCATCCGAGCTGCTGATCTGAAACGTAGTGGCACAATATTCTACAAGAGTGTTATGCTGCTAGCGTATGCTGATGACATCGATATCATTGGTCATAATACGCTCGAAGTCAGTGCAGCATTTTCCAGATTAGAAAGAGAGTCAAGTCGAATGGGTCTGGTAGTGAATGCAGATAAGACGAAGTACTTGGTGTCAACAAACAAACCAGCGTCTTGGAACCCACGTTACAGTTGACAATACTTCCTTCGAGGTTGTAGAGGACTTCGTTTATCTGGGATCCAGCATAAACTCAACCAACGACATCAGCATTGTGATCAAACGAAGAATAACTCTTGCCAACAGGTGTTACTTTGGGCTCAGTAGGCAATTGAGAAGCAGAGCCCACTCTCGACGAACGAAAATCACGCTCTATAAATCGCTCATCATGTCCGTCCTTCTTTATTCATCACAAACCTGGACGCTGAGCAGTTTAGATGAAGACTTGTGACGAAGCAAAACAGGCACCAGTTTTGCCGCACATACCACAAGCAAACACGCAAAAACACATTAGAAGAGTCAACAGCACGACAACAAAACAATAAAAACAAACAGCAACAATTATACGAAGACAGCCAGAACATCAAAACGAAACAACAACATGAATACAATTAACAACAACAATCGCTACTTACATACATTTCATATATATACGTATATTTCTTATTGAACTGAATAATTATAATATATAAGATGAATTAATTGTATTGTTAAGTTCTTTATATAACATTGCAACACATGAATTTCTTATTTACTTTATTTATTTCAAATAGAAATTACTTTAAGTTAAATTAAATTGCATAAAATAAGACAAATACTATATGATTCTAATTTTGAACAACGCACCCTGTGCAATATAAATGTTTAAGAGTTATTTATATATAAGGCATGAGCAACGGTCAATGCGACAAAATTAAGCAACAACAAGAACAGCACACACAGAGCTACAGACCAAGAGCAACATGAGTACCAACAATTAGCAACATTAGATTAAGCGCCAACGGGATCGCGATTACTTTGATGGGAGCCCAGGGTGACCCCAGCAACACGATAAATATGTTTCCGAAAACAACTGAGCGGTATCAACATGTCGACGAGAGCATGAGTAACAGAGCATGGCAACACTACTGAGCGGTGTCAACATGTTACCAAAAACATGAGTACGAATAGCTAACAGCAAAACAGTGAACAACCTACCAACAATTACCAACATTAGATTAAGCGCCAACGGGACCGCGAGTACTTCGATGGGGGCCCGAAACACGATGCGTATGTTTCAGAAAACCACTGAGCGGTATCAATATGACGACGGGAGCATAAGTAGCAGAGTAGGGCAACACCAATGAGCGGTGTCAAAATGTTAACGAAGACATGAGTATAACCATGATAGAATTACCAGGTAGTATTAATCGCTACTTTTACTCGTTACTTTGGGCATATAGTGTCAAATAAAAGTATTGCAATCACACCAAGAAGTAAAAGGGGATTTTTTGGTCTTCAGTTTTGTCATGATCTCTACATATACATATGAAGTAAGTAATATTTCTGCTGCTAGTTACTTCTGTTAAATTCTATGCCATAGACAACATTTAAGTTTTGAGAAGTTAATAATATAGGTGTCCTTATTTTTATCAAATTTTTATTTCATTTAATAATCAGTCAAACATTAAAACGTCAAATAATTTTCTTCTTATTGTTTTTCTTAAGCAGAAACCTAATTTTTCATGCAATAAAGAAAAAAATTTGCTATTTATCAATATTTATCACTTAGCTTATATCAAGTTCAAAGGAAAGATAAATAATTCTTTGTCGTTTTCTCATTTTAAATAATACAAGAAGCAACATTGTTTGCACCTACTCGCTTCATTTTGACACTATATGCCCAAAATGACACTTTATCCCCAGCTGATTTTCAGCGAATAATAATACCTGGTAATTCTATCATGGTCTAAGTCATGATAGAACCATTTTACTGGTTACTTTGGGCATATAGTGTCCAATTGGTGTCAAATAAAAGTACTGCAAGCACACCAAGAAGTAAAAAGGTATTTTTGCTTTTACTTTTATCCAGATGTCTACATATGATCATAAATAGGGGACGAAATTGACGAACTGCACGAGGACGCCTTAGAGTACGTTGCAGGCTACATTATAAAAAGGCTACATTTTGAAAGTTTTCAAAGTAAAGACTGCTCCAAGGGTGGATGAAGTCTCGCAGGGAGGGCTGAAAAAGCCATCAGCTGCATTTATGAAAAAAAAAATGTAGAGCCGATCTTTAATCAAGTCAATGGCAGGAACATTTAGTGTGCAAAGAGTACAGAAAAAAACTAGCTGAATTGTGATCAGCAAGCGAACTTCCCGAACCTGTGAAAGAGCTCTTCATAAAATGCAGAATGCATTTGCGGATTGCAAATTTTAATAAAAGATTAAAAAATCAAAAATTAAAACAAAAAATTTGGCAATAAATTAAGCGATTGATTTGGTTTATATTTCAACAACTATATGTTCAGTCCTATCATGAATAATTTTTCATGCGAAATTGGAAAAGGGAGTTTTCATTTTTATGATAACCAAGACCATTTTTGAAATTTTTAATGCAAATTTGTTGATAAACAGTTGATGAACGAATTTGCATTTAAAATTTCCAAAATTTTCTTGAGCTTTGTCTTAAAAATGAAAACTCCCTCTTCCGATTCCGCGTGAAAAATTATTCATGATAGGGCTGATTGTAATACGCTAAACGATACAAAGGCTTTATAGTATTTGAACTTTTTTAAAGTCAGACATTAGAACTTTGAATCATATTGCTGCTCTTATGCTTATTTAATTTTTGATGTAATGAACTAATAAAATTATTGTTTATCACGCCACTAACATCAAGTGCAAGGACAAGATAAATATTTAAATTTGATATTTGTATTAAATTTTGTAAAATTACAAAAAACAAAATGCATAATGTTTATTTCCAAAAGCATTTCTACTCAAGGCTACTGGCTGCAATGTAAGATTATTTAATAAAAATTATTATAATGTAGTGTTTTGTTAAAATTTTTTATGATTTCCTACAGTAAAATTATGATTTCCATTTATATTTCCAAACAAAAATACGCCAAAAATTAGCTGATTTTAAAAATACAACACTTTGTTAAAAGTTCGTTCACAATAACTTTTGAATATTGGATATTTAATAAAAACTAATCAGCAATTTAACAAAAAAAACCACATTGTGAATACCCCTATCGTTTGCAGATTTCTGATTTGAAATAATACAAGAAGCAACACTGTTTCCACCTTCTCGCTACATTTTGACACTATATGCCCAAAATGACAGTTTATCCCCAGCTGATTTTCAGCGAATAATAATACCTGGTAATTATATCATGAGTATAACTAGCTAACAGCGATGCTGCTACGTTAGCAGAGGTATGCAATAAATTTAATGATGAGAACACAGTCAGTCGCTGGCAGACAGCTGAGCTGAGTTGAGCCTACAGAGGAATTGCTGACGAACCACCAAAGCGAGCGGAAGTGCAAAAGGGAGTAGCTGCCGAACCATAGAAAGACATAGGAACCATAAAGGAATACACACAGAAGTAAGATTGTGTTAAAGTGATTGGGTAATTTAGACAAGTGGCGAGGATAACAGGCGAGACAAAGACTGAGGACGAACCTTACCCCTTACTAAGGGACAACTGGGTTTTAGCTTTGGAGGCGCAGCGTCAGCTCGCAAGGGACAACTGGTTATAGCTTTGGAGGCGCAGCGTCAGCTCGCAAGGTACAACTGGGTTTTATAGCTTTGCAGGCGCAGCGTCAGCTCGCAAGGGACAACTGGTTTTAGCTTTGAAGGCGCAGCGTCAGCTCGCAAGGGACAACTGGGTTTTATAGCTTTGGAGGCGCAGCGTCAGCTCGCAAGGGACACTGGTTTTATAGCTTTGGAGGCGCAGCGTCAGCTCGCAAGGGACAACGGGTTTCAGTTAGTGAGGCATAGTGTCAGTTCTCAAGGGGCATCATCCTAGCTGAGAGTGCAGTATCAGAGCGTAAGGGGAAGAGTAGTACTAGTAACGCACCGGCTGGACATAAGGACTGTAACCAAGACGCCAGAGTTTCCGCCCACTCAGCACACCAACGCCCATTAAAATCAATCACCACCATCGCATTGCTCACTACATCGCCTTACTATTACTTAGATTATACGTAAAATATTGTAAGAAACCAAACTTAAAACGTTGAATAAAAGCTCTATTTGGAAGAACCTGAAACAAATAAATCTATTTTTTGTGACGAATCCTGGACACGACTGAGAATACCTCAGCTATAGAGCCGGAAGACCGGCAGCTTCGTTACAGACTTTTGGAGCATTCGAGAGAAAGATTCTTAGTAAGATCTACGGACCAATCTGCGTCAATGGCGAGTACCGAATACGGTGGAATGATGAACTGTATGAGCTGTGCGCTGAAATCGACATAGTCAAGCGCATTAAAATCGAGCGGCTTCGCTGGCTTGGTCATGTTCAGCGCATGAAAGACGATGCTCCAGTGAAGAAAACATTCGATTCGATACCCAGCGGCGATCAACGCAGAAGAGGACGACCGCATCTTCGCTGGAAAGACCAAGTAGAGGACAACCTGACGAAGCTTGGAATTTCCAACTGGCGCCAGCAAGCGAAAGACAAAAATGGCTGGCGCAAATTCTTAGATGAGGCCAAGACCGACATATGGTTGTAGCGCCAACTAAGTAAGTAAGTAGTAATAGTCCAGCAATTGCATTTTGAATTACGAATTTTAAATCATCAACATCCTTTTTTTTGCCAATCGTGGTTGACATGATTTTGGACAATATATGGGAACACATTCGAATCTTTTAAAAAACTGCCAAAAAATCCTAAACTGCTCATGAATTTTGTTAAAAATTTGTACTACTGCGACCTCTGGTGTTCAAGATGGATCAAAATAATAAGCCATAAAACACTCACTGTACCCAAAAACGGCTATATGCATATTATTATGTTAATCGTAAAAGCAGTTTAGGAATTTTTTGCAGTTTTGTAAAATATTTGAACTATAGCGCCCTCTGGTGTTCAATATAGATCAAAATAAAAAGCACTTTAACAATGACCGTATCTAAAAACTCCTATATAGAAATTTGTATGTTAATCGTGTTAGCAGTTGAGTTTTTTAAAGTTTTGTAAAGAATTTGCATTATAGCGCTCTCTGGTGTTTTTTTTACCAATTGTCTTGACGTAAAAGTTTTCCTTACAGCCTGTATGACACTTAATTTTATTGTCGAATTTAAAAATCTGAAAACAAGTGGCGCGTAGGCTAGACAGATATATATTTTAGGAAAAGGATGAAAGCATACATCGTGTCAATTTTTCACATCTCCGCAACGTAATTATCTCTCTATTCTTATTGGCTGCAGAAGAAAGAGCTTAAGATTGTTTGTGACACTTAATATTTGATCGAAACTTAACGAGTTACGAATCGAGAGAAACGTCAAGAACAATGCATGAAAAATGCTGTATGTCGTAAATTTTTTATCCAATTCTTGCATTTTAGCTTAAGCACTATTTCAACTGCTCTAGTTTCATTGTCAATGAATAAAAAGTGAACAAAACCATGAAGTATCATTCAGTCTCAGAAACTCAATTTGGACTATCCGTTCTCGAGTTATGAGCGTTCGCACGTATGCCACTCATTTTTGACGTAGAATTACGTCTTACAGCGCGGTTTGTATGGGGGTCATTTTCACGAATTTTTTCAAAGTGATATTTGACACTTTGGGGTATACCTACAGCCTTTAATATTCATCGTACAAAGAAAAAAATGCCAAAATATCAGTTTTATTGGGAATAAAACGAATATCTAATAAAATAGCAAAATCTAAGAAGATGAAAAATTCATATATATTCGTATGAGAAATGCACAAGCTGCAGTAGCTGCTTATGCTGTTTTTAAGGTTGTTGTTGTTGTTGTGTGTGTTCGTTTGGTTCGTAATCATGTCGTTCCTTGTTGTGCTGCTTTTGTTGTTGTTGTTGTTGTTGTTTTTATTAATATGTATGTAAAACATAAGTAAAACATACATATATAAGTACACATCAGTTGCGTTTTTTTTATTTGTTTCCCAGATAGCCAATTGGCTCGGTTGAACGGTGTGCACTGTAAAAATCACTGAAGCGGGC
Source organism: Dichetophora obliterata (assembly GCA_963920525.1). Classification (NCBI taxonomy): domain Eukaryota; kingdom Metazoa; phylum Arthropoda; class Insecta; order Diptera; family Sciomyzidae; genus Dichetophora; species Dichetophora obliterata. The sequence continues at coordinate 156,529,589 of OY986436.1, forward strand.
GGTTTGGTTGTCAGCAAACTATGCATTGTGTGTTTCATATAAGCGTACCATTTATTAAGTTGTATATTAATGTTGATTTTTTATGATTTAAATACAAATTCTAAATATTTGATAGTTTAAATAATTCTTAATTTTAAATACAAATTCTAGTTATTTTATACTTTAAAAATCGTTTATTGAGTTTTAGGTCAGGTTAGAACAATTAATTGATCTAACGAATTTTTTCCAAAAAAAACACATCAACAACATTTTCAGTACGAAAAGAAAAACATCACTAGCTGATTAATTAGTTAGCTGATTGGATAACTAGTTAGAGCAATTAATTGTTCTAACCTGACCTAAAGCTCAATAAGCGATTTTTAAAGTATAAAATAACTAGAATTTGTATTTAAAATTAAGAATTATTTAAACTATCAAATATTTAGAATTTATACAAGAACGATTTAAACTATCAAATATTTAGAATTTGTATTAAAATCATAAGAAATCAACATAATAAATAACAAGGTCATATAGAAAATTTTAAGTTGTACATTAATGTTATTTGTTGTTAAACAATTGTAACCTTTTCTTAAAATAGTTTTTGTTAAGTTGCAACAATAAACTACACAATAAACGGCAACTCAACTGCACTTCCTTGATTTCAATACAAGATTTAATGCATATTTCAGAGTTTTTAGGCAAACGGGTGAAAAAGAGTCGGAAAGTTCAGCCTCCACGACAACACCTCCGATAACGGAATGAGGCTGATTGACTTCGCCGCAGCACGAAACATGGTCGTAAGTAGCACTAGATTCAAGCATCTCAATATTCATAAAGCCACCTGGATGTCCCCTGATCAAAAAACAAAAAATCAAATTGATCACGTTTTGATCGATGGAAGGCACTCTTCCAGTGTATTGGATGTACGCACGATCCGTGGTGCAAACATTGACTCGGATCACTATCTTGTTGCAGCCAAGATCCGTACACGTCTATGCGCAGCTAAGAATACACGCAACCCTACACAGAGAAAGCTAGACGTCGACACGCTGCAATCGAAACAGACAGCCGATGCTTTCGCCACTAGACTCTCACTCCTGCTTCAAAGCACTCCTCCAATCGATGATATATGCGCGCAGTGGATACACATTTCCAACTCCATGCGTGCGGCTGCTGAAGAGGTGATTGGCTACCACCGCCCTCGCCGAAACCAGTGGTACGACCAGGAGTGTCGCGACGCCACTGCAAAGAAAGACGCCGCCTACAAAGCCACCCTGCAGTCGGTTGTAACGCGCGCTGCTAAGAAGCGATACAAAAAAAAGAGGAGGGAAGAGAGACATATTTTCAGGCGGAAAAAAAGAGAGGCAGAAAATCGCGAGCAGGAGAAGATTGAGATGTATGGTGACAGGAATGAGGCCCGAAAATTTTTCGAAAAAATAAGACGACTTGCCGATGGTTTTAAAACCGGGGCCTCTTCCTGCAAGGATGAAAACGGGAATCTAGTGACAGATGTCCAGAGTACACTGACGTTATGGAGGGAACACTTCTCTAAGCTTCTAAATGGCGACGCTGACAACAATCCCGCCAATAGAGATGATATTCCGAAAACCCCAATTTTGGATGACAGCGTTGAGGTTCCGCTGCCCGACTATGATGAAGTTCTGACAGCTATAGCTCGGCTTAAAAATAACAAAGCCGCGGGAGCTGATGGCTTACCTGCTGAGCTGTTTAAGAACGGAGGCGAAGCTCTACTTAAATGCATTCACGAGCTTCTATGCAGAATATGGTCGGAAGAATGCATTCCGAACGATTGGAATCTCAGTGTGCTCTGCCCAATCCACAAGAAAGGCGACCACTATCCGTGCCAATAACCGTGGGAAAAGCCTTCTTAATATCACATATAAGGTCCTGTCGAGCGTTTTATGTAAAAGATTGAAGCTCATTGTAAACGAACTGATCGGACCTTATCAGTGTGGCTTCAGACCTGGAAAGTCCACCATCGACCAGATTTTCACGCTACGACAAATCTTGGAGAAGACTCAAGAAAAACAAGTCGACACCCACCATCTTTTTGTCGACTACAAAGCCGCCTTCGACAGCCCAATAAGGAAGCACCTGTACTCCACCAAGTCTGAATTTGGTATTCCTGCAAAACTAATACGACTTTGCAGGATGACACTGAGCAATACCAGCAGCGCAGTTAAAATTACCAAACGAGGTCTCAGACAAGGCGATTCCTTATCGTGCGACTTTTTCAACCTTATGATGGAAAAGATCATCCGAGCTGCTGATCTGAGACGTAGTGGCACAATATTCTACAAGAGTGTTATGCTGCTTGCGTATGCTGATGACATCAATATCATTGGCCATAATACGCGCGAAGTCAGTGCAGCATTTTCCAGATTAGAAAGAGAGTCAAGTCGAATGGGCCTGGCAGTGAATGCAGACAAGACGAAATACTTAGTGTCAACAAACAAACAGTCCCAGCGTCTTGGAACCCACGTTACAGTTGACAATACCTCCTTCGAGGTTGTGAAGAACTTCGTTTATCTAGGATCCAGCATTAATTCTACCAACAACTTCAGCATTGAGATCAAACGAAGAATAACTCTTGCCAACAGGTGTTACTTTGGGCTCAGTAGGCAATTGAGAAGCAGAGCCCTCTCTCGACGAACGAAAATCACGCTCTATAAATCGCTAATCATGCCCGTCCTAATTTTCGCATCACAAACCTGGACGCTGAGCAGTTTAGATGAAAAGACTTTAGGAGCATTCGAGAGAAAGATTCTTCGTAAGATCTACGGACCAATCTGCGTCAATGGCGAGTACCGAATACGGTGGAATGATAAACTGTGTGAGCTGTTCGCTGACATCGACATAGTCAAGCGCATTAAAATCGAGCGGGTTCGCTGGCTTGGTCATGTTCAGCGCATAAAAGACGATGCTCCAGTGAAGAAAATATTCAATTCGGTACCCAGCGGCGGTCAACGCAGAAGAGGACGACCGCATCTTCGTTGGAAAGACCAAGTAGAGCACAACCTGACGAAGCTTGGAATTTCCAACTGGCGCCAGCAAGCGAAAGACAGAAATGGCTGGCGCAAATTCTTAGATGAGGCCAAGACCGACATACGGTTGTAGCGCCAACTAAGTAAGTAAGTAGGGTGAAAAAGAGAGGGGGAAAGAAGACAATAAAAACGACTTCAGCGCATCAAGCGAATGTGACATCAATTTCAATTCGATTCTTGTTAAGTATAAAAAGGACTTTAAAATTATATAGAAAACGGTTTAAAGGTTCAAAAACATGTCGTTTTTATACCAGCAACTCAGACGCTGCCGTTTTAAGTACCGTTTAGCTGGAACAGTGACATTCTTGGCTTGTTGGGTTGTAATACAAAAGAGGATACAGATGCATGTAGCTAGACAGCCAGTAAGTGGCTACAAGAAAATGTACTACTACTAGCCAAGGTTGCCAGTTAAACAATTTTAAAACAATTCCTACAAAAAGTTCCTTTTTTGGCAGTAACTTAAATTAAATACAACAAAAACTACCATGGTAGAGATAAAATAAAAAGTTTCTACCGCAATAAAAAAATATCAAAAAAAAAAGTAGTTTCGCCACAAGTAGTTTGTTGACTGCTCGGGTTTAAAAGGGACTTTTGTAAACCCTCTCATACGGGCGAATAATCGACAAACAGCTTGCGGCAAAGGCAATTATTGTAGCAATCGGGACAAAGAGATTTTGCTACCAGATCAATAATTGCTCCCGGAGCAATAATTGCTTTTGCCGCAAGCTCGAGAATTTTCGTGTGTAACGAGTGAAAAGCGGGACATAGTAAGCAAAGTTATGTTTATTTTCTGTGGACGATTCGGTTCATCCCCTCTAACGCTGCTCAACCGCTGCGATCTTGCTCTTCTCTGTGCGTCGTTGTTTTAGATTTGTTTGGTAATTGTTGTTGGTTCAGTTAGCTGAAATTTTTTTAGATGTTCTTAATTTTTACTCGACATGAACAGCTGTATTTGACAACTAGCTCGCTTTTCTCTACTTTCTACTTCATTCCTCACTGAGTCGGCTCACCTGGTTTTTCTGCCATGAGTTGGAGTACGAATAAAACGAATGTTTATTTTCAGCATGTATGTTGTCATGTTTCCCTCCGACCTACCTTTGGTTGTGGGGTCGATGCGTCATGTGGCAAGGTAGCCCTTGTTGCGCATCACTGTCGTCCCTCTGGCAGCACTGGTACGCTGGCGTATCGCGCGGCTAAGGCTCGCCGGATGGGGTGGTGTTCTTGCCAGCCTGGTCCGACAGCAGGAAACTACACATGAATAAAAATCGTACCAGCTGAAAAGAAAATTACCGCCTGGTGAAAAAAACCCGGAAAAACCCATAACCAACGTAAAATCTCGAAAAACGATAAATAAAAACCCGCTTATTTTTACGAACACGACGAAGGAATAAGACTCGGTTGCTTACGGTTGCCCCTTTGGCACGTCTCGTGGGTCGATCTTCGCTGTCGGTTGATCGCCCTTGGCTAACCCGCCCCTTCTGGCCACAAAAGACCAGCCATGGTGACCCTTCGCCTGTGTCTAGGTCACCCCAATTCTCCCATACTTACGCTGCCCTGTCTCGTCTCACGCCACCTGTCCCTTCTCAATTAATAACCCATAATGTTCATCTTTTCCACACAAATGGGTTTATTATATGCTTAAGTTTTTTTTTTCTAACTTAAAAGAATTTATATCTAAAAATAACTTTTAAACAAAACAATCTTTGAAATGAGACAGCATTTTGGTGTAATTTTAAAGTGAGTGTTGAGAAAAAGTATTGGATATTTTGCTAATACGCTTAAATTAAGATTTGTGTTCTTTGTTATTTTTTTTTCATGTAACTAAAGTTTTTACCACATAATATATTGGTTATATTTATACTATTAAAAATAATAATACTTGAGGCAATATTTTAACATTTCTGATTTCATTTCATTTCAAGTTAGCGGTAGCGCTCATATTAGGTTGAAATGTAACTTAAAATAATAACTTTTTATTGGTTGTAAGGTTTCAAATGAAAAATTACAACCTATTAAATTTAAAGTCTCGGCGAAAACAATAACTACTAAAAATTACGTTCAAGAAAAGTGGAAACATTTTCAATAATTCCAAAGGATTAAAAGATATAAGTAAGGTCTTGAAAACCATTTCGCTAGTTTTACTTAAAGACAAATAATTTTGTTTTCTTTCCTTTTTGTTTGGTTTTTGTTTTGAGCAAATTTTTCATAAAAATTTGTTTACTTAAATTGCAGGCTTTTTGAATTAAATCAATCCATTAATCAAACTAACAAAATTAAATACCTTAAAAAATCCACCGTGAACCTAAAAGTAAAATTATTAAGCAAACACTTAGAGAAAATTCATACATGTACTATATAGCTGATTATGCTAAGAACTTCGTAGTTGATGGTTTAAAATTTTCTTAAACATTGCCTATCTTTAGTTATCCAAATAATGAGTTTAATGTTAAAATTTAACAACATTAAGATTATTGCAGTTTTAAAATATGTATGTCATCAAAATTTGTGTTGCTGTATTTTTTTTTCTCTTAACTCTGCATTTGATCACATGCAGCATCAAAAAAGTTAGGAAAAGAGTAGATTTAATCAAAAATTAATTCATATAAATTAAATAACTAAAGTTTTTTTTTTTTTTTTTTTTTTTTTAAGGTAAAACGTCAGTATAATAGTGAATTTATATTATTTTAGTTTCGAAATATTTTGATTTCGTTTAGATTCGTTTTGAATTATATTGATTTTATATTATTTTAGTTCCGAATTATATTGATTTCGTTTTCGATGTGTTTTGAAATATTTCGATTTTATTTTAGATTAGTTTTGAATTATATTGAGTTTAGTTTATATTAGTTTTGAATTATTTTGATTTTAAGTTGCGAATTCGGTTTATTTTTGTTTAGAATTAGGTATTGATTTACGTTTTGAATTTGGTTAATTTTAAGTTGCGAATTGTATTTATTTTAGGTTCCGGACTAAGTTCTATTTTATTTTCATTTCGTCAAAAATTTCGTTTGGTTCAGTCGAAACGAATTTCCATCAATTCAGATAATGTTCTAGTAGTCGTTATGTTTTGTATAGATAAATCTCGTGATCAAATTGTTTTGATTTTTAATTTTTTTTTCGCTTAATATAATTTTAATCCTAGTCCGAGTTTTGAGTTTATCTGTAAGTCTGGTCTGTCATTTAAAACCAGGTTGTTTTTTTTAAATACCTTTCTTTTCTCTTTTACTTTAGTTTGGATTAGAGATTTGTTTTAATCCTGGCTTAAGTACGTTGAATAAAGTGTAAGTTTTTTTTTTATTGTTTGGTTCCTCGCTATACTTTCAGTCTTAGCTAGAATTGGTCTTTACGTTTTCAGTCTGATCAGTTGCAATCAGATTTTCAATTGAGGTGTAAACAGAATATACCTACATCTATTCAATGTTTGTCTTATGCATACGACTCGATCTGATTATTAACTAAAATTATAAGAATATTAGCTTCAAGTACGCTTTCAGATTATTTGGATAGTCTAAATGGCTTAAATTTCATCGGAGCTCAAAGACCAACCAGACGAAGTTGGAAATCGTTCCCAGGCGTGATCGTAAATTTTACCCCTCTTGAGATCTAAAAACATACTCGTTCTATTTTTGAGTTTATTGTTTTATTTTTTTTTTTAAATGTTTTTGTTTGCCAACAAGCTTTTATATTTTCATTTACAAATACGCACACGATTTAATTGATGCCCTTTAGAATTCACCAGGACTGCAAATTTAATTACTAGCACGCCGAAGAAAAGTAGCAAGGGGTAAAATTTACCTATCCACCTCACAATTCGTAATTTTACGATACATATAACTATTGAGCTTAATTGATAATAAAATGGTTCTAACTACCTATATATCTATATATATATATATGTGTGGTTGACTTAGCTGGAGTTGCTGTCGTTGAAGATGATGTTGTAGAGAACTGTTGCGATTGTAGATGTTCGTAGTCTTATTGTTGTTGGTGGCATTGGTGGTGAGAGTGATGCTGGTGCTGGTGTAGATGATGTTGATGTAGTGATCGTGGTTGCTGTTGATTTGTTTGTTGCTGATGATGAAGATGCTGGTGCTGAGGTAGGTGATGTCGTTGTTTTGGGTTTCTTTTATTGCTTTTTATTGTGTATTAAAATTTTTTCTCTTTGTTTTCTCAGTTACTAAAATTCTTAAGTTTTCAATTATACCCTTTTTATATTTTTTTTTTTTTTTTTAGTTTTATTTTCTTATTTTACACTTTACCAGTTCTTCTTAGATCTCACTTTAACAAAACTTATGATTTTTTTCCGTTTTATTTTTCTTAAGGTTTTTCTGTTTATTGACCCTCTCTTCTCAACTTTGAATTTTCCTTATTTGTCTCATTTTTTTTTCTTTAGTTTGTCACTCTTGCTTTTTATCTTTTCCTCCGATTTCAGTGTTTTCTTTTCACATTAGTTTTAATAGATTTATTTTCTTTCTGAGGTTGATTTAATTTTTTTTTTCTTTAGTGACTTTTGCTTTTTAATTTTTCGATTTTCACTTTTTTTTTTTCCAATTACACCTTTAAATTTTTATATTTTCGATTTGTCTTTTAGTTTGGTTCATTTTTTCTCAATTTACACTTTTCTTTTATTGTTTCTTTCTTTCACTCTTAGTATTCTATTCTTGTTTTTTTTTTTTTTTTTTTTTTTTAATTTATCTAACTTTAAACTTTCATTACTTTGACATTTTTTTCTATATTCTTTTCGATTTTCTGCCTATTTTGTTTGATTCTTAATTTTTTTTAGTTTATTTAGTATCTATTTCGGTATTTTTTTTTTTCTTCAATTGTAACTTTTTTTCTCTACTCTTTTTAGATTTTCCTCTTTCTTTTCTTTTAGTTTTTTTTTCTATTCTCTGGTTTTTCTTCGTTTATCTATATTCTTTCAAATTTTACTATTCTTTCAGTTTTTACACTCTAACTTCGTTATCATTAGTTTTCACTTCTCTTCTTTCTTATTGTTTACATGATTTTCTTTGTAGTTTGTTTCATCTTTTTTTTTTCGATTTACCTTCTTTTTCTCTTTTTAAATTTTAGTTTTCTATGTTTTTACTTTTCTTATTGTTTTTTTTTCACTTTTCTCATTGTTTCTCTCTCTTTTCCTATTGTTTCTTTCTTTCTCTTTGATTTTGATTATTTTTAATTTCTATCTTTTTGCTTTCTATTTTAGTTTCTTTCACTTTTCTTATAGTATCTATCTTTCACTTTTATTTTTTTGTTAGTATAACTTTTAAATTACTTTCAGTGTTTTTTTTTTTCTATCTTTAGCTTTTAGTTTGCTATTCTTCCAATTTTTAGATTTTCACTTTACCACTTTTTTTTTTTGTTTTAGTTTTCATCGTTATGTTCACCGTTGGTGGAGATGATGATGTTGCTGTTGTGGTTGGTGGTCGACGTGAGGTGGTTTGGATGGGTCGACGATGGTACTGCTGCTGTTACTGTTGTCTGGCTGGCTGCTGTGGTACTTGAGTGCTTGGGATACTGCTGTTTGCAGCGAGGACTGAACGGCTTCCTGCTGTCCGGTACTTCGCCCCGATCCATCAACTCAATAGTGAAGTAAGATCTTTGAAAATTAAAATTGCTCACTGGGGCGGACGTTGGTTCTCTTTGGGGATCTTCTTGACTAAGCTACTGTCGGCGAGAAGCATCACTTTTGTGCCTTAATATAGCGTATATCGCAACGGAGATTCCCATCGGCAACAGTGTCGTGCGTGCGCTGTCCAACGCATAGGTTGGATGGTGGAAGTCGGAGTTTCGCCGCAAGGGATTAGCTGCGTAGTCCTTGTATCTAAATACTATGGCACTATGGTTGGGAGTGGCGTTAAAAGCATTACTTTCGATTAGTTACAACTTTTTACTCACCAAATTTACCGGCGCTGCCGTCACGGTAGCTGTTGCTGTCGACGTATATAATTTGGCTTGCTGTTTTTCGATGTTTAGCTTGCTGATTTTTAGCAAGTAGACATTATCCACTCAAACGCTATACTGGACTGCACCCTTCGTGGCTAAATATTCCTTAAAATATTTACATTTAATTGGTTGCCTTCCCTTTTTCCTCAAGGTACCACAGATTTTGAGTATTCACTCTCAACCGCTTGCAATATCAATCGCCGACCGAAAAGTCGAATGGCCGACCTCTGCTACAGCATCGTTTTCGCAGAGGTGTATTTTTCGTTGCTCGCTAGTATTTTCGTACTTTGGCTGTGTTGCCACATGTACTTGAAAAGGGTGCGTTCACATGCATCTTGATGGCATTTAGATGTGCCAACTAGTGATGTTTGTCCAACTTTACTACCTTTTCGGTGGAATCGACCATAACCGAGGGGAGTAGGTAATGGTTGGGTTGGACTTGCGGATGACACGTCGGCAAGATTCCGTTAACCGACGCTTGTTTCGGAATTCCGATTGGCTACCGATTCAAGCGCGTGTCGGATCACGCCATTTTACCGATTGGTTTATGCCCGCTGAAACTAATGGTACCATTTTTGTTGGTATTTTTCCCTTTCAAGCCCCTGTATGGCCATTTTGTCTGCCCGAACATACTCGAACATCATCGAGGTGCCACATCTAAATGAAAAAGTTGTGTGCACTGGCACACTAGAGGGCGCTAGTGGAAATACCATGGGTATTCACGAAGGGTATTATTCCCTCTACGCAGGTGCCCATGACAAACCCAGGGACTCTCGACAAGCTTCTCAGCTTAAGAGATAAATGGGAAAAGATGGCACCATTCGCTCTCTCAACCTACATTCGAACTTGATTATTGTTTTAAGTCTTTCGCGTGAAAAATTCCTATCGTCTTGCCACTTAAATCTTCCAACTCATACAGACTATTACCTACTGCCCTCACTATCCGACACTTTAGGAAACGCTTTGAAAGTTTCGCGCTGATTTGCTTGGAGAAATCACTAAGCTGAAAGTTTCGTCGGTAGACCTCCTGTCCAGGCTGAAATTTAATTTTTCGACTTTTCAAGTCATACCTTTTAACATTCTGTTCGTGACTCTTATGTAGCTGTTCGCGGATTTTGTTGCGAATCAGGTCTTGCCGAACCGGCTTCGGTATCACCAACGTTTCAGGATCGCTTAGCAGACCCAGTCTCTTTGCTACCTTGTATGCGCTAGCATGTGTGATCATGTTATGACCAAAGAGAGCAAAATAAGGTGTCATTCCTATGGAGGAGTGCACAGAAGAACGCAAGGCACATTCAATGTCTGACAAATGCTGGTCCCAGTTGGTTTGATCTTGGTCAATATAGGAGCGAATAGCGGCTAGAATTGACTGATTTACCCTCTCTGAAGCGTTGGCTTGCGGAGCGTAATTTGCCGTACGAGTATGTTTAATACCAAAATTTTTGACCATTTCCGCGAATTCTTTGCCTACGAACTGTACGCCGTTGTCGGACATGAGTATTTCGGGTGTGCCGAATTTATGAAAAACTTCTGTAATTAGAAACTGGATTACGTTGCGCGCGGTGGCTTTCGTCATGGCCTTTAGCAAGGTGAATTTGGTAAAGTAGTCTAAGACTATGAAGATATAAGTATTTTTCTTTTTAGAACGCACGTATGGACCGAGAAAATCCACGTAAATTTTTTGAAACGGCCGTATTATTTGCGACTCTTGCCCCATAGGCGGTCTTAAAACCATTTGAGCTGGTTTGCATTCTTTGCAGACTTGACAATCATTCACGAAATTGAGGACCTGTTGGTTCATATTTGGCCAGTAAAAATATTCCTTGATACGCTTTAAAGTTTTTGTGAAACCACCATGAGCGACTTGAGGAGGTTGGTGTGCGTTAGCAATAATTGAATGCGTCAAAGGCGCTGGAACCCAGAGTTTCCATGCGAAATCTTCACCATCGGGTGTACCATCATATGGAACCGTACGCTTGTAGGCAAAGCCATCAATCACCTTGAGGTCAGGCAACTGGGAGTGATTTTCGGTTATGGTATTTAACAATTCCATATACTCTTCGCTTTGAAACTCTGTTGACTCTAGGTCAATCAGTGCCTTTACCTCACAACTTATTTCGTCCATGTCGTAGCGTGATAACGTGTCGGGAACGATGTTCTGAGCCCCTTTACGGTGATCTATCTCGAAGCTAAAGCTTTGCAGATACAAACTCCACCTCGCCAATCGACTGGTTAAGTCTTTATGCGACATTAGCCATTTTAGGCTGGAGTGATCCGTTATCACTGTAAAAGGCATTAGCTCGATGTAGGCTCTAAACTTCGTTATCCCCATTACCACCGCTAGACATTCGCGCTCAGTTACTGAATAATTCTTCTGCGCAGGCGTGAGCTTCTTTGAATAATAGGCGATAGGATGTTCACCACCTTCATCATCTTTTTGAAACAACACGCCACCAATTCCGATGTTAGAAGCATCTGTTTGCACATAAAAATGTTTCGAAAAATCTGGATGTACCAGGACTGGACTAGAAATAAGAGCTGTTTTTAATTTATCGAAGGCGCTCTTAGCCTCATCACCGAACTCAAAAGTTTTCGCTTTCTTCAGCGTGTCGAAAATAGGTGCTGCTATAGTCGCATAATCGCGAATAAAACGACGGTACCATCCCGTGGCTCCCATGAAACTTCGTACCTGCTTCGGAGTTTTTGGATAGGTATATCGGTCAATGGCATGAACCTTGTCGGGGTCTGGTCTTAATTTACCCTCGCCTACAATATAACCTAGGTACCTTAGCTCGCTACAACAAAACTTTGATTTGGCCACATTAATGGTTAGGTTGGCCGAACTTAACAACTGTGCTACCTGCTCTAATTTTTGGAGATGACTATCGAAATCGGAAGACACAACAAGGAGATCATCCAAATAAATGAAAACGCTTTCACGAAGATTGGCTGGCACGACTTTGTCCATCAACCGACATAACCTTTGGGCTGCATTACATAGCCCAAAAGGCATGACGGTAAATTGACAAAGCGGACGACCGGGCACTGTAAACGCGGTTTTCTCCCTACTACTGACGGCAAGCGGAATTTGCCAAAAGGCATCCTTAAGATCCACACTTGAAATAAAGTGTGTGTCGCCGAGACGACTGAGCAACCCCTCTATGTGTGGAAGTGGGTAGGCGTCCTTCACTGTGAGTGCATTGAGCTTGCGAGCGTCCAGGCACAGTCGACATTTCTCGCCTTTTCGTACGAAGGCCACTCGATTGTTCCATGGACTTTCGCTCGGCTCAATGACTCCCAGTGAAAGCATCCTATCCAGCTCCGCAAACATGAGCCCCTGAACAGCCGGTGAAACTGGGTAGTGCTTATCTTTCACGGGCACTGCGTCGCCGGTATCAATGTAGTGCTCTTCTAAAGACGTCTTGCCGAGACCTTTCTTCGTGAAGCAGGGAAAATTTTCTATAACTGCATTAAGCCTGTGTTGTTGCTGGGCTGTCAAAACTTTCATTTTCGGCGTTGCATGGCTTTGGACTTCTTCCTCCAAAGCAATGTTGTTGGTCGTTATGCTATCAACTTTGAGCTGCATGAGATTGAATTTTTTAATGAAATCTACACCAAGAAACAATTCTCGTTTTAGAGAAGGTGTTAAATAAAAAACCATCTCGTGCTCTTGGTTGTCGAATTTAATTTTAGCTTTAACGCGACCTATGATTGAATGCATTCGCCCATCGGCAGTTTTGACGAAAGATTTAAACTTAAAAATTGGCAACTTGCACTTTTCCACAAAACTTAAGCTGTTATTCCCTAAACACGACACTGTTGCTCCACTGTCCAATAGTCCCTCGATTCGCTGTCCATTTATTTCAATATTTGTGTAAAACCTACTGTCTTCGCCCTCATACAGTTCTGATGCTGAAATTTCTTTATAATTATTTTTCCTCAAACGATATCTAACCCTTGCTTTTTCAATTTTTGTTGGCTGTTCTGAAAATATTCTTTTTCTGACTTCCTCATAGTTCTTGAGTCTCACGTGAAATGGCTTAATTTCTTTTAACTTTACCTCAACGGTATTTACGGCTTGATCACAACTACTTTTATTACTCTCATTCTTAGATGTTAAAACAACAATTTTCTTTTCTACTTCGGTCTGTGTGACTGACGTTAGTCATTCTGTCGTTTCTTGAGTTTGAGTTTGCGTCTGAGTTTGAGCTGATCTAGACTCCACCTGAACATTTCTATTTGACCTAGCAGTTCCCTGACATTTCGGACACTTTGGGGTAACTACGCCCTCCGTTCCGCACCTATAACAAAAAATTCGCCTTACGGCTGCCGTACACTCAACAAAATTGTGCCCTGGCTGTTTGCAGTTCCAACATGGAAAAGTTCGAGAGGAATTAATAGCATCTATTTCAAACGCTTGAGTCGAAAAGTCCTGCTCTACATTTAACTCGTGCACTTGCGCATTGCGAGGTACGTATTGACGCGGTGGCGGTTGATAAGCCTGGCGTTGGTAGTTTATATGAGTTTCAGCCTTTTTGCAGGCCTTGCAGAACTCGGTCAAACCCTCTATGCGCATGGCAAATAACAACTGTGACATTTCCTTCCTCAGGTTGCTCCTCATTATTTCGACTAAATCCTGTTCTGCCAATGGATTACGCTGTTGATTCCTTAATGTCAACACCGATTGATAAAAGTCGTCGAAAGTTTCATCCCGTTGTTGTCTTCGATCCATAATTTGCCGTTGGATTTCGAAGTCGCTTTCGTGTCGCTTAAATTGTGCTACAAGCGCTTCTCGAAGTGCGAACCAACTAGGTATTCGGTTTAACCGTCGAAATCCCCAGAACCATTGAGCTGCGTTTCCAGTAAGCAAACTATGAAAATTCCTAATTACTTCCGGCCATGGATATCGGTAATCATTACACAAGGTCTCTACTCGAAAAACAAATTCGTCCACGCTGATTGATTTATTTGTACCGTCGAACTTAAATCCCCATTTGTCCATTTCTACACGTCGCGGCTGTTCTGATTGCTGGTAAGGCGCAAAAGGCGGTTGTGCTGGCCCTGTATAGGCAAAGGCACTGGGCTGACGTACTGATGGTAGAGCTCTTTGCTCTTGGTGTCGATTCCTATTCTCAACTTGGTAAGTCTGAGAATGAGCAAAAACTTGTGGCGGCGGCACATTTGTCGGTTGCGGCCTATGCGGTGGTGGTTGTGAAAAATCTGGGAAAGATTGCGAGATGCTCCTGGTATCCTGAGATCCAATTTGTTGTTGCTGCTCCATATTTCGATCGGGCCATGCCTGTGAATTGATAGACGGGGGTGGTGGAGGTGGTGGTTGTAAAGTCACTAACTTCGTAACCGCTGGTCGGCTCTCTGAATACTGAGGCGTCATCGACCCTAAGCTTTCGGCTATTAATTGTGGGACTAATACCCGCAAACGCTCCTCCATTCCCGACATCAGATCCACTTGGGCTAAACCCACCGCTGACTTGACGTAATCCCTTATATTGATGCTCGAGTTGACCACACCTTGGGACGCTGGTGCTCTTCCTGACGACCTGTCTCTTACGCCCCCCATCTGCGAATGTTGTTGAAATTGCTTGCGCACGTTTAAAGCGGTTAGGCTGCTAAACTCTGGAGACGTGATGCTGCTATTCGAGAAGTTAAGCTCTTCTGAGGTACGTCTAGGTGCTGGTGGTAGTGCACTCTGCATCGCCATAGGTGTTGTAATCGTCTTCGTAGCTGTGGTAAAAATCGGTATGTTGGTACTCATCGGGCCTGTTTTTGGAATTGCCCCAGTACTAGTTGATGTGGGCGGCACTAGGCTTCCACTGCCGGTTGCATTCGGGTTGGTTTCACTATTATCCATTCTGCATTGCTGCCTAGTGTGAACCATGCCCCAAGGAATCGTTATTCAAAAGAATCAAAAAATATCAGGAAAATTGAAAATGCTTCAAACACCTAGGTTGTTCAAATCGACCAACGATAATTCGCTGAATCAAACGTAGCGTCCGTTAGGACCTGAGAATCAATTTATTCAAATACTAGAAACTTCAATTATTTTGGTCGAACCGATGGTTTCACTGCGACACAGTCTACTCAACTGTTGTACGCCAAATGCCAAAACGAAAGGAAAAATTGTAAAAAAAAAAAATTAAGATCAAAATAAATGTCCTTTAAGGATGGTGGTTGCAAAACTTAGCAAAAAAATTTTAAATAATAAGATTAATAGTAGTATTAGAAATGATAATAATATATATATTAATGATATGTAAAGGAAAATAATATAATATTCAAAAAGTTGATTGAATATAATGATATTAATTAAAGGTAAGCATAATAATAAATGAACTCCATAGAGGTAAAAGAAATTTCGTCGTAGTATGTAGTAATATAGAAAGGTGGGGAAGTGATATAAAAGAAAAAATTTTGTAACTATTTTAGAGCTACAATCTTAACTGTCTAAAATTTCGCAACTTATCAAAAAAAAATTTTAAAAGTGTAAGATTATTTTTATTTGAATATGTATATATCGATAGATAAAGACTGAATATATATATATATATACACATATACATATAGACATATATATATATATATATATATATAGATATATATCGTTATATATATATAGGTAAATGGGCTTATTAAAGCGCGTAGCTGAAAGTAAACTTAAATATTTTTTTCTACCCGAAGATAAAAATATATATATAGATATATTTTTTTCTAAGGTATTTAGTTTATAAAGATAATATATACATAAAGAGGAAATAATTTGGATAATCAGAAGAACTTGACTATCGCTTCAAAAAAATGTATACGTAAAAAAAATAAAAAAAGGAGACTAACTTCGGAGAAGTTAACAGTCTCAACAAAAAAAGAAAATTATAATTCCGAAATCAAATAAGCAAAATACTAAAATAGCTGATAATAATAACTCAAAAAAATTTAAAAATATATAGGCATTAAGTTTGGATGGTGGCGTAAAACAAACAAGAGTGGCGTAAAAATTAACTTCGACGAGACCAGCGAAAGCAACCTTCTTCCTTGTGCATTAATTGCACCCTCCAAATCGAGGTTCTTAAACTTAACTTCCCACAATATTTTCCTATGCTGAGGTCGCTCAGACATATTCGCTTCACCTAATGGTGTTGTGGTAGTTCATCCCGAGTTGGAGTATTTATTCAAAACGAAAATTTTTTATTTATATTTATCTCAAGCACTCAAGAGTGCTTGGCAACTCTAAACCCCCCTTAATTCCGCAGCGCCTAACTCCAAATCGAGGTATTTTTTTTCTTAACTTAGCTAGCCTGTCAAATTGATGACCCCACTGACCTGAGGTCCTACTCAGCAACACGACTCGAAAAGCAAATGCGATTCGAAAACAAAATCACACCATGTAACTACATGGCCTAAGATTTCTAAACGGCAGTAAATTCTACCTCTGCCCTAAAATTCTGTTTTTGTCGGCATTGAATGTGAACTCATCAAAAATTTGTCAAAAAACATGTAAATCCATGGCACGATCCTGCTCTCGAACCGCACCCGCATCCCGAATCGTACTACAGAGCAAGGCCCCTGGCTGCTCTTCCCGATAAGGAGCGATTTTCAAAAAACAAAAACTATTTAATTTTAATTTAACCTTCCTCTAAGCCCGCACCCAGTGAAGCATATGAGCCGCACTGTGCGCAAAAACCAAACTGCAAAATAAACGCTTGCGAAGAAACGAGATGCGCTCGATGTTCGCGGTTGCACTCATAAGCAAAACGCTTTGCTCACAGTCCAGCCCATATGCTTCACTGTGTGCGCTGCCTAAGAGTGCCGCTACCCCCCTTTTTGTGCACTAGGTGCACCCTCCGAGTCGAGGTATTTTTTCTCTCAGCTAGCCTGTCCCGTTTATGACCCCTCTGGTCAGGCTGCTCTTCTCGGTCTGGAGTATTTTACAAAACGAGATTTTTAATTTTCAATTGGTTTACATGCTGACAAACCCCGGCATGTTCGGGTTTTTTCACCTTACGGTGTAAAAAAACAGCCGCCCAATCTGGGAACAGACGCTGGCCAACACGCCGCCCAATCTGGGAACAGACGCGTGTTGGGCTCGCTGGGGTACGCGGGTGCGCTACTCCCGTCATCCTACATATTTCACGCAGGATGCCCCTGCGGGTATGAATATCTAAAATAAAATATTATAAGAAATAAAAAATTTAATTAACACTCATCGGCCTCCAGTATCCGTCGCAACTGCAGTCGCGGTTCAACGACCTTCACGCTACAGGACTTACGGAAACTGCAAACGCGATGTGAACAACAAAAAGAAATCCTTAAATTATTTCTAACTATTAGCCCTAGCAGTAAAAAATCCTACTGTTAAGAACCACGTCGCAACTGCAGTCGAGGCGCTGTGGCCTAAACGCTGCAGGACTTACGGGTTCTCAACCTACCAGGACCTGCTTCGGGTTTAACCAAAAACTATACAAAAAAACTTACTCTACGGCCCGAAACGAGATACTTCATAGTTTTCTTGATTGGCTCCTTTTGCCTTAGACCACGTCGCAACTGCAGTCAAGGTTCACAGACCCAAACGCTGCAGGACTTACGTGGCCAGACGTCAGGAGACCAAACGAAAAACAAAAAGACCTAAACTTTGTCGGGCCCCACGTTGGGCGCCAATTCTGTCATGTTTCGGCCCCACGTTGGGCGCCAATTCTGTCATGTTTCCCTCCGACCTACCTTTGGTTGTGGGGTCGATGCGTCATGTGGCAAGGTAGCCCTTGTTGCGCATCACTGTCGTCCCTCTGGCAGCACTGGTACGCTGGCGTATCGCGCGGCTAAGGCTCGCCGGATGGGGTGGTGTTCTTGCCAGCCTGGTCCGACAGCAGGAAACTACACATGAATAAAAATCGTACCAGCTGAAAAGAAAATTACCGCCTGGTGAAAAAAACCCGGAAAAACCCATAACCAACGTAAAATCTCGAAAAACGATAAATAAAAACCCGCTTATTTTTACGAACACGACGAAGGAATAAGACTCGGTTGCTTACGGTTGCCCCTTTGGCACGTCTCGTGGGTCGATCTTCGCTGTCGGTTGATCGCCCTTGGCTAACCCGCCCCTTCTGGCCACAAAAGACCAGCCATGGTGACCCTTCGCCTGTGTCTAGGTCACCCCAATTCTCCCATACTTACGCTGCCCTGTCTCGTCTCACGCCACCTGTCCCTTCTCAATTAATAACCCATAATGTTCATCTTTTCCACACAAATGGGTTTATTATATGCTTAAGTTTTTTTTTTCTAACTTAAAAGAATTTATATCTAAAAATAACTTTTAAACAAAACAATCTTTGAAATGAGACAGCATTTTGGTGTAATTTTAAAGTGAGTGTTGAGAAAAAGTATTGGATATTTTGCTAATACGCTTAAATTAAGATTTGTGTTCTTTGTTATTTTTTTTTCATGTAACTAAAGTTTTTACCACATAATATATTGGTTATATTTATACTATTAAAAATAATAATACTTGAGGCAATATTTTAACATTTCTGATTTCATTTCATTTCAAGTTAGCGGTAGCGCTCATATTAGGTTGAAATGTAACTTAAAATAATAACTTTTTATTGGTTGTAAGGTTTCAAATGAAAAATTACAACCTATTAAATTTAAAGTCTCGGCGAAAACAATAACTACTAAAAATTACGTTCAAGAAAAGTGGAAACATTTTCAATAATTCCAAAGGATTAAAAGATATAAGTAAGGTCTTGAAAACCATTTCGCTAGTTTTACTTAAAGACAAATAATTTTGTTTTCTTTCCTTTTTGTTTGGTTTTTGTTTTGAGCAAATTTTTCATAAAAATTTGTTTACTTAAATTGCAGGCTTTTTGAATTAAATCAATCCATTAATCAAACTAACAAAATTAAATACCTTAAAAAATCCACCGTGAACCTAAAAGTAAAATTATTAAGCAAACACTTAGAGAAAATTCATACATGTACTATATAGCTGATTATGCTAAGAACTTCGTAGTTGATGGTTTAAAATTTTCTTAAACATTGCCTATCTTTAGTTATCCAAATAATGAGTTTAATGTTAAAATTTAACAACATTAAGATTATTGCAGTTTTAAAATATGTATGTCATCAAAATTTGTGTTGCTGTATTTTTTTTTCTCTTAACTCTGCATTTGATCACATGCAGCATCAAAAAAGTTAGGAAAAGAATAGATTTAATCAAAAATTAATTCATATAAATTAAATAACTAAAGTTTTTTTTTTTTTTTTTTTTTTTTAAGGTAAAACGTCAGTATAATAGTGAATTTATATTATTTTAGTTTCGAAATATTTTGATTTCGTTTAGATTCGTTTTGAATTATATTGATTTTATATTATTTTAGTTCCGAATTATATTGATTTCGTTTTCGATGTGTTTTGAAATATTTCGATTTTATTTTAGATTAGTTTTGAATTATATTGAGTTTAGTTTATATTAGTTTTGAATTATTTTGATTTTAAGTTGCGAATTCGGTTTATTTTTGTTTAGAATTAGGTATTGATTTACGTTTTGAATTTGGTTAATTTTAAGTTGCGAATTGTATTTATTTTAGGTTCCGGACTAAGTTCTATTTTATTTTCATTTCGTCAAAAATTTCGTTTGGTTCAGTCGAAACGAATTTCCATCAATTCAGATAATGTTCTAGTAGTCGTTATGTTTTGTATAGATAAATCTCGTGATCAAATTGTTTTGATTTTTAATTTTTTTTTCGCTTAATATAATTTTAATCCTAGTCCGAGTTTTGAGTTTATCTGTAAGTCTGGTCTGTCATTTAAAACCAGGTTGTTTTTTTTAAATACCTTTCTTTTCTCTTTTGCTTTAGTTTGGATTAGAGATTTGTTTTAATCCTGGCTTAAGTACGTTGAATAAAGTGTAAGTTTTTTTTTTATTGTTTGGTTCCTCGCTATACTTTCAGTCTTAGCTAGAATTGGTCTTTACGTTTTCAGTCTGATCAGTTGCAATCAGATTTTCAATTGAGGTGTAAACAGAATATACCTACATCTATTCAATGTTTGTCTTATGCATACGACTCGATCTGATTATTAACTAAAATTATAAGAATATTAGCTTCAAGTACGCTTTCAGATTATTTGGATAGTCTAAATGGCTTAAATTTCATCGGAGCTCAAAGACCAACCAGACGAAGTTGGAAATCGTTCCCAGGCGTGATCGTAAATTTTACCCCTCTTGAGATCTAAAAACATACTCGTTCTATTTTTGAGTTTATTGTTTTATTTTTTTTTTTAAATATTTTTGTTTGCCAACAAGCTTTTATATTTTCATTTACAAATACGCACACGATTTAATTGATGCCCTTTAGAATTCACCAGGACTGCAAATTTAATTACTAGCACGCCGAAGAAAAGTAGCAAGGGGTAAAATTTACCTATCCACCTCACAATTCGTAATTTTACGATACATATAACTATTGAGCTTAATTGATAATAAAATGGTTCTAACTACCTATATATCTATATATATATATATGTGTGGTTGACTTAGCTGGAGTTGCTGTCGTTGAAGATGATGTTGTAGAGAACTGTTGCGATTGTAGATGTTCGTAGTCTTATTGTTGTTGGTGGCATTGGTGGTGAGAGTGATGCTGGTGCTGGTGTAGATGATGTTGATGTAGTGATCGTGGTTGCTGTTGATTTGTTTGTTGCTGATGATGAAGATGCTGGTGCTGAGGTAGGTGATGTCGTTGTTTTGGGTTTCTTTTATTGCTTTTTATTGTGTATTAAAATTTTTTCTCTTTGTTTTCTCAGTTACTAAAATTCTTAAGTTTTCAATTATACCCTTTTTATATTTTTTTTTTTTTTTTAGTTTTATTTTCTTATTTTACACTTTACCAGTTCTTCTTAGATCTCACTTTAACAAAACTTATGATTTTTTTCCGTTTTATTTTTCTTAAGGTTTTTCTGTTTATTGACCCTCTCTTCTCAACTTTGAATTTTCCTTATTTGTCTCATTTTTTTTTCTTTAGTTTGTCACTCTTGCTTTTTATCTTTTCCTCCGATTTCAGTGTTTTCTTTTCACATTAGTTTTAATAGATTTATTTTCTTTCTGAGGTTGATTTAATTTTTTTTTTCTTTAGTGACTTTTGCTTTTTAATTTTTCGATTTTCACTTTTTTTTTTTCCAATTACACCTTTAAATTTTTATATTTTCGATTTGTCTTTTAGTTTGGTTCATTTTTTCTCAATTTACACTTTTCTTTTATTGTTTCTTTCTTTCACTCTTAGTATTCTATTCTTGTTTTTTTTTTTTTTTTTTTTTTTTAATTTATCTAACTTTAAACTTTCATTACTTTGACATTTTTTTCTATATTCTTTTCGATTTTCTGCCTATTTTGTTTGATTCTTAATTTTTTTTAGTTTATTTAGTATCTATTTCGGTATTTTTTTTTTTCTTCAATTGTAACTTTTTTTCTCTACTCTTTTTAGATTTTCCTCTTTCTTTTCTTTTAGTTTTTTTTTCTATTCTCTGGTTTTTCTTCGTTTATCTATATTCTTTCAAATTTTACTATTCTTTCAGTTTTTACACTCTAACTTCGTTATCATTAGTTTTCACTTCTCTTCTTTCTTATTGTTTACATGATTTTCTTTGTAGTTTGTTTCATCTTTTTTTTTTCGATTTACCTTCTTTTTCTCTTTTTAAATTTTAGTTTTCTATGTTTTTACTTTTCTTATTGTTCTTTTTTCACTTTTCTCATTGTTTCTCTCTCTTTTCCTATTGTTTCTTTCTTTCTCTTTGATTTTGATTATTTTTAATTTCTATCTTTTTGCTTTCTATTTTAGTTTCTTTCACTTTTCTTATAGTATCTATCTTTCACTTTTATTTTTTTGTTAGTATAACTTTTAAATTACTTTCAGTGTTTTTTTTTTCTATCTTTAGCTTTTAGTTTGCTATTCTTCCAATTTTTAGATTTTCACTTTACCACTTTTTTTTTTTGTTTTAGTTTTCATCGTTATGTTCACCGTTGGTGGAGATGATGATGTTGCTGTTGTGGTTGGTGGTCGACGTGAGGTGGTTTGGATGGGTCGACGATGGTACTGCTGCTGTTACTGTTGTCTGGCTGGCTGCTGTGGTACTTGAGTGCTTGGGATACTGCTGTTTGCAGCGAGGACTGAACGGCTTCCTGCTGTCCGGTACTTCGCCCCGATCCATCAACTCAATAGTGAAGTAAGATCTTTGAAAATTAAAATTGCTCACTGGGGCGGACGTTGGTTCTCTTTGGGGATCTTCTTGACTAAGCTACTGTCGGCGAGAAGCATCACTTTTGTGCCTTAATATAGCGTATATCGCAACGGAGATTCCCATCGGCAACAGTGTCGTGCGTGCGCTGTCCAACGCATAGGTTGGATGGTGGAAGTCGGAGTTTCGCCGCAAGGGATTAGCTGCGTAGTCCTTGTATCTAAATACTATGGCACTATGGTTGGGAGTGGCGTTAAAAGCATTACTTTCGATTAGTTACAACTTTTTACTCACCAAATTTACCGGCGCTGCCGTCACGGTAGCTGTTGCTGTCGACGTATATAATTTGGCTTGCTGTTTTTCGATGTTTAGCTTGCTGATTTTTAGCAAGTAGACATTATCCACTCAAACGCTATACTGGACTGCACCCTTCGTGGCTAAATATTCCTTAAAATATTTACATTTAATTGGTTGCCTTCCCTTTTTCCTCAAGGTACCACAGATTTTGAGTATTCACTCTCAACCGCTTGCAATATCAATCGCCGACCGAAAAGTCGAATGGCCGACCTCTGCTACAGCATCGTTTTCGCAGAGGTGTATTTTTCGTTGCTCGCTAGTATTTTCGTACTTTGGCTGTGTTGCCACATGTACTTGAAAAGGGTGCGTTCACATGCATCTTGATGGCATTTAGATGTGCCAACTAGTGATGTTTGTCCAACTTTACTACCTTTTCGGTGGAATCGACCATAACCGAGGGGAGTAGGTAATGGTTGGGTTGGACTTGCGGATGACACGTCGGCAAGATTCCGTTAACCGACGCTTGTTTCGGAATTCCGATTGGCTACCGATTCAAGCGCGTGTCGGATCACGCCATTTTACCGATTGGTTTATGCCCGCTGAAACTAATGGTACCATTTTTGTTGGTATTTTTCCCTTTCAAGCCCCTGTATGGCCATTTTGTCTGCCCGAACATACTCGAACATCATCGAGGTGCCACATCTAAATGAAAAAGTTGTGTGCACTGGCACACTAGAGGGCGCTAGTGGAAATACCATGGGTATTCACGAAGGGTATTATTCCCTCTACGCAGGTGCCCATGACAATGTATACTACTACATAAATTTGCGCATGCGTTACTAAGCATGCGTTGTGCTTTAAAAACTACATTTATTTTAAATACCATCATAAATTCGAATTATTTTTATTATGCTTTATATTCTTTCCATATTAAAAATTTATTTTGTTAACTAAAATTTTAAATTACTTTTAAAATATGCCTATTAGGGTGGGGCGATTTGAACATCAAAATGGACGCTTCGCGTTTCTGATTCTTGGGATTGTACTGAGCAAAAAAGTCCACTAGACCATACGTCAACGGTGAAAATCGAGCTTCCAGATTTTGACTTGCAGTTTTTCTCTCAGTTTTTGCCACGTTTTTTTGGCTAAAATATCAAAAAAAAAAAAACGTGACAAAAGTCTGAGAAAAACTGCAAGTCAAAATCTGTAAGCTCGATTTTCACCGTAGACGTATGGTCTAGTGGACTTTTTTGCTCAGTACAATCCCAAGAATCAGAAACGCGAAGCGCCCAATAACACTTTTTCCTTCCATACTAATCGCCCCCACTCTAATACATATATGTATATGCTCTTTACTACAGGAAAAATAAATAATTAAAATTTACCCATATTTATTTCCATTAATTAAACTTAACTTTAAATTACATTTAGTTTTAACCAACAAAACAAATGAACAAGAACAACTAATTCATCACCAAAAATATCAAACGTAAACTTTTTATAAAACAAAACAAATTTTTACATGAATTTAATTGTTAGCTTTTTAGATCAGGTAAGTTTGAAGAAAAACAACAACAACAAGTTCGTTTTTGAATAATTTTTATTTAGAAGATGAAACGCTTTAAAATAGTTTTGAAAAATATAAATCAAAAAAAACCAGAATTTTTCTGTATTACTGTATAAAAAGGAATTCTACGTCTATACTTACGATACTATCGAAACTGTGTCTTTTTATATTTAAGAAAGATAAATAATTCGTACGTAGTACGAAGCTTTTTTTGCATGTATATTCACACACTTCATAAATTTCGCACAATCATATTTTAAATGATGGTCGCACTTTACTTTTAACCAACAAATGTTTCTTGTTTAAGTAACTGACGAAATATCGTTCCACACGGTTTTATAGATCGAAAACTTAAACAAATCACCTTACTTAAATCTTTATTTAATTTTAAGGCAGACTTGTTAACAGCAAGTAATACCATGTTCCCACTGTCGTAATTTACGGCTCATTCTTAATTTATGCATAAATCATGACCAAATTAAGTAATTTCGCCGTGGAAAAACTGTCAATGAAATTACTTCGAAATTAAGTAATTTATCATAAATTACCATTTAAATTAAGATGCAATCGGTGTCAGCACTAGTTTTTTCGATAAATAATCAAAGAAATCGCATCACAAGCTGTCATTTTTGTAAATAACCAAAACTCTAAAGGCCCAGTTATAATAGACGTAACGTAATGTAGTGAAATGTCACTGCAGCAGTGTGTTCTGTCACTTACTGTTTCAATCAATACTTTTCTTATAAAAGTGATTATAATAGAAGTAACGTTATGTAACGGGACGTAAAGATCCGTTGGATTTCGATTTCTACGTTACTTTACATTACGTCTGTTCAAAGAACAACTAAACATTGAGGTTAGATTCGATTATTGCGCTATTTTATATTGTTGAGCTACGCTTTTTGTTGAGTTTTCGTTATTAATGTCATAGTTTTATGTATCCACAGCTATGGATGTTGAAGATTTAATTGTATTTGTACAGGAACGTGTAATTATTTACGACAAACAACTGCCTGGCTACTGCCTATTATAATTGCTACAACGTTTTCTTACATTACGTCCCGTCACGATGACAGTTGACAACATTACGTTACTTTACATTACGTCTATTATAACTGAGCCTTAAGTTCACAAAAATATTTTGTTGTTCTGTCCGACTTGCGGTAATATTTTAATGGTAGAGGAAGATACTACAGGTCATCGCTTTTCATGCAATACATGTTCTTACATTTGCAACATCAATTAAAACATTTCAACACGTACCTTTCCACGGCTAAAGGTGAGTAGTGCTCCAAGTATTTGAGACGAAATATTATTATTATTCCTGCAATGTTATAGGAAGTGGATCATGTTATGGGCGGTGCAGCTGCTTGGAAGAACGTAGATTCAACTGATGCTGATTGTCCAGCTTGTGCTCACAAACAAGCTTATTTTATGCAGATGCTCGCTCTGCTGATTAACCTATGACCACATTTTACAAATGCTGTAATCAATCACGAAGTTGATTGCAGTCGGCCGAAGTTATAGCTCTACCAACCGACACTGTTTATGGTCTAGCCTGCAATGCCAACAATGAGAAGGCCATACAAAAGTTGTATGAAATCAAAGGACAAGACTGTCATAAACCAGTGGCAATTTGCGTGAAAGACTTGGCTGCTCTTCGTTGCTATGGTAAAGCTGAGCATATAAACGATGCATTTTTGAAACGTTTTCTGCCGGGATCCAGAACGATAGTTATCGAACGTTCACATAACTCGTATTCCCAAATTCCAATTCATTCACCAGCTGTGCTATGAGCATCCATTAGCTCTGGCTAGCGCAAATCGTTCAGCGAACCAAGTAGTCTGAATGTTGAAGAATTTTCGGCATTGTGGCCTCAGCTAGGAGGTGTCTTTGATGCTGGCCAGCTGGGACTAACACAAGTGTATCGTTCTGCATCAACGGTTATTGACTTGTCACAACCGGGAAAATTTAAAGAGTACGTGCAGGATGTGAGCTTAAACAAACGCTCGAAGTTATGTCTGAATTCGGTATTAGAAACCTTGAACTGCTAAGAAGGTAAAAGCAGCTCGTTGGAAAGACAATAAGATAACCAACATGTTACAGTATAGAATTTTGAAAATTAAAAAGCAACTATGGAATGTTTTATTTGTTTTTTTTTAATTTTAAGTACATAGTGGGACAGTATATATATATATAAAAATTGAAAATAGTGGAAACATCACTTTTTCCTAGTCGGACATGCTAAATAAAACAAAAAATGTTTAAATTCACTTTAATGCCTTGCGATTGCATATTTACTTTCTTTGTTTTACTTACTTTTGCCACAAAATAAGCAAATATATGAGTTGCTAACGAACTGTCAAAACAAATTACGAACAGCTTGTTTGAACGCAGTTGATTTAAGTGAAGTAATTTATGGCAAATAAAGTAATTTATGCCGTAGTATGAACGTAGTATAAGATACATACAGATATTTTATCGTTTTTTTTTTTAAATATTTTTTGTATTTCAGCCAGAAAAGGTTTTGGCCCAGGCGAACAGGATTGGGGATTCGTAAATGTACGTAAAGGTGCTCATATGTTTTACTGGTTGCACTATACCACAGCCAATGTTTCCGATCACACCCAGCGCCCATTAGCAATCTGGCTACAAGGTGGTCCGGGAGCATCATCTACTGGTTATGGAAATTTTGAGGAATTGGGTCCAGTGGATATTTATGGAAACCCGCGCAATCACACCTGGGTCAAGGACATGAATGTGCTATTTATCGACAATCCAGTTGGAAGTGGATTCAGCTATGTAGACAGTTTGTTGTACTTAACATCGAATAATAACCAAATTGGTCGAGATTTAGTTGAATTGATGAAAAACTTTTACAAGTTACATCCCGAATTCGAAACTGTTCCTCTGCATATATTCTGTGAAAGCTATGGCGGAAAGATGGCACCAGCCTTTGCTTTGGAATTGTATAAGGCAATAAAGCGAGGAGAACTACGTAGCAATTTGACTTCAGTTGCCTTGGGAGACCCGTGGACATCTCCTATTGATTCAGTATTAATGTGGGCACCGCTGTTGATAAATATGGTAAGTAAAAAACAAAATATGACTACATACATATTTTTTCAACATTTATATATAATTTGGTTTTAGGGAATTGTTGATCAACCTGGTTACGAGAATATCATGGTAGCAGCTAATAAAACTGAAAATCTTGTAAAAGCTAAAAAGTGGTCTGCAGCCACCGCTCAATGGAGCAACACTCAAGGTGTTTTGTTGCGTGAGTCAAAAGGTGTTGACTTTTACAACATAGAAAAACCAACTAGGGGAGATTCTTATTCCAGGAAATTACTTAGAAGCAGGAATGCTTTAGGTAATTGAATAATTAAGTGGCCTAGCATAACTATTACAAAACTAGTTTTTCTAGACCTCATGTATCGTACCATGATGAACTTTGATGTCGGTGAAAATCGCGACCAAATATTAATGCATCTGATGCGAAACAATGTGACCAAAACCCTTGAAATTCCATCCAACGTGAAATGGGGTTCACAAAGCGGGTCAACATTCTCAAGACTGTCAGGTGATTTTATGAAGCCAGTTGTTGATATAGGTAATGAGAAAAATATGTTACAAGAGAAATTAATAATTTGGGTTATTTACAGTAACGGAGCTTCTGGATCACACTGACTTGAAAGTGATAGTATACTCTGGACAGTTGGATTTAATATGCGCTACCGCTGGAACAGTCAACTGGATCGATAACATGAAATGGAGCTATAAAAAAGAATATGTCACAGCACCACGGTTAGGCATCAATGTAGATGGTATTTTGGAAGGATATGAGAAAAGTGCTCAAAATTTCACAATGCTATGGATAGACCGTGCTGGGCATATGGTACCAGCTGATAACCCAGCTGCCATGGACTATATTCTTAAAAAGGTTACTAATTACAACAAATAATTTATTCGTTGAATTGTTCTAATCTATTTGAAATTGGTTTTTATTTAAAACTTTTAAATATGTAAACAATTAAAAAGTTTAAGTAAAAAAAAACTGAACATCAAAAGTTTTTTGACAAAATAAAACTATGCAAAAGATACCAACACTATTACTACACTGAGCCAAAAAAAAAAAACACTCTTAAAGCAAATACTTGCCACATTTAATTCTACTTTAATTACTCAAAGTTTTTGTTTCAACAATAATACTAGAGTGACATAAAAATTTAGCTTTTTAAATTTTAATTGTTATTAGATGAGTTTATTTCGAAGAATTTTATCAACTCTACTTAGCTGAGACCGAAGCACCGATGTCGCACTGTGCACATACACACACATATAGTCTTCTTTACAGATCGATTCTGTGCGTTACCGGTAATAGTAATCTTGTTACCGAAATTCGTTACCGGTCTTAGCAATCGGTATTCTGTGCACTTGGTAACGCTGTCAAACGTCGTAAACTCACCTCATTGAAATAAAGCACTCGCAGTTCTGTGTGAGAGTGTGGTGAAACAAAAAAAAAAAGTATAAAAGAGAAGTAAGTGCAAAGAATTAATGGAATTTTGCTGACTTTAAAATAATATTTGCTTTCGCAGCCACCCAGAGCAGCTGCAAGCTATACAAATGCCAGCTGTTTTACTCGTTACTACCTAAAGAGATGGTAACAATATTCATCGGTAACGCTTGGTTGCAAAATACCAAAAGGGTGTAAAAGTTACCATAAGGTGAATTTCTTCGGTAATAAGATTAGCGTTACCGCGACAGAATCGATCTGTTAGTGGGTTCAGTTCTTGTTGCTTTCTCTCAAGCTGCTGTGTTGATCATAAATTTTTGAGGTAAGTTTACTTTAAAATTTATTTTAACAGTGTTGCCATTGTCGTCCCAGGCTGAAATTTTAAGAGAACTTAGATAAACTATCATTAATTAATATAAATTTTTTCCAAAATTTTTAAAATTGACTTTCATCACAATATTTTTTTTTAACTTTTAGGGAAAAATACATTACGTAAATATTTGAGACATTTTAAAGTTTTATTATGCAAAATAAGCCTTTTGAAAATATCTCTAAAATAAAACTAAAATCGTTGCTCTATCTCAAGCTTAGCCGAAGTTATGATCAAATGAAAAACAGTCCTCAAGAAAAATACCGAATTTTTTCTATTTTTGAGTACCCGAAAAAAATAAAAATTACATATTGGTTTTCTAAATTGTAGCCAACACTACGTGTATACAAAGTTTAAACAAAATTGGAGAGGGTCAGGTTGAGAGTGTTGTTGAAAAGCAATGTAATCACCCAATAATAAAATTTTATTAAAACAAATAATAAAATAAACAAACAAAGAATTGTTTTTAGAACAAAGCGATTATTCAATGCTTAAACAAGGTTCAGCTATGTTGTGCGTGTCATTAATGTTTGAACAGAAATGATTGAGAACTGGACCTACGAGTTTTATGCCAACAGAGAATGGCTGATGTTCTCTAGAAAGTTTACATGATAACTTTCACTCTCAGAGGTTTATCAGTAGGTGTGTTTCTGTACACATTGTCGGATTAAAGTCGAGTAAAATTCAAGCTGAGAGAGTAAAATAAAATTTGAGAATAGTGTCAAAAGTACGGAAACGACTTCAAGCTAGTTTCAAGCACATAAACAGCTTTACCTACCAGATTACCTACCAGATTACCTACCAGACGTAAACAGCACCTATTTAATTTGAATAATTAATATTAGTTTTAATAATATTATTTTAAATTTAATATGTTATTTAACAATTTGTAAATTTATTTTTCACTGCACAACATAAGCAAACAAGAAATGGTTATTTGACTTTTGTTTGTTCTTCTTGATGCTTGTTCTTCTAATGCTGGAAGAAATTTTTCCAGCACACTTCGAGCAACTTTCGAGCTCAAGAGAGAGTGATCTTATGCTTGTTCTTCTGTCTTTTGAGCTAGAGAAAGTACGGAAACTCGTTCTAGCACATTGCAAGTTACTACAATCGAGTATGGAAGCAGACCTAGTGTTTACAGAGAGGTGGCGGCCGAACAGACATATTAATTCAATTGAAAAACCATTCTGTCTGAGCTGGGGTTTGAACCGTGGTTGTTTAGCTTACGGGCCACGCACTCTACCCGTAAATGCACTCTAAATTCTCACGTCAAAATATATACTGACGCCAAAAACGTAAAATCTTTTGCTTTAGACTCCTTTTCAACTGTTCAAGCAAATTGAAACAATTGTAAACTTATTTAGTTTTTAAAGATTTTATTTAGATTTTATTTTATAAAGTAAGTTACTCATTTTTTTGGCAGAAAACTTATTTTTGGAACGAAGTTCCTTTACTCGTCTTGTGGGTGGTGTGATTTGGTAACAGCCCAGTAGTTCCAGTCTTGAAGAAAACTCAAATGAATCAAGTACGATTTTTCCTGATCTTTGACGAAGCATGATAATTTGGCCATACATTTGACTGACGAAAATTTCATATAAATGTTGTAAATTAGTGCAAGAACGCAATGCAGAATCGATGGGTTCGTTATCATGCACGAACCCAATATAGTAATATTGAGGAAGTTTCGTTAACGAATAATAGAGAGAAACTTGAGGAAATTTCGTTAACGAAATAAAAATCGAAACGATTCAGAAAATACGTGAAGGAATACAATACCGAATCGTTGAAGAAGTTTCGTGAAAATCGAGAAATTTGCCGAAAATGGTTTTTTTGAATGCTATATGGTATATCCTAAAAATGCCGCTCTTCTCGCGATAAAACTTCTAATGTGCAGAAAATTCGCCAGAAACAACGGAAATTTACAAACTAGAAAAACATGATGCAATAATAGTTTTACTATATTTCATAATGATTCTACATGAAATCATAATTATTCTACATGAAATCAAGTTGATTAACTTTTTCCATGATGCAATAATGATTTTGCTGGATTTCATAATGATTTTACATGAAATACTAATGATTCTACTCTGGACGTGTGCATGAGTGTTTTTCTACATGATTCAACAATGATTTTACATGAAATCATAATGATTTTCATGTTGCTGCCAAAATGAAATATGAAATCATGTAAAATTAAATCAACTATGCATCACAATGATTTTACTATGCAAAATTTTTCCCATTCGTATTTAGAAAAAAAACGCAACCAGAAATCTCCATAAGTTGATACGCAGGATCATTCCAAAGTTGCAACAAAAACCTGAATGTAAAAGAGAATAAATAATAATTCTTATTTCGGGAAAATTAAGTTTAAAGTTTCGCATTTGTTATGAAATCTATACTACTTCCAACTTTGAAAAGAAGTTATTTTCTAAAATAGTCACAAACATGACTGTTTAAGGTTTAATATTGTTTGTATGTACATACATTATATTTTCATCCATGCATAGGACAGCGAAAATCCAAAAAAGCGACATACCACCTTCATCCACTCATGTCTTAGTAATAATAACTCTAAATAAGTTCGAGATTTAGACCCTTTTATCTGTGGTCACAAGGAATAATGACAACTCAAAATATCTTAATAAAGCAATATGGAATTTACTTTATTGCCAATTTTTGGAAGTATGCAGATATCCATTTTTGCCCAGAACTGATCATCACTTATGTCTGCACATATTTTATTTGTAATGGTTCATATATTTAAAAAATGGGTCGTAGTTCGTGCAATTAAAATATCGTTTTTTACGATATTTTGAGTTTATTCGTTATTACTTGTGACCACAGATATCTTGACAACTATTATAGATTTATTTTTTATTTATTAGATTAACAGGTTTAATAGCAAATTTAAAATGATAAAATAAGATATTTAATACAACTCAAAAATATAATGTATGATTTTGATTGAAATCATGTTTTATTAACAAACTAAAAAGTTTTAATAAATTGCTTAAAGTATATAATTTTATTAAAGTATAAAAATAAAAAAAAAGTTAAGTCAAATCGATAATATCAAACAGCATAGCAGGGTTGCGTTTTCCTAAAAGGGTGTAGAATAAGATGAAATGAGTTAGATTTCTGATAAAAATTTATTTACCCCATAAAAACGTACAAAACGAACTTGGGAAAATCGATAAAAATGAGAAAAACATTAAAATTTGACTTTTTTTGATTTTTTGGTTTTAAATTGTTTTTTTTTTGTCAGTCTTCGAATTTTTTTGGAGTTTGGACTTTTTTTCGGTGTTTCGTGATGTGGTACTTCGATTTTCTTCTGTTTGAAAATTTCAGTTTTTTCTTTTTTCGGAACTTTGACTTCAGCTTTCTTTTTCTCGTGATCCAGTGCTTCGATTTTTTTTTCTTGCTGGCAGGTTCAGATTTATTTTTCGATTTTTTTTTCGCTTTGGATTCACTCGGTTTAGGAGCTACAAAATCCCGTTTCTTTGAATCAGTACATAAGACCTTGACATTCTCATACAAATACCATTTACGAACTAACGATAAACCGCTTGGTGCAATGATCGGAGGTAATTCGTTTGGTAGCTCAGCCGTTAATCGCAGATTAAATCTTTCTTCTTCCGAGTTCACAAGTTCTTTACATACAATTTCTTTTTTTTTAAGTCAAAGTGGTGGTACTTGGTACCTTAAATGTAAACGTTTACAAAATTAATTGAAATGAATTTGAAAAATTAAAATCACAAAATCGCGACAGTTTACCTGGTAATCTTTTGTAAAATCCTTCGGAATGAGTATCCCATGTTCGCCACTCTACTTCACTTCTATTCACAGCGTTGTTTAATTTATTACTGCTAGATCTATTGACCACATCTTTAAAATCTTGGTAGTAATCTACATTTGAGCGACTATATTCTAGTTTCATTAATCCGAAAGAGCGATCGGGACTGAACTTGGTGTGGCCATTTAGGAGGAAATTTAATGATATCGATTCGTTTAAGCCAGAATCCACCCGCCAGGCCAAATAATGCATCATTGCATTATTTTTATTCTGTGCTACGCAGTTATCACAAAATAAAACTAAATTTTTAACGGCATTCTTCGTGAAGTAATCGTGAATTTGGCTAATGACAGCATTAGGTCCTTTTCCTTTTTCGAACTCTTCGTCTAATAAATAGTTCGACTGAACGTTAGTGAATTCATTATGAATAAAAAAAATTGAACATTTACGAGCTGCTTTGAAATATGCCGTTCCGACTTGTTGTGGACTGGATGGATAAGATATATTTTGTGCATAGTCGAAACTCATTACGTCTACAAGAATAGAATAAGCATCACTCATCTTGCAGCATTGTTGATTCAATTGACGCTGGCGTTTTGCATGGTCAAGATGAGTAACAGCCATTCGTAATTTTGTTTCTTTTGTATCTGAATCAGATTCTTCCAAAACTCGTCGTAGCATCAAGGTTTTCTGTTGACAGACGTCACAAAGATCAGTTTTTGGTTTCATAGGCAGTACTTCATCCAAATTTTGTAAAAAGTTTTAATTACGATTTTATCTTCAGTAAGACAAACTTTCTCAAAAGATGTATCTTATAACATTCTTTCGAACAACATGCTTCGGATTTTTCTCCGTTCATCAAATCGATCTTCATCGACTCTTATATATCTTCAACGGATTCCTCCAATTCGGATATAATATTGGATTCGGAAACATGATGCAAAAAACTTTGAATTTCAGTTAGTCCCGAAGTATTAGCACCGACACTTTCAGATAACGTCATATCGATCTCATCATCGCCATATCATCATCAAAACTGTCAGAAATATTCATTTTTATAAAAATTACTTCAAATTAACATCAGCTTAGTAACAAAATTACAAAAGAACCAAAATTGCGAAAATTGAAATGATAAAGCCGCAACCAGTCACCGATGCGATTGTTGCCATTAGCCAAATTCGCTAACAACTTTTGAGATATTGATAACACTCGTTATACAGTTGGCACAAGACTGAAGCGTCACTTTATCTTTTCCTTTCTTATAGTTATTTTTACAATGTTCTTCGTATTACAATAG
Organism: Dichetophora obliterata; assembly: GCA_963920525.1. Lineage (NCBI taxonomy): Eukaryota > Metazoa > Arthropoda > Insecta > Diptera > Sciomyzidae > Dichetophora > Dichetophora obliterata. The sequence continues at coordinate 156,563,664 of OY986436.1, forward strand.
TATACGCACATCTATTCCAATTCTTGCTTGGCAACCCTTTGCTGAGAGCGAACAGAGAGCGGCGTTGTTGCGTCGGTCACTGGTTACGGCTTAAAGGCCCAGTTATAATAGACGTAATGTAAAGTAACGTAATGTTGTCAACTGTCATCGTGACGGGACGTAATCGTGACAGGCAGTTGTTTGTCGTAAATAATTGCACGTTCCTGTACAAATACAATTAAATCTTCGGCATCCATAGCTGTGGATACATAAAACTATCACATTAATAACGAAAACTCAACAAAAAGCGTAGTTCAACAATATAAAATAGCGCAATAATCGAATCTAACCTCAATGTTTAGTTGTTCTTTGAACAGACGTAATGTAAAGTAACGTAGAAATCGAAATCCAACGGATCTTTACGTCCCGTTACATTACGTTACTTCTATTATAATCACTTGTATAAGAAAAGTATTGATTGAAACAGTAAGTGAGAGAACACACTGCTGCAGTGACATTTCACTACATTACGTTACGTCTATTATAACTGGGCCTTAAGAGTCAAGTATCGAGATCATAACAAACAGAGCAGCAACAATAGCAAAGGTATTGTCACACTAAAAGCGAAAAAATACGTCACCACATAGGCATGACGTCACCAAAGTCGGCACCCAATCATAACTAACCATGCCAAATCGCACCTCCCAACTGAAGGTGTGTTCACAGCAGTGCCGAGTTAAGGTTTCGTGGTGCCGTGAGGCAAAAAAAATTTTGAGCCCCTTTAAAAAAATGTCTCAAAAACCAATTGCAATTTTTGTTTTTTTTTTTAAATTGGTTAAGTTCAAATATTAAATAAGGAATCAAAATTCAACACTCTCTACCTTTATATTTTATACTCACTAAGCAATCTGCTTCGCTTATTTTGCGGTATTTATGTGTAAGTGAGATCTCGGAGAAGCGATTGTGTATGTATTGCCGCCTGCTATATGCGATCACCACTCCGAACAATGAGAGAATTATAAATTGTAACGGTACGTTTTACGCTGGGGTATCACTCGCCGGACCAGCAGTCCTGTCACAAAACAATTTCTATTTTGGGACCCAGAAATAAAGAAGCTGAAGCGGTTTTATTTTAAATTCAAGAACTCTTGTTTATTAAATTTAGCTTCAGTGCTTTTATCTTAGATCTATCTTTAATAAATGTAAAACGTATAGGATGGCGCTTCCTGCGCGGTAAATAAGGAAATAAAATAATGAATTTAAGTTGTCGGTGATAGCTTACTTGCGTGCTCTCGGCACGTCTTCGTTATAGCTGGGTTGCGTGCTCTCAGCACGTCTTCAATGTCGTGTGCGGCGTAGGCACGTTTTCGCCGTAACTGGGACTACGTACTCTGTAGTACGTCTCGTTGTCCTTGGGCGCTCTCTGTAGCGCGTCTCCAATATCGCGTGTGGCGTAGCACGTCTCGATACAGCTGGGTTGCGTGCGCTCAGCACGTCTTCAATGTCGTGTGCGGCCTAGGCACGTTTTCGCCTTAGCTGGGACTACGTACTCTGTAGCACGTCTCGTTGTCCTTGGGCGCTCTCTGTAGCGCGTCTCCAATATCGCGTGTGGCGTAGCACGTCTCGGTACAGCTGGGTTGCGTGCTCTCAGCACGTCTTCAATGTCGTGTGCGGCGTAGGCACGTTTTCGCCGTAGCTGGGACTACGTACTCTGTAGCACGTCTCGTTGTCCTTGGGCGCTCTCTGTAGCGCGTCTCCAATATCACGTGTGGCGTAGCACGTCTCGATGCAGCTGGGTTGCGTGCTCTCAGCACGTCTTCAATGTCGTGTGCGGTGTAGGCACGTTTTTGCCGTAACTGGGACTACGTACTCTGTAGTACGTCTCGTTGTCCTTGGGCGCTCTCTGTAGCGCGTCTCCAATATCGCGTGTGGCGTAGCACGTCTCGATACAGCTGGGTTGCGTGCTCTCAGCACGTCTTCAATGTCGTGTGCGGCGTAGGCACGTTTTCGCCGTAGCTGGGACTACGTACTCTGTAGCACGTCTCGTTGTCCTTGGGCGCTCTCTGTAGCGCGTCTCCAATATCGCGTGTGGCGTAGCACGTCTCGATGCAGCTGGGTTGCGTGCTCTCAGCACGTCTTCAATGTCGTGTGCGGCGTAGGCACGTTTTTGCCGTAACTGGGACTACGTACTCTGTAGTACGTCTCGTTGTCCTTGGGCGCTCTCTGTAGCGCGTCTCCAATATCGCGTGTGGCGTAGCACGTCTCGATACAGCTGGGTTGCGTGCTCTCAGCACGTCTTCAATGTCGTGTGCGGCGTAGGCACGTTTTCGCCGTAGCTGGGACTACGTACTCTGTAGCACGTCTCGTTGTCCTTGGGCGCTCTCTGTAGCGCGTCTCCAATATCGCGTGTGGCGTAGCACGTCTCGATACAGCTGGGTTGCACCCTTGTGCGTTGTACACTCTAGCACACCTGAGTCGTGTGCTCTCTAGCCCGTCTTGGATGCTTTCGCGTTGACCAAGTGCGTTGATTTCGACGCATGTGTCGACCTCTGTCTTAGGGCGAATCTGTTGCTTCCTTAGGCGTTGAATATTCTGCGTTTTGTAGTCTGAGTGCGTTGGGTACGACGCACGTGTCGAACTTAGTCTTCTGGGCAACTATACTGTTTTGCCGGACGCTGGGTACTCCGTAGTCTTGCTGGTCTGAGTGCGTTGGGTATGACGCACGTGTCAAACTCAGTATTCTGGGCAAATCTGTAGTTTTGCCGGACGCTGGGTACTCCGTAGTCTTGCTGGTCTGAGTGCGTTGGTTATGACGCACGTGTCAAACTCAGTATTCTGGGTAAATCTGTAGTTTTGCCAAACGCTGGATATTCTGTAGTCTCGCTGGTCTGAGTGCGTTGGTTATGACGCACGTGTCAAACTCAGTTTTCTGGGCAAATCTGTGGTTTTTGCCGGGTGCTGGGTACTCTGCGTTGTGTTTAGCTGAGTGCGTTGGGTATGACGCACGTGTCAAACTCAGTCTTCTGGGCAAATCTGCAGTTTTGCCGGACGCTGTGTACTCTGCAGCTTGGTCGGCTTGAGCCCATGGACGCTGACCGTGGTAGCTGTACACTTCGACTCCAGGATGGACACTCTAGGGTTACTAAAATGTCCACGCCTGTACGGTAGTGTTGTCACAACAAAGAGTCGTTATACTCGGCGGCAGGGAAGGTCCAGGCCAAACCATGCGTTATCCCTGTGACCAGTGGCACTATCCAAGTTGTGACAAACGAAGCGTACGTCTGGGTAGTAAGCTAAACCGATCAGTTTCGCTGGCTGGGGCTCCTCGGTGCCGTCTTGATACTGCCGAAGTGAGACTGTGCTGGATGCTCTCGATGTTCGTAGTCGTTGGCTCTTGGGGCGTTTGACGCTAGACGTTACGTTGTCCTTATAGCGTTGAGTTCGTCGGCGCTCACTGGGCCGCAAATGTAACCTTGCGCTGACGATCTTACCCACTGTCCTCGTACTGTCTGGAACTCGTTATGCCGGAGCAACTCGTCAAGTACTCGAGCGTGTGGTCATAAATGCCTTGACTATTAGCAAATCTTTTTAGTTGTACTCTTCTCTAATAATCAAGGTCCAGGCCAAACCATGCGTTATGAATATTAGATACTTTCCAACACAGAGGACCACGTACTTATAGTTGTCGGGCTTGCAGCAAACAGACCGATTTTCTGTTCTGCACTCCCTTTTATGCTTTGTCATTCTCAAAGCTTTTCGTCGTAAAAGCTCTTCGCGGCCATTTTAAAGCTTTATTATCACTCGTTAAGATGGCTGCATTGCATGCTTGATGTCTCCTGCTTGAGCTTGATGGGTTTGAGGGTGTCGTTACACCTTACTAGTTGACCTCGCACACGCTTGGCGAGCATGTTTGACGGTTGCTCCTATTGTGTGCTCTATGGTTATTGGTGGCTAGTGGTGGCTATTTGTGATGGCCATAAATTCTCAAAATTTATGGTCGTTACATCCCCTCCTTACTTTGGGGGGCATTGCGAGAACCTTGGCTCCCTCTCGAATAGTGGTCCGTACCTGGTACCACTCGTTGGGCGTCTTTACTATGAATTTACTACGCCTAGGGCCCAGGTGGGCCGTGGGATCGGCTTCGATCTGCTGGCGGACCTGCTCTGGCCACTCCGACTCGTGTAGTAATCTTGGACCCACGGGCACTAACTCACCTCGATGCAGGTAGTTACGATGTCCGTGATGGTCCTCGTCTTCGCTGGGCTTGTCCTCTTCCATGGCCACGTCTTCGTACGCAGCCACTGGGCTGGGCATGTGGTAGCTCTGTATGCCCTCATCTACCATTTTGGCGTCGCTATCGCTGCCTTTGCAATGTCTATAGGCGTCACTACTACTTTTCGTAGCGCTGCTGCCTCCGGTATCGCTGCTGCTACTCTCAGAATCGCTGCTGCTTTCAACGTCCGTCGTGACGTCAGGCAACTTAATGTTGGGTAGCGGTGCACTTACCCAAGCTATTTCTTCGGATATGTAGGCCGGTCTGCGTTGGCATATGAGACGAATTAGTCGCGCTGCTTGGCGACGTTTGCGTTCGGCGGCATATGGTCTCAACCAGGCCTTATTAAGCTGCATCGGCGGCCGAAAGTCTGCGATAGGATGGTTCAGCAGTTCCACGGCGTGGTGCAAGAGAAATGCCCTACAGTCATGCAAGTTTTGTTGTTGCATGACTGGCACTACATGCCATGGCATGTTCTCCTTGCTAAGCCGACTGCTTCGTTCTGCTACGTTGGGGTGCTTGGCGGCATATTCCAACTGTAGGTATGCCCTTATGGCATCGACGGCTTCGGCATGTCTTCTTGCTGCGGCTGCTTGATGCTTTCCTGTGGACAAGGAGTCCATAATTAGGATGCATGGCGCGCGTGGGGCATCTAACGGTATGTCCGCCTCACTGGCGTTCGTTGCTAGATTGCCATGCATTACTGCAACCAGGTACCAATGATTATGCTGGTTCACTGGGACCAGAATGATGTCTTTTCCAAAAAGATCTACTGTCTTGGTCCAATTTTTCAACCTCTGGTAAGCTTCTGCAGCTGTTGGTCGGCACGCTGTTGGTCGGTCTTGACCCGTGTGTGCAGCGAAAAACTGGCATGAAAAGATGTAGACCGTGTTGCGCTGCTGTTCGTCTGGAATACCCTCGTACCAGATCCATCTCAGGAACACGTCTATCGCTACGTCATTTAGCCATCTGCCTTCTGCTAGGCATGCATAGTCTTCGCTATTTATCGTTTGGCTACCTTTGCCCATTTTGTAGGAGCCTATTGTGTATATGGGCTGTGGATCCGCATATACTTTCGGTGCTGCCGAATACATGGCAGGCTTGCTGTCATCCAACCCTGCAGCGGGTGTTAACTGCGCTACTGCAGGTTGGGGTATGATGGTGTCACTACCATCCGTTAATGGTGCAGCCGGGTCACATAAGGTGACGGGCTCACTCGGTGTCGGCATTTCTAGTTGCCCTGTGGCGGCCTCTACGGCTCCTACCACAGACAACATCTGTCGTGCTGGGGGCATGTCTGACTGACGCGTGGTTGCGCGTCCTCTAGCGCATGCTGGTCGCCCTGTAATAGCTCCCCGTGTGCTACTTACAGGCTCTGCTACCGGTGATTGGCTACTTGCACGGCTTGTGCTGCCCCGTGCGGTAACTATTGTCACTGGTGGCCTGGTGGCGAGCATAGGTGCTCCAGCCACCGGCGTGGTGGGTGATGTTGGCGATTCTTTGGTTGGCACGCTGCCTTTGCATTTTGCCACTGATTGCCACTCAACCTCAGTCGACGTCTCACTGCTACTACGCATTAAAGCTGTTGGCGTCTGGGATACCCTCGTATCGGACTTCTCGTCCGCTTGGCTCTTGAGCCAGTGTTGGTTGGTCGTGCCCGTAAGCGACCCCTCGGGCCTTGCACGTCCATCCACTCGTCGCCTAAAACAACGATACGAGGCCTCCTTGCCTCCAATTCCTGCTGTCGTGCACGATAGCGCTTGACGCTTTCCTCCATTTTGTTGTCACACATACTTCGTTTTTTTTTTTTTTTTTTTTTTTTTTAAAATCGCTATTAAACTTCCGAGAAGATTGTTTTGATAAAAACACGTCTGCACACTATGAATAAAATAAACGACTGTGCTGTTGAAATTCGCTTGTAACCCAGTAAACCTCAGTTTGCGGTTTTTGTTTTAGAGTGGCCACCTGTTGCCAAGTTTTCAATGACATGTACTTCATTTTTCGCGGGATTTTATCATTTGAATGTTTTCATCCGTTGGTTAGATCTGTGCATGCATGTGTCTCTAAAGCTTGTGTTCGCGTTGTACTGCCCAAGTTTACCATTTGGTTTTTCTTGTGATTCTTTCACTGCTTTGGTCCGTCGGACTTGCTTGTTGGTTACTTGTTGACTGTTGGCCGTTTGTTGAATTTCTAGTGTGTGCGATGTTTTTGGGTGGAGATTTTGACTGGTGTCCGTCCAGATCTCCTGGTGACTACGGCGCCATTCACTGCTATCTGCGTTCTTGCCTCGTTATTGACTGGTTTTTGATGATTCAGCAATGTCATGGCCATACTGCCTCAATTCGCTGACGTGCACAGTCCTATTTGCTCGTTCTGCACTTTGTGTTAGCCTGCGGCCGGCAGTTGTTGTAGCTTGAACCGCTGGCATGATGTGCAATTGCGCACGTGACGACTTACTGCACGAAACATCCCTGGCCAGTAGTAATGATTTGCTAACCGGGCGATGGTTTTTCGAATTCCTTGATGTCCTGCTACAGGATCATCGTGGTTTTCCTCTAATACGCGCTTTCTCAAAGGCGTTGGCACACAAAGTTTCCACGGTGCGCAGTCCTCGTCGCCTGCTCTGCGTGGAATGTGCCTGTATAGTTGACCATTTTCAACTGTATAATCCGGATACTTTTCCGGTTCCTGTTGGACTTCCTGTAATCTTCTGTCCAACCATGGACAACTCACGTCCTTACTGGCGTCTCCTGTTGTCCTGAGAAGTACGTCCCTTGGTTGTCGCGACAGTGTGTCCACGACCACTTTTAACTTCCCCTTTGATGCATTTTTGTCCGCGGTTGCTGCCGCTTTCCTACAGTTGTTCACGCAGGTGTCGCTGCCTTTTCTTTGCATTTGGTTCTGCGGTTGCTGCCGCCGTTTTGCAGTTGTTTCTGCGGTTGCTGCCGCCGGTTGCAGTTGGTCACGTGGTTGCTGCCGCCCTTCCGCAGTTGTTTCTGCGGTTGCCGCCGCCGGTTGCAGTTGGTCACGCGGTTGCTGCCGCCGTTTTGCAGTTGTTTCTGCGGTTGCTGCCGCCGGTTGCAGTTGGTCACGCGGTTGCTGCCGCCCCTTTGCAGTTGTTTCTGCGGTTGCCGCCGCCGGTTGCAGTTGGTCACGCGGTTGCTGCCGCCCTTTTGCAGTTGTTTCTGCGGTTGCCGCCGCCGGTTGCAGTTGGTCACGCGGTTGCTGCCGCCCTTTTGCAGTTGTTTCTGCGGTTGCCGCCGCCGATTGCAGTTGGTCACGCGGTTGCTGCCGCCCTTTTGCAGTTGTTTCTGCGGTTGCCGCCGCCGGTTGCAGTTGGTCACGCGGTTGCTGCCGCCCTTTTGCAGTTGTTCCTGCGTTTGCCGCCGCCGGTTGCAGTTGTCCACGCGGTTGCTGCCGCCCTTTTGCAGTTGTTTCTGCGGTTGCCGCGGCCGGTTGCAGTTGGTCACGCGGTTGCTGCCGCCCTTTTGCAGTTGTTTCTGCGGTTGCCGCCGCCGGTTGCAGTTGTCCACGCGGTTGCTGCCGCCCCTTTGCAGTTGTTTCTGCGGTTGCTGCCGCCGGTTGCAGTTGGTCACGCGGTTGCTGCCGCCCTTTTGCAGTTGTTTCTGCGGTTGCTGCCGCCGGTTGCAGTTGTCCACGCGGTTGCTGCCGCCCTTTTGCAGTTGGTTCTGCGGTTGCCGCCGCCGGTTTTATTATGACAGGACAAATTGGTTCGCTCCTATCCATCACGCCTGTGTCCAAAATTAATCGATGACCACCGATGATCAATTCTGCCTTGACCGCTCTCAAAAAATCCAGACCAAGGATCAGCGGGTCGAGTGTCGTTGGCATAACTAATAATTTTACATTTTGCCTACACCGTGCTCCTAGTTCCACTTTTATCAGCAGGGCCTCCTCGACTCGAGTTGTATAACCGTTTGTCAAACGTACCGCCGTCTTCATGGGGATCAGTCTGCCTCGCGGTGCCCATTCTTTGGCCAGGTCCTGGCTGATAAAGCTCCTCGTTGCCCCTGTGTCTATCGTGGCTATCGCTTCTTTCCCGCCCAGGGTGATGAGAGCAGCGACTCGTCCCTCGTCGTACACTATAGGGGAGAGTCCTTTGGCTGACGTGTGGCTGGTAGGGGTGCTGTTCTCTGGGGCTCGTGCGCACCTCGATCCTGACGAGTCCCTCTGGCGTTTCCCGAACCTTTCTTACAACAGTCCTCTGTCCTGACAAATTTACTTCCACATACTCGGCAAAATATCAACGATTTGCCTCCGCATTCTCGTTGCATGCGACCTGTAGCTCCACAATTGAAACAAGCTCTCTTCAAATCGACGAATTCCGACTTTGTTTCAATGCTCTGAAATTTTCCTTCTCCGACTTCTTCACGAGGCCGGTGGGAGACCCTTGGTGGTTGCTCTTCGCGTGAGCGAGTACTTAACTTCTGCCCTTCGATGCGAATGTCCTCCAAGTCCTCTGCTAAGGATATCAGCTCGTCCAGTGTACTAAAATCTTTTCTTTTTATGTACCACTGGTAGTCCACATGACAATTTCTAAAAATCCTCTTCATATTTTGGTCCTCATTGTACTCCGCATGCCTCATCAAGTCCTGCATGGTAATGACAAAATCTTTAAAAGGTTCGTTCGGCTGCTGCGTCCGCTGGCGTATGGTGTCATCCAGATGTTCAAAATATCGATTTGGCAGGAAAAACCGTAAAAAATCTTTTTTAAACGTTTTCCACTGGGTCCAGTGGCGATTATTGTTGCGATACCATGTCAAAGCTCTGTCTTTGAGCAATTCTGGCATCGTCCTTGGCAACAGATTTTTGTTCACGTTATAAACGCTAGCAAGCTCTTCAAGTCGCTCTACAAATGCTAGTGGATTCGGTCCACCGTCGTACTTTGTTGACCATTTTCTCACCTGTTCGATAACGTTCGTATAAGGTACGCTGGGTGGGCGAACTGTAGTCACTCCTGGTTCCAGCCGACTCTCCAATTCTGCTGCTGAAATGTCCAGAAAGTCCATTTTCAAAGTAGATGTTGTTGGTGGTTTCGGGGAGATGGCTCGAGTATATTGGGCTTCCAACTCCTGGAGGCGCTTTTCGACTCCGTCCTCGAAGTCACCGGCTTTGATGAAGGTAGTTAACCGCTTACGTAGCTCTTCAGCACTGCCTGAGCTGTCCAAGCCGAATTCTTCTAAAATTTTCTGATTTGTCTCTTTGTTGACGTTGTGTACCCAAGATGAATGGACCATGTTGTAACTTTTAAATTCCTGAATTTTCCTTTATTTAATCCTTGTTCTTATTTCTCGTCTTTAAACCGAATACTTCTTTTTTATTCAGGGTCCCTGCTCGGGCGCCATTTGTAACGGTACGTTTTACGCTGGGGTATCACTCGCCGGACCAGCAGTCCTGTCACAAAACAATTTCTATTTTGGGACCCAGAAATAAAGAAGCTGAAGCGGTTTTATTTTAAATTCAAGAACTCTTGTTTATTAAATTTAGCTTCAGTGCTTTTATCTTAGATCTATCTTTAATAAATGTAAAACGTATAGGATGGCGCTTCCTGCGCGGTAAATAAGGAAATAAAATAATGAATTTAAGTTGTCGGTGATAGCTTACTTGCGTGCTCTCGGCACGTCTTCGTTATAGCTGGGTTGCGTGCTCTCAGCACGTCTTCAATGTCGTGTGCGGCGTAGGCACGTTTTCGCCGTAACTGGGACTACGTACTCTGTAGTACGTCTCGTTGTCCTTGGGCGCTCTCTGTAGCGCGTCTCCAATATCGCGTGTGGCGTAGCACGTCTCGATACAGCTGGGTTGCGTGCGCTCAGCACGTCTTCAATGTCGTGTGCGGCGTAGGCACGTTTTCGCCGTAGCTGGGACTACGTACTCTGTAGCATGTCTCGTTGTCCTTGGGCGCTCTCTGTAGCGCGTCTCCAATATCGCGTGTGGCGTAGCACGTCTCGGTACAGCTGGGTTGCGTGCTCTCAGCACGTCTTCAATGTCGTGTGCGGCGTAGGCACGTTTTCGCCGTAGCTGGGACTACGTACTCTGTAGCACGTCTCGTTGTCCTTGGGCGCTCTCTGTAGCGCGTCTCCAATATCGCGTGTGGCGTAGCACGTCTCGATGCAGCTGGGTTGCGTGCTCTCAGCACGTCTTCAATGTCGTGTGCGGCGTAGGCACGTTTTTGCCGTAACTGGGACTACGTACTCTGTAGTACGTCTCGTTGTCCTTGGGCGCTCTCTGTAGCGCGTCTCCAATATCGCGTGTGGCGTAGCACGTCTCGATACAGCTGGGTTGCGTGCTCTCAGCACGTCTTCAATGTCGTGTGCGGCGTAGGCACGTTTTCGCCGTAGCTGGGACTACGTACTCTGTAGCACGTCTCGTTGTCCTTGGGCGCTCTCTGTAGCGCGTCTCCAATATCGCGTGTGGCGTAGCACGTCTCGATGCAGCTGGGTTGCGTGCTCTCAGCACGTCTTCAATGTCGTGTGCGGCGTAGGCACGTTTTCGCCGTAGCTGGGACTACGTACTCTGTAGCACGTCTCGTTGTCCTTGGGCGCTCTCTGTAGCGCGTCTCCAATATCGCGTGTGGCGTAGCACGTCTCGATACAGCTGGGTTGCACCCTTGTGCGTTGTACACTCTAGCACACTTGAGTCGTGTGCTCTCTAGCCCGTCTTGGATGCTTTCGCGTTGACCAAGTGCGTTGATTTCGACGCATGTGTCGACCTCTGTCTTAGGGCGAATCTGTTGCTTCCTTAGGCGTTGAATATTCTGCGTTTTGTAGTCTGAGTGCGTTGGGTACGACGCACGTGTCGAACTCAGTCTTCTGGGCAACTATACTGTTTTGCCGGACGCTGGGTACTCCGTAGTCTTGCTGGTCTGAGTGCGTTGGGTATGACGCACGTGTCAAACTCAGTATTCTGGGCAAATCTGTAGTTTTGCCGGACGCTGGGTACTCCGTAGTCTTGCTGGTCTGAGTGCGTTGGTTATGACGCACGTGTCAAACTCAGTATTCTGGGTAAATCTGTAGTTTTGCCAAACGCTGGATATTCTGTAGTCTCGCTGGTCTGAGTGCGTTGGTTATGACGCACGTGTCAAACTCAGTTTTCTGGGCAAATCTGTGGTTTTTGCCGGGTGCTGGGTACTCTGCGTTGTGTTGAGCTGAGTGCGTTGGGTATGACGCACGTGTCAAACTCAGTCTTCTGGGCAAATCTGCAGTTTTGCCGGACGCTGTGTACTCTGCAGCTTGGTCGGCTTGAGCCCATGGACGCTGACCGTGGTAGCTGTACACTTCGACTCCAGGATGGACACTCTAGGGTTACTAAAATATCCACGCCTGTACGGTAGTGTTGTCACAACAAAGAGTCGTTATACTCGGCGGCAGGGAAGGTCCAGGCCAAACCATGCGTTATCCCTGTGACCAGTGGCACTATCCAAGTTGTGACAAACGAAGCGTACGTCTGGGTAGTAAGCTAAACCGATCAGTTTCGCTGGCTGGGGCTCCTCGGTGCCGTCTTGATACTGCCGAAGTGAGACTGTGCTGGATGCTCTCGATGTTCGTAGTCGTTGGCTCTTGGGGCGTTTGACGCTAGACGTTACGTTGTCCTTATAGCGTTGAGTTCGTCGGCGCTCACTGGGCCGCAAATGTAACCTTGCGCTGACGATCTTACCCACTGTCCTCGTACTGTCTGGAACTCGTTATGCCGGAGCAACTCGTCAAGTACTCGAGCGTGTGGTCATAAATGCCTTGACTATTAGCAAATCTCTTTAGTTGTACTCTTCTCTAATAATCAAGGTCCAGGCCAAACCATGCGTTACGAATATTAGATACTTTCCAACACAGAGGACCACGTACTTATAGTTGTCGGGCTTGCAGCAAACAGACCGGTTTTCTGTTCTGCACTCCCTTTTATGCTTTGTCATTCTCAAAGCTTTTCGTCGTAAAAGCTCTTCGCGGCCATTTTAAAGCTTTATTATCACTCGTTAAGATGGCTGCATTGCATGCTTGATGTCTCCTGCTTGAGCTTGATGGGTTTGAGGGTGTCGTTACACCTTACTAGTTGACCTCGCACACGCTTGGCGAGCATGTTTGACGGTTGCTCCTATTGTGTGCTCTATGGTTATTGGTGGCTAGTGGTGGCTATTTGTGATGGCCATAAATTCTCAAAATTTATGGTCGTTACAAAATGTCAGTAGCGAAGTTGCAATTCACATTACGCAATGACAGTTCTTGATTCGGCAATATTAACTGTCTGACCAGAATCATGTCGTTGTCGTGTCGGTGAGAGAGAATCGCTAAGAGTTGGCCCTGAATTGTAGCGTTGGCTTTGTCGTCTTGCTTTTATTCAATCTGCCATTGTTGATTTTCTTGAACTTGCTTCAGTGTTCTCATCATACTCAGATTGAACTAATAATTACTCCGCTTCCATTTATTTCACTACTTTTTGCTATACTCTTCTTATAAATTTACTGCATTTTCAACTGAAGGCTACTCCTATTATTATTCGAGCAAGTAGGAACACTGCTTACTTGCTACATTGGTTGACAGATTCTTATGCGTGGTTTTCATTATGTCATTTTCAGTGGTCAGTTGTTGTCAGTCAAATTGAAAATATCAACATGTTGACTTTTTTCTAACTTTGGCGATCTTGGAAAATTAAAAACGATAAAAATATTAAATGAAGCTATGCAGAAATTTATTCAGAATTAGAGGCCGAAGGACACACGTTATGGGCTCGACCAGCAATTACACTAAATAATACCATATTAATAATTACCACCCATGTCCAAACTCACATTTAAGCGAACCCTCTCAAAGTCATTTCTCTCTTCCTAATATCTCTTTCCCTTCCTTCTTAAAATAAGATTTTTAAGAATAATATACATACATCGTATCTTAGGTATGCATATAGTCTCTCTTGTTTTCTCCTCTTCTTTTATTTTTGACATGATTTTCGAAATCATGTCAATCCGGTGGGCGGAGTATGCCCACTAGATCATCAAATAAAAAATAAAATAAAAAAAACAAGGAAGGGGGAGGAAAAAAAACATAACCTCATAGAATAAGTTAGAATAAGTAAATTGCATTGCCTTGTTTGGCCAATAAGTAAAATAAATAAATAAATAAATATGGACGACAAAAAAAAGTATTGCGAAGACACTATTTTCCGACCTGTCCTTCAATCATTGATTACAAATTTGAAGACCCGAATGCAAAGCTACATTCAAATAGACGAGAAATTTTGTTTTATAACTAAATTGAACGAATTGGACATCAATCAAATCTCAATGGCTTGTAAAAAACTGCATCATTTTATAAAAATAATCTTGACGAATGTGAATTGATTTCTGAACGCGAAACCGCAAAGCATTATTTTTCCACAAATCCTGATACTTTTGTTTCTCACGCTTCAATTTATTCCAGAATCTGTAAAGATCAATTGCAAACCATTATCCCAAATATTGATATAATGTTACGAATTTTCACATCCTTGTTTATTACCAATGTGCCGGATGAACGATCCTTTTCAAAATTAAAATACATAAAAAACACATTACGGAACTCAATGGCCGATGAAAAGCTGAATGGGTTTGCCTTAATGTCGTTTGAAAATGATACTTTGGTTTCTTTAGATTTGGATGAAATAATAGAAGCATTTGATTTCTGTAATACTAACACAGCAGTATAAGCCTTTAATTATATTGAAGTTACTTCTTATTTAGTTTTAAGTTTATTATTATTGTTAAGTTTAAAAAGATAATACATCTACCGCTATGACATATGTGCCGAGAGCAAGCACAATCTTTTACTCACTAATATTCGACACTTATTTCTACTTCCCATGCAAAACTAAGCAAGCTGCATTAATCCTATAACCCTTTTAGAATAATACTTTATAGTTCTAAGTTAATTTTGTAATATATCTTAAAACATTGTAAAAATCTAAGTAAGACTCAATAAATTGAAATTGAAATTGAATAAAAGAGTTTGTTTTGCTGAAGAATCGAAGAAAAATAAAATAAATAGATATTTTACATTTAGCTGTTCAGTTGCAACAAAAAAATATGAATGAGTAAACAGTATTATTGTTACTAGCAAAAAAAAAAAAATAAAGAATAACGTTTAAAGAATAGTTACTTGAACTGTGAGCGATAGCGAGGAAGATTCTTTTTTGAATAAACACTTTTTGGGGCACCATAAAATAATTTTCAGAGCATCACACTTTTTTTGGCCCCAAGCTTCTTGAGGCATCACAAACGTTGCTTTTTTTGCAAATTTTCTTACCAAAAAACTTGTTTTTGCTCCTTTCGTGGTACCCCTCGGAGCGTGGTGACTTGAGGCTGTTGCCTCTTTCATCTCTATCGTTAACATGGCACTGGTTCACAGTAATAATGCGTTATGAAATTTTAAATGCGTTTTTATCAAAACTTCATTTTCACACACTAGGTCCCTTTTCTCGGAGAAGGTCACATATATGTAATATATATCGTTCTGTCTTCCTGAAGCCGTTGGGATCCTGGCTTGACAGGGTGGTTACTCGACAAACTAGGTCAACTTCACCAAACCAATTTTCACTAAACAAAGAAAACCAGTTACGAACGCAGGCATCAAGACAAACTAGGTCTTATCGGCCACTCATATTAATATATTACAAATCGATCTAACGTAGTGTTTCAAGAGGTAAAATCCAAGACACCACGGTACCGTCAACAAATTAAGTCACAGTCATCATGAAGATATAACGCAATTGAAGATACCAGGTTTAGGTCCATTCAGATTATTTAGATGTCCATCCACCAAAATTATCCATTTTAGGCTTAGGTCCATTTATCCATTTAGATTGTTATATTAATGTGTTTACAAATATCACCAGATGCATGTTTGAGAGAACATAATCATAATCAACGACGGTACTGCAGGTAATCTATAATTTTATGTATGATTGAGTCCATGGATTCACTTAAGGATATAACATCAGATACAAAATTAAAATCACCGCAAGCGCTTCTAAGAGGTTCATTTTGCAAATAAATAGTTCTACAAAAGTTCATGTGGAGTAACTCAAAAGATCTAGGAAGAAGAGGAATATTAAAATATGTTATACTCAGTAAATATGAACTGTTGACATATCCATGTAAAAGTTTTATAATCCAACAAGCATTTATCATAATTCTTCGATTTTTTGAAGAAGGAAGATTTAAGAGTTGTAACCGATATTCATAAGGTGGTAAGTGAAAATCAGTATTAAAATAAAGATAGCATAAGCAAAACAAAAAAAGTTGTTTCTGCACTGATTCAATGTCGTCTATGTAACAACCGTATCGTGGGCACCCAACAACTGAAGCGTACTCTAAGATAGGCCGCACTAGGGAAGCGAATAAGGTTTTCGTTATGAATGGATCATTAAACTCTTTTGCCCAACGTTTAATAAATCCTTAATTACTATTTGCTCTATTTATTATTTTATTTACATGGATATTAAAGCGTCGTTTAGGATCCATTGTAACTCCAAGATCATTGAAAATATCTAAGGACTCCAATGGATAACCACAAATTTTGAAGGTACATTTAATTGGTGGTTTGCGTGAGAAAGACATATGCTTGCATTTCTTCATGTTGAGGTTCATACGATTCGTTTTGCACCAGTTATGAAGATGATCAATGTCGGCTTGCAAAAATACAGCGTCATTATCATTTTTAAAAGAAAGGAAGAGTTTGACGTCGTCAGCAAACATTAAGATGCTAGAATGCATTATGACAGATGGCAAATCGTTTATAAAAAGTAGAAACAGAAGGGGCCCAAGATGACTTAATTGAGGTTCTCCTGAAGTAACAGGAAACTCATGTGATTTCTTGAGCTTAAAAAGAACAGATTGTGTTCTATTGCTTAAGTAAGATTCAATACAATTTACCAACGGTATAGGAAATCCAACAAGATGTAATTTTAAGATCAATTGCTTGTGATTTACAACGTCAAAAGCTTTGCTAAAATCCGTGTAAATAACATCAGTCTGCATGCCTTTTCCAAAGTTTTCTATAGTTTTTGATGTAAATTCGAGAAGGTTAGTAACAGTGGATTTTCCAGAAAGGAATCCATGTTGGAAAGGAGACATTAAAGATTTAACGCTATGCGATAGTCGTGATGTAACAATTGCCTCTAAAAGTTTAGGCAAAGCGCTTAATTTTGCGATGCGACGGTAGTTATCAATTAAAGACCTATTTCCGGATTTATGCAGAGGAATAATAAATGAATGCTTAAAGGCTGCGGGCAAATAGCAGGATGTTAAAGATGAAGTAAATAGTAAAGAGATTGGAGTTACTAATTCTAGTATTTTTATATACATGAAGGTATGTTGTCAGGAGGACCACTTTTATATGATGTTTTAATATTTTTTAAATATGATAAGACTGTGTTTGTATCAATTATTGGGAATTAAATATCCCCATATTGAATATTGAAGGGATAACTTAAATAATCATGGGACGATGATGAATAAGTCGTCTTGAAAAAGTCAGCGAAAAGATTGCAAATACTATTATCATTATCGGACTCAACAGAACTATACTTCATAAAAGAAGGATAGGAATCAATCTTAAGTTTTTTGTTAACAAAGTTTCAGAAGGATTTAGCATCAGATTTGATGTTTAATTTTACTTTTGTTAAGTAGATATTATAGGATTGTTTGCATATCTGTTGGTAACTGTATTTAATCGAGGTATAGCATCCAAATTAGCATATGTAATGTGTTTTTTGATTTTTTTTTATTGTATTTAGATTTCAAGTTTCTCATTTTTCTTAATTCATTTGTATACCATACCGGACCCGATGTCAAAGAGGCTTTCCTTTGCGGAACAGCTTTTAGAAAACCATGACAGAATAACCAGGTAGATGCAATTCGGAGAGCAAAAAATTCTGAATTGATGACAATTGATGAATTGTTTTTTGAATTATCGCGACGGGAGGAAGTTATCGGCAGTCCAGAAAATCCATTGCCAAAACTGAATAAATAAGTAAGTAAAAATTGATAACATTTCCAAAACAGCTCATTTGGACGTTATAATTACGACTTTGTTATTGATTTGTTGTCGGAGAGAGCTCATTTCTAGTGCATCTACCTGGTTGTTCTGCCATGTTAGAAAACAATCATTGAGCGTTCTATTAAACGCATATACCGCATCATCAAGACTCTGTAGATTGCAGTTTTGAGCAAACTTTACTAATATAAGCCAAATGTTTGCTATAAACTTCTGAGGTAGAAAGTGGAGGAATATATGAGCATGTAATAAAAAGGCTCAAGGAACCAAACTTAACATGAACAAAACAGAATTCAATGTCCAAGGATTCTGGAATAAATAACTCTTCGCTTATTAAAATGTGTCGCTTTGACTGCAATCAACACACCCCCGGCTTTAGAGCAAATACCAGAAATGGAGTTTCTATCTTTGCGGTATATGTTAAATTTGTTGCAAAGAATTTCAGTATTTAGAGTGTTAGGATTAAGCCAAGTCTCACTAAAAGCAATTATTTTAAAGTGAAGGTTGTGACTTAAAATTAATAAATTATTTAGTTTTGTGCTAATGCCACGAACGCTTTGGTAAAGGATAAGGAACTGAAAGCAATAATCTAGTTTTTTTGATTCTTGTTGAGAACCGGTAAAGTAGCCAAGGAAGCTGTAGGCCGAGGTCTAGAAATAAATTCATGCACCATCGTATTGTCAGGCCAAAACTTTTGATCTAATACCTTATTAAAAAGATCACCAGGCATAGATATTTTAAAAGAGGACGTAACTCGATCGTATGAAAAATTGAATTTGTAAACAGAGATATTTTTATTTACAACATTCAGCTTAAAGTTTATATAGAATAACACGTCTTCACCGGATGTATCAGCTGCAAAACGAGAAACAAATATAGATTTTGCAGGCTAAAGAACCACAAGTTCTTTATGAACAGGGGCTTTGATACTGCTGTTCGATATTTGTTTCAGTATCGCTCCTGTAGAAACTGAAATAATTTGAGAAGGTGCAGGGACCACATTTAAGGCAATACAAGTTTTAGCGTAAGTTTTTTTTGTGCCAGAAACGCGCGGAGAGTCAGCATTATCCTCTATGATTGGTATTGCTTCAACAGAAAGAGAAATTTGATCAGCTAACGCAGCGACCTTAGTTGGTGCGATATTATCAGTCATTTGATCATTATTATTACAGTTACAGTAGAAGGCAGAATAGTATTATTGTTGGGCGATGGCATGGCTATATCAGTAGTTTTAGCTGAACTACGAAGATTTTTGTTTGAACGTTTACGTTTTGGAGAATTGTAAGCTTCATTCATAATTTTAAACAAATCTTCGTATTCACTCAGTCTATCTTGGCTACTTTTAGATCCTTAGCCACCTCCAAAAAACCTTTCCGAGATTGTCTAATAAGTTTAAAGATCTCAACATTTGTAAACCTGCAATCTTCACATGACCAACAAAGTCCCTTACTTTCGTTGATTGCATCAAAGATCCTTGCAGTCAACGCTGCACACTTGATATGAAAAAATTAATCACACAACCAGCAAGTAACCAGCCGGTCTGATTCACCTTTTACAGCGCAGTTTCGGAAATTGCAGATCATTTTCAGTTAAATAGAAAGTTTTGCAATAAAGATGTAAGTAAAAAGAGAAAAAAGAACTTAAATGCATTTAATGAAAAACAGTTTATTTTGTTTAAAAACACTGTACGGTAGAAACTTTGCAGCCCTGATTTTGTAGAACCAACGAATTAAAAAGTTTTATAAACACTAGAATTTTTGCAGTAGCGTTAAAACAGATGAAGGAAGAAAATACAATAATTTGCTCTATAGATACATAAAAAACGATAGCAAATTTGAAAAGCTTGTACAATTTTCATTTCGAATACAAAAAATATTAAAAAACTTAGAACTTAGCATTTGATAGATTTTAGCGCTCAAACCATCGTTCGCCCCACTGTGCGTAGCAAAATAGACGCACAAGACAAACGACTTTTTTTTGCTGTTTTGCATTATATTTTGTGTGAATTTTTTTAAGTTTTTTCTTTTCTAAGGCCCATTCACCAAGCAATCGACGTTGTGGTAGGTCACCCGTCTTCAGTTATTGCACCAGCAGTATTTTGTATGGTTTCATACCGTATAATCCTTACGTAAAATCTTCCAAGTGGTCGAATAACACAAGCCCAATTGTTGACAACGGTGATGAATTCACATATCGCGATCTTCATTGACACTGACCGATACAGCAGCAATATTCTCCTCGGTACGCACTCTCCGCTTACGGGTTGGTGGATTTATGTCCAATAAAGTAAAACTGGTGCGAAATTTGGCCCGTGGGTCGATTATGACGATCATTAAATGGACATCATTTGCGAAACACATTTCTCGCAGAGCACGAACTTTGGTATAAACATTTACAGCCTTATTCATAATCTCATTTTAAAGGCTGCGTAACTTAAAACCAGCTTTAAAAAGCACATTGTTATTCATAAATGTTTTCCGGCTTGTGTAAGATCTGCGTAACTTAAACGCCGAAATTTGCGTTTAAAGGCTGCGTAAATGTAACCTTAAATTTTTGTCGTCTTTTCGATTACGGTTTATGTATATGATATTTATATGCGACCTTTCTAGACTTTTTCAGTAATAGATTCGCAAATGTACCTAAATTTTTCGTTTTTGTAAAAGAGTTTTGATTGTTTAGACACAAACCTTGCAAAATGTACAAATGAAAATGAATAGAAAAGTGGTTATGAATAGTGTCCGACTAAATATTCGGTTTCGGTTTCGGTTACGGCCAGTTTCGGCCCTTTTTGGCAGTTTCGGCTGCTTTTACTTTTGGTAAAAATTTCGGACCATTTCAAGAATAGCGACAACTATAATTTTGATTTTTTTTTTTAGCAGATTATATGGATTTGGCCTCCTTACTCCAAATCTGAAAAAATTGCAGGCCTCTCGCAATTGGCTTAGAAGTTATAGGCCCCCCCCAAAGTTGAAAAAAGTGTCCTACAAATCTTGCTATTTTTTAAAATTTTTCAACAAAACAACACTTTATGGGTATCATAAGAAAAGTAATTTAAGTACCTATTCAACAAGGTACCTATACAAATATGAAAATCCATGCATAACTTTTAAAGGTACAAACATTTTTAATGTCGTGCTTTCGTAAAAGGTAAACCACTAGTTTTCCAGACAAATTGTCAATATAATAATAGGTATATCAATATAAAGTTGCTGGGCTTTGGCCGATTATATTGATTTATAGAAGGCCGAATAATTATCAACATAATAGGTATATCTTAAAAAGTTATGAATGGATTTTCATGTTTGATACCTCGTTGAATAAGTACTCGCATTACCTTTGTTTTGATATCCACGTGGAACACTAAAAAAAACCAGAAAGATTTGTAGCCCATTTTGCAACTTTGGCAGCCTATAACTTCTGAACCAATTGCCAGCGGCCTGAAATTTGGATTTGGATTTAGGAGGTTTAATCCAACAAAAAAATATTAAAAAAGAGAGTTTTTGCTATTCTTGAATTATACCAAAATTTTTCATTAGTCATTTAATTCATATATATAAGTTTGGTTTAATAGAAATATTAACAACGCATTGTACAAAACAACAATTATGAATTCGTCTATAATTTGATTTATCGTGTTAACGCAAAACATTTAGGTTAATTTTATGCGTTCGATGCTATCATTTTCGATATTATCATCTCTATTGCAATTAACATTAAAGTTTTATAGGTACTTAAGCCATAAATTGATAATTAAACTTCCGAACGAGTTCTGTGTGTGTGGAATAAAGGAAAAGAAAACGAAATACATATTTCTATTTTTATAATACTATAAACCTTTAAGAAAAACAGAAATACTTTGCTTTGTAGTTTGTACGGAATAAAAGAGTGTGTAATAAAAAATAAAATAAAAAATTGTATCATTTATTATTATAGTAAACTTCAATTAATTATTATAAACTTCAATATTCAAATAATTCTTGCTTTGTACTAGTAGTACTTTTTTTTTCTTTTAATAAAAACAATCATTTGTAAAAACTTAAATATTCATATTAAAAACCAGTTTCGGTTTCGGTTTCGGCCGAATATTATATAATGGCCGAATATTCGGTTTCGGTTTCGGCCAAAATTCCGGTTTCGGTCGGACACTAGTTATGAATAGCAATTTCAGCAAGGTTGCGTAGAGGATGCTTAAAGCCTTGAAGAGTGCGTAACTGCACAAGCGTTGAACGTTTGCTTAAGAAAAATTTATTGTATAAGGCTGTTAATGATTTGCAAGCGCTGTTCGTTTGTTAGTCTATTAATGGTGAAATGGCAAACCTTACTGAGCATTTTTGGTTTTGCCACATGCAACGAATCACGCGTGAGATGTCAAAAAATTTTACACTGAAAAAACAAATAGCAAATTACTTTTTAGTAAGTTTTCCTTTACTAAAATAAAGTGCGAGGAATGTACTCCCAACGAACGGATTCATTTAATAAGTACCCAATAAACATTTACCTTGGAGATCAGCTTAACCTCAAGTGGAGCTCCAGCTCGTTTCTCCAATCTCCAGTTGAATATCAACTTGAACTCCACTTGAGAAGGTCAAAATCGCAAAAAACTTAAAAAAATGAGCGAAAAATGGCCCAAAAAGCGTTTTTTTTATTTTCCGCTTTTATGAACAAATTTACTTTATGAAAAATGCGCCAATTTTCTTTGGCCTGGTAGGGCTTACAGCGCTGATTAAAACCCTAAAGTTTTTTTAAGGAGGCCGATCCAACTTCTTGAGATATAGGCCTTTAAAGCTTGAGTTATCGCTTATATCTCACCCATTTCTTATCCGATCTGGTTGAGATGGGTATGGTTGAAACCTGTCTAGTTCAACTATCGTTGAAACTACCTTTGAAAACTGTATATAAATAAATCTGTGTCTATAAATCTGTATATAAATATGTTAATTTTTATTAACTTATTGGGGCAAATTAAAAAAAAAGATTTTTTAACCTCAATTTTTTAATAAAAATCTGGTTTTCTCATAAAACAGCCCTAGTAAAAAAAACAATTGAAAGAAACTTCTTAAAAAAAAGTTGATTTCAAAACTGTGAATGTAAATAATTGTCAGTCAGGATGCCGAGTGTGTGAGTGCACTGTACTTTTACTGATAGTAAGTGCATTCTAATAAAAATTCTCGCTGGTGGGTGAGTTCCCGTGCCCAAACTGTCAAACAACTACCTGGAAGCAAGCATCTGCATTGAATTCACATAAAAACAACCCAAAATATAAAAAAAATACCTGGAAACACATTTTAGCTCCTGTCATATAAATGAAATTATGAACATATAAAATCAAAAAAACTTCTATCAAAAAACTACCTGGAAGCAAACATCTGCATTGAATTCCCATTGTAGCTCTTGTCATGTTTTTTTTTTTTTTTTTTTTTTTTTTTTTGCGGCAAAGATCAGGTGGAATGCCTCTTACGCACCGTCAGCCAAGGTCGTCCCTTGACCGGTGTGTCGGAATCCGCTGTCGCCTATTACTAGCGCCTACCGACTAAACCACCTCCTTCTCATACGGGAGTTTTTCCCACCCTGGAACCGCTTTCGCATTACTTCGTGGTGGTCCCTGTATTTGGCTGTGTGAGCCAGCGTCTGTAAAAACCCGCGTCCGGGCCTCCGCTTCTGCCTGCTCTTGTCATGTTTAATGTCTTGTATGTTTAATTAACGCTCAAAAATGAAATATGCCTGGCCAGAACCAAGTGTTTGTCCAAGGGTTAACACCGTTTAGGTAGCGCTTAAGTATCACGCGATCACGTACCGACTGCAGCAGCACAGGCAATGCAGTAAGCTCAGCACATGCAACAAGGGACGCAGCACACAATATAAAAGCGACACGACGCTCACATCGAGGCATTACACAGCGCGACGTCAACGAGAGCTCAGCGGTGAAAGTTATAAAGTGAAAGTAAAAAAAGTGAAACTGCTACAGCATAATTCGCACACAACATTGGCAACTGACAATTTCAATATGCAGTGTGAAAATATTGATTTATTTTGCTACGTTTGCGGTCATCAAATCAGAAAAAAAAAAGTTCTACAACATTGCAAAAGGAAAAGAATCTTTTGACTAGTCAATTCAAGAAAGCATATAAGTTGTTTTTCGACGAAGTAGACTAGACCGGTGAAAATTACACACCTAATACAGTGTGTCGCCAATGTTATAACAATCTCATGGCATGGTTGAGTGGAGGCAAACATAGTATGAAGTATTGTAAGCCGGTAAACTGGATTAATCTCCCAGGTGATCATGATGAAACCAGTTGCTATGCATGCGTAAATTACACATGTGGTCTAAATCGATATGCTGAGAGGAACAAAAGTTATAAAGCAACTGTAACAGCCACACTACCAGTGCTTGCACCTGAAAATTTTGTATCACCAAGTCCGCCAACTCCAGATCGTAGTACAGAATGTATAGGAATGGCTAGAGCAAGTGGTGTTACTTATGAAGATCCATTTGATACCGATTATGAGCCCCAACAGGGAAGAGATGAACCACAACTAATACCACAAATGGAAATGGATTTCATTGTGGCCATATTGGGACTATCGCAGCGACTTGCCATATTTTTGGCAGCGTTTTTAAAGCAAAGAAAACTCACACATGGTAATGTGAACTCTACGGCGTACCGCAAACGGCAAGCTGAATTTCAGAGCCTCTACACTCTAAATGATGACAATTCGTTAGCTTACTGCAACGATGTAAAAGCTTTGGTGGTAAAAATGGGAATGAACTACATCGCTAGTGAGTGGAGATTATTTATTGATGGTTCTGTTTCAAGCTTGAAAGCAGTGTTGTTGCATGTGTCGAACCGAAAACCTTCCATTCCGCTAGCAATGGGTATTAACATGAAAGAAAGCTATGAAACATTGAAAGATATAATGGAAAAAATCAAATACTACGAAAATAAATGGAAGATTTGCTGGGATTTGAAGGTCATCAACATTTTGCAAGGGATCATCGATAAGGGCGGCTTTCCAAAATTATTTTGTTTTGTTTGTAATTGGGATTCACGCTCACCTCTGAATCAATACCAATGTAATTCATGGAGACCAAGAGGAAGTGTGGAGGAACAAATGAAACAACATAAACTGAGGAATGCACCTTTAATAGACAATACTCAAGACAACTTGCTGCCACCGCTCCACATAAAATTGGGAATTGTTAAAAAATTCATCGAAGTGGCCGTTGTAAATTGTCCAAACGCATTGGACTATTTGAAAAGCGTTTTCCCAAAGCGAAGCGATAACAAAATTAAAAAAGGTATTGTAGTAAATTTAAAACGAAGTTTTGTTCACCTCATTGTACTATTTTTACTTTGTTAATGTTTTCTTTTCTGTCTTTATTTTTTGTCTTCATTTAACAGGCGTACTTAATGGCCCTGACATTAGAAAACTATTCAAGAGCAACTTTGAATCATCGCTTCATGATTATCATTCTATGGCATGGATTTACCTTCAACGTGTATGCACCAGAGTCTTGGGAGGGGATCGAGACGCGGAACCGGAAGCAAGAGAATGGGTGAAAGAAATGCTGTATTATTTTGAGAAAATCGGCACATCGATGACATTAAAGCTGCATTTTCTTCATTTTCATTTTGACGATTTTATCAAACAACTCCCTACCGAATCCGATGAGCGAGGAGAACGATTTCACCAAACCACAATTCCCATAGAAAAATGGTACAAAGGCAAAAAACTCGACGCATTGCTTGCAGAGGTAATATCAATTTTATTGATGCATTGTTTTGCATTCCTTTTTTTATTTCTTTTCTAATTCATTTCAGGTATGTTGGTGGAGTCACAAGATCACCCTGTTTGATGTTAATGAAGTATCTGAAGAAGAAAAAGCTGATGATGGAGGGCAGTCTGGAAGTAACGTGCCTGTGTACACCATAAGTTCTGAATCAGAGTCAGATTTGGATGATTCGGACGACGCACAGTGGGTTATTACATGGGTAAACTGGGGATTAATTCAGGGAAGCCCATTATTATTGATATTTAAATTTTTTTGGAATACCTATACATTAATTAGTAATTAATTAGGTTTTTGAAAAAAAATTGATAGAAAATATTTTTTTATTTCAAAAATAAGAGACATATAATATGTACATATATATGCATTTGAACCTATTTTAGGTATTATTGGGATAAAAGTCAACACCATCATCATTATCATCATCATAATCATCATCATCATCATCATCATCATCATCATCATCATCATCATCATCATCATCATCATCATCATCATCATCATCAACACCATCATCATTATCATCATCATCATCATCATCATCATCATCATCATCAACACCATCACCATTATCATCATCATCATCATCATCATCATCATCATCATCATTGTCGTATTCTTCGGGTAGAATTAATAATTCCAATGCCAATTGTGGTATTTTGTATGTTTTTTTTTTATTAGTTTTATGCCACATGGAGAAGACACTCAAAAAACCTAATCCAGCCATGGAGAATAGATAATCCGAACTGATACGTATCCTCGCTTACACTTTTGGTAATCATTTGATCAATACAGTTGAAATCTTTACTCGTAGCACCACAAACGTAACATTTTTGTGTGGAGGTTGTTTCGGTAATAGCATTACACACTTTGCCATCAATCATCACTAACATTAGTTCGTGATTTATTTTCATTGATTTATCACCGACTAATACAACGGAATCCTTGAGAGTTTTTATTTCATCCTCCACTCTTTCTTTTCCAAGTTTTGAAGTACTTACTGTTTCTTTCAAAAATTCAATTTTTAAGGGTCTGCAAAATCTAGTTGAAGAAGGTCGAGGATTTTGCCAAATGGTTTTATTCATACAGACAATTTTTAACGGCACAATAGATGTAATAAATACAGCAGAATCACTAGCGTCAGAGCCGTGAAATGCTTGTTTATAAGAGCTATGACCGGAACTTCCATCAAAGCCCCACTTAGAGTACAAAGTCATTTGTGATAGTTCCTCGGCGTTTAATGAATCCAGCACAGAATTCTGTACCAAAGCTAGACGCTCAGTGGTATGATCTAAGAGTCCTTGTAGACTGACTTGCGCTGATGTTTCAGAAAAGTTCATATGTTCTTGTTTTGGATAACATTTTTTCTTAGCTTTTTGGACTATTGTATATGACGGAAATTTATCAGGCGCGGCCTTGCTAATGACATTATATTGGTGTCGAGTTAGCTTCGCTTCAACTAAAACCGAAAGTGCTTTCTCTCAAGCTCATTTGTGTGGCATAAGCCAAAACGGGCAAAGGAATATTCTTTCTTAACGCCTTACATTTCTTAGCTTTTGTGTTTTCTTTACACTCCTCAAATGGGAGATGTTTGCGTCCTCGTTTTATTAATGGTGTTGCAGGTGGAACAAACGAGATAGAAGCATCAAGCCAATTTTTATTATTGTTTAAAAAAACTTCTTCCTTCCTGTGACATTTTTCCCACCGAAGCTTATATTCTGAGCAGAAATAATTAAATCGTTTGATAAAATCGACCATATGTGAAGGGTTGACACGTTTGATTACTTCCCGTCTCAGAAGCTTCAATTTATCTTTAAGAAATCGAGCTTCTGTATTTTTCATAAAACTATGTAGCTCACGACGAGAAATAAAAATTGTTTTCAAAGTTGTTCCTAAAATAGTAAGATTTATTGTTTAAAATTTGCAAAATTTTATTCTTTTTCCCTTGTACCAAATAACGAATACGAATGTACCAAATAACGAATACTTTACAATTACACAACACTTCAAATAAAAACACCACACTAAACAAAACAGACACAATCAAATTTTTATTCGTTGTATATAAAACAGAACTTTTTTTCGTAAGTGAGCGTGAGTCAAAACTAACTCACGCACCCATCTCTAATAGAAACCAAACTCAATAACAACAATAACTTTAATACCGAAAATAAATACAAAAGAGAGTAAGACAGAAACAAGTTGCATTTTTGTTAGTTTTTTTCACCATATGTTTTTAGCAACTGGAGTTCTTTCACAATAACTTAAATAAGTAAAAAAACTCAGTAAATCTGCAAGATTTTTTTTTTGATATATAAGCTGATATCTCATATTACAAGAGCATTTAATAAAATTAGCTTGATGTCGCCCAGAAACTTATTAAAACTCAATGTATATATCGAAAATACCACATTTATGGAGCACTTTAAAAAAAACATTAAAAATATTTGCAAAACATTTATCTAAAAAAAAAAAAAAATTTGTTGTTGTTGTTGTTTCTTTATAAAAATTCGTTAGAACAATTAATTGTTCTAACTTTGACCTTAAGCTCAATAAACGATTTTAAACTATCAAACAACTAGAATTTGTATTTAAAATCAAGTATGATTTAAACTATCAAACATTTAGAATTTGTATTTAAGTCATATAAAGTCAACATAATAAATATAGAGGTCATTTAGAAAAAACTTAAAAAAAAAAATTTAATTATATACTCAAATACCTGAAGTTGATGGTTCCATTGTATATTTTTACTTTAAGAAGACGGAATAAAAACTATAAGTAATCGAAATATCTCAATTTTCTATTTTAGCCACGTCACACAAAATTTGTAAAAATTGTTTAACTTTCACCGCTCACTGCCAATAAAGTAAGTTACTCAAAGCAGTAATTTTAGCAATTAGTGATGTAGAATTTTATTCCCTTTCACCCAATACCAAGCATGTCTGTGTAACATAAACTTCAGCTTTTGAATTAATCCTCACTTTTGGTACATTTTAACCCTCTGTGCGACGATTTGGATCCACAACTTAAGAGAGTGCGATTTGCAAGTCCAGGGCCATCAACATTATAAACATAATACGAATATTTTTGTTATAATTTTTGTAATAGATAGCATAGTATTGTAGTGCCATCCCTGCTGAGACTACTAATCCCTACAACACTGAATCATTATTACTAAATATCTATGCTACTTCCCTTTGTTACAACCCTAACTCTAAATGTCAACCTATACCACCTAAGAACTAAGATTAATAAAATCAGTAATAGTATAACAATGAAACATGCAACATGCCTTTTCACTTACGGGAGAAGGCTTTATAGTATCTCAATGTTGAAGTAAAGAAAAAACAAATGGAATTAAAAAAATTTCGGGAAATTTTTCACTTTTGCGACTACCTAAGCGCTACCTAAACGGTGTTAAGAATCATTCCTAGGAAGTTCATACGTTCTAGAAAGTTGTTTATTGAGATATTAGGTTCATTTTTGTAGTTGATTATTTCCTTGAATTTTGAACGGTTTGCTACCTATGGACCTGAACAGGGGAAAAAGGTAAAAAAATTGAATTTTTTAAAGTTTTTTGCGATTTTGACCTTGAAGATGAAGTTTTTTTTTGATTTTATATGTTCACAATTTTTGTTTTTTATGATAAGAGCTACAACTTTGCTCCAGAGAGTAAATCAAAATTCCGAACGGTTTGCAAGATATGAGCTTGAGAAAATGATAATTTTTTGCAAAAATGAAACCGAGGCCCCACATCTTTGGGGGCCCATAAAAAAAACCTGGAGGACTTTGGGCAAAACTGGGAGACAGGGCTCTTTTTTTTGGTCTTTTATCACGTAGTGATGTCCGTATATGGTTATTTTGCCATGACTTAAAAAATTACGCACTGTATAACCAAATATTTATAACCATCCAAACCCTAATCAGTGAAATTTTGATAAATTACTGTAACTCGTTTTTCTCAAAATATTGAAATATGCAGATGTCGCACTCTTCCTTATGAAGGCAGTATATCACTGAAGATTCTGATGATATTGATTTTCTATTGAATTTGTTTTAGTGTCAATAAAAATTACTAAAAAATCATTTTCAGGATCATGTAAAATGTTACCAATTTTAGGAGTTTAAGTGTTAAAATTAATTATTTATGTTCAATTTAGAAATTCATTACTCCTTACATACTCAATGTATTAAGTTTCTCTTTGCAACTGTATCCTTGCAAAACAAATGTAATGAAATTAAATTCTGGATTTTTTTATATTTTTAGTGTAAAGAGTTAAAAGTTTATTCGAATGATAAACTTTTATTTAAAACCTTTTTAAGAAATAATAAGTTACAAAATAGGTTATTTTGTTACAAAACTTATCTATTCAACTACAGGGTACCTATTTACCCTATTCAACAAGTGATTGACCATAAAAATCTATGCACCACTTTTAAAGATTTAACATTTTACATAATATGTACACTTGCCGGTTTACCCTTTTACGAAATAACCAAAATGTAGTATGTATAAAGAATTATTTTTGTATACACACCCATTTTTTCTTAGTCACATCAATATAGCACACCTTCTATGAAAAAATTAATTTCTCCAATTGTTAACGTTCTCAGTACAGAAAGAGAATTATCTCTTTTAAATAAAAATTATCTCAAATTAAAAAAAAATTCATGGATTTGTATGGTTAGGGGAGGTTTTAGACAAAAGCGGTTGAAATTAAGGCATATTTTAGAAGATGTTTTCTAAAAGAGTATATTATATAGACAACAAATTTAATTTGCATGTTAATTTAACATCCCCAGTTTAAATAACAAAAAAAATTTTTTGTAACATATAGTTTTTTTCTATAAAGATGGCCACTGAAGTTGGTAAGCTTAAAAAAGTGTGTAAATCGGGCTACATCATAGCTCGGGCCCAGATCGTCTGAAAAAAAGAAAATGCATTGGAAAGTAGACTCACGAATATACTTCATTTACCGAAATGGACTGCAAATATGGAAAATTAAGAAAACTATGAAGCGTGAAAGAGAAAATTAAAAAATGTACGTTATTTTTGATCATATTGTTGCGTGTAAGAACTAGACAAATTTTCCCAAAGACGCTAAATTTGGTGAATGAGATGTATATTTACATTATAAATACATTTAAAAAAATATTAAAATCGATCGATTGCTTTTTTTGCAGGAGTGCGGCTTGCTTTGAAAAAGTATGTTTTGAGAAAAACACATTTAAAGTTACTCTGGCTAGTTAAAGTTACTATGGCGCTCCAGGTTTTAAGCGCTGTAGAATCTGTATTATAAGCGGGACTGATTTGGAATTTTTTTAACATAGTCTTGAATAGTCGTACCTCAATAATCAATTTAAAAGTAAACTTAAGTTTTCAAAAAGTTGTTTGCCTAAGACCTTCCTTAATAGACCGTTCAAATTTGCATTAGGAATGCCATATGTTGCATTCTCCAGGGCTCGTGGTATAAATGAATTTTTATAAAGCTAGCTTTTTCTTATGATCACCTTAAAATAAAAAGGTCACGAAGGGGTTGGTTGAAAAACGCAAATAATTAAATATATTGTCACCTTAATATAGAAAGGATGTAACTCATAATTTAAAAATTTTACAGAAAGATGAAAAGAATTTATAACTTTTTAAAATGTTATGTAATTAAAAATAATTTAATGCTTGTAATGATTGTAATGAAAATCGTCAACAAATTCAGTTTTCAAAACCATATTAAAATTTTTTTGGCTTCATGGAAGTTATACGACATAGGGCTGTCCGTATCAATTTTTATTAAAAAAAAACAACTTAAGGCTCATTGGTGTAGCAAGCGGAGGGAAAGGGGGCAGTTGCCCCCCGCTTATTAAGCTAGATAAACAATTTAAAAAGAAAACTTCAAAAGTTTTTCAAATATCAGTTTTTTTTACAACGATAATATTTTTGTATTATAAATTTTGCTCTTCTTTCTCTCTTTTTCATAAGCATGCTTTCGGATAACCATTTTCTTTCTATGTGTTTGCAAAAAGATAAAACAAATTATAGAGTTTCTACTGCAGTTCCAATTTGAAAAAATTGGATGCACTGAAAAAACTAATAAATGAAGTTGAAAAACTTGTTACTTTGGTTTTGACTATGCCTGCATTAGCAGCTTCATCTGAGCGTTCTTTTAGTGCACTAAGACGGCTTAAAACGTATCTTCGAGCATTTATGACACAGAAACGACTCACTCATGCTGCATTAATACACATTCACAAAGATAAAACGGAAGAATTGAATTTGATGGAGGTGGTGAAAGATTTTTTCTTGCAAGGACAGAAAGAAACATTTTAGAATAATTTATATTGATATAACTTTTTGTACCTTATTGCACTTAAACCATGTAAAGATATACCTGTCTTGCTTTATAAAACCAACAATTATTTCTTATATTTTCCTATTACGATATAAACGATCCTTTAAGAAATGATCTTTAATATCAAAATTGGAAAAACTTTTAAAAATTATGAAATTTTAATATATTTTTATTTATTTTTTTTTATTTTGAAACCAAAAAATTTGATTATTCATATTCATGCTTCTTTTAAGAAATTTTGGTGATTTTTTTAGACTCCCATTTGTACTGCCCCCCCCCCCCCCCAGATGAAATTAGCTTCCGACGCGCTTGTTAGGGCTTTTTGCAACAAATTCTTTTAGAAACATTTTATTTTAGTAAGTAATTAAGAATTCAAACAGGACCAATTCAAAGAGTA
The DNA here is from genome assembly GCA_963920525.1 of Dichetophora obliterata. Taxonomy (NCBI): domain Eukaryota; kingdom Metazoa; phylum Arthropoda; class Insecta; order Diptera; family Sciomyzidae; genus Dichetophora; species Dichetophora obliterata. The sequence goes on from OY986436.1 coordinate 156,595,495, forward strand.
ATTTTATAAAAACAAAACAGTTAAGGTATTCAAAGAACTACGTTAGTTATTAAATGGTAAGTTATCGGCAAGAACTTTTTCAAATCTTATAAATTCTGCCATTTTTTATTAGAAATTAGAATTCTTTTCTGGTAGAGAGGATTTGGAGGCTTATTCTCATAACATAATTTAGATCGCTGGGGGAGTGGCTCATATTCTTTACAAATGTCTGTTTTATAATAGACTGTTCCACAATTGTCATATGCTAAAGTGCGCAGCATATTGACAGTGGCATCTCCAGCACCTCGATCTTTAAAAAATAAGAAATGAAATTGAATGGATTGAAAATATGTCATAAGCATTGAATATTTCTTTACCGGGGCGAATAGATGAGTATCTCTTTGACGTGCTTTCAAAATCTAAGAAATAGTCATGGTTTAATTGGTGTGCTCGTAATGGCATGGGTACTTTTCGTGCTTCTGGAATGAGTTGAACGAATTGAGACGGTCAGTTTATTTGTTTTTTGTTTATTTTTCTTTCAATAAGTGAATGCGTTGAGAGCACAGTCAGCGCTGCAGCTACCTCTATCCTTATACCAAGCCACTTACTAAATACTTTTGTTCAATAGATATATTGATTTCCTCGCAAAAAGAGAGCAATGCATTAGATAACGTTGTATTTCGATTTTGATGGAAGCAACCATCAGAATAAATTATTATGTGTTGAACTTTTGATGATTTGGCCAAAAAGTTTCTTAAATGCTTTAAAATACATGTTGCAAAAACTGAAGCGACTGAATTATCTGACTCATTTGTGTTTATATTATAAATAGTAAAATTATGAATTTGTAATTTCTTTTTATAATATGCCGAACTTGCGTTAAGTTGAAGTATCAGTTTCACAGCTTCCATATCCATGCAAAACATGGCACATAGTCCGGATTCAGCATTTTTTATGTCATTATATTTTTCTTCCCGCATTTTTTCGATTTCAGCTCTATGGATTGCATACTGTTCATTTGATATATTTTTTGCTTTATGAGATTTTCAAACATCACATTCGTCTTTTTTAGGTTTGAAAATGGAACAATTCGATTCTTTGATGATTTGTAAGAAAACTGGGTATGACAATTTCATGTTCGCATTTTCTATGTTTGATTCACATTCTTCTACATAAAGCCTATACACCTCCTGATAGGAAAATAAATTTGCCTCGAGATATAGTTTTTTTGAATTTTTTCTACAATAATGAGACTCAACTTTTGGTAACTCCGATAGCCATTTTTGTAATAAGGAGCGCCTGCGTTCATTTCGTTGTCCTGTTGTTGAAGACCGCTCTACACGTAAAATCGAGGATTCATTGGGATGAATCTGGGTACCATGTTTTCCGCCAGTGCTGACCCAATTTCGAACCATTTTTTCTCTTAAGCCCAGTGTTGAAGGAAACATTTCACGGCATACTTGCAGTCGATTTGAATTATGTCTCAAAAAGTACGTTAATGTTTGGGTCCGCCTCAAATTTTCAGTGCAATGTTGTTTCTTTTCCGTTAAACTTACTAGGCTCGTTACATATTGTCGTTTCTGCTCCCATGTCATACCCCAAAAGCATGCAAACGTATCTTTTCGCATAGATTCATTATACATTGCACAATTTCTTAAGGAACTTTTTCTACAAAAATTTAAAAAGCATGCTGCGCCAAGTATTTTTGAGGCCTTTGAGAAGAACCATTCGTTGATTCAGAAACATACTGTTCACCTTTCATCCGCTTCATTTTATCAAGTTTTCTTCAAGTTTTATTTTTATCACACGTAATATAGAAATGTTTTTCACTTCAGAAAACTGAGTTAGGGCTTTTTGTTTCAAACAATTGACGAAATTAGTTAGGGCTTGTTTTCATTTCCGAGTAAAACCTTTATTTTTCAACATATGACTGTGAAATATTAAACAGGGTGGCATTTGACGGTATTGTAACAGAAAATGAAAAAGAAAGATTTCGAAAAATTATGAGTTACGTCCTTTCTATATGTAATATTTATGAAATCCGATAAGTATATAGTTATATTAATTCAATAAAACAAACCGTTTAGTTTGTGAGTTGTTCTTAAACTGATCTTTATTTTTCAAAACATCTTATAGCTAACTTAAACATACATGATCTTTATTTTTCAAAACATCTTATAGCTAACTTAAACATACACACATACATAAATAATGTTCTTATTAAATACTGCAGCTGCATTGTTCTCACGAAAAGTGTCAACTACGCATTTGACGCTTGCGTGGGAACGATGCGCTGAAAAACGGCCAACTGACAAAACGTTAAAAAGTCACGTATGCTGGTCATTTGAGTGGACCAGCAGCTGGACAATACGTTACTCCACCAACCCCAGATTCAACAGTCCCTTTTGAACTAGGAATTGCATTTAAATCTATATTTACTTCATTTTTCTGTTTCTTACATTTGTTTATATAAAAGTATATTATTACAATAGTAGCTAGCACAATTAATAACAAAATTATATTAAAACCATAAGATACATTTTTATGATATTTTAATTCATTTATAAGTTTAATATTTTCAACTTGATTGATTTTTATGTCTTCAAAAGTAATTTGTTTTTCAAATGTCACCTTAATATCGTTATTAGGGTAAAAATATTTTTCGTGTTCTATATTTTTCCTATTTTGAAATGTTTTATTGCTCATTTCAATGGCCGCATTCTATCCGAAAAAGCGCTCAGGTAGCGAAGTAGCATAAAATATTTTCGCTATATAAATTGTGACAACTCAAGGAACATGTTCTGTGAGCGTATACCATTCAGCCCGAAAGTTCCGCAACATGTTACTTCGCTTCCTGAGAGCTTTTTCGGATAGAATGCGGCAAATGCTACAATTTGAAAAATTTATTAGGTAATGTTTATTCAATACAATCTTTCTGTCGTCACAATTATGGTTAATTCTTATATTTATTGCATTTTTACTAACAATGTTTCACTATCCAATTCTTCAATAATTGTTTTGTTATTCCATCTTAATCTACAGTTATGTTTATAAACACAATTTTTACTTTCTTTGAGTTCTTTCATTATTGCATTTTCTTTGTAGGTGTAAATTTTATTGTTTGTTGTGACAATGTACTCGTTCATTTCATTTATTTCTAAATACTTTCGATTTGGTAATGGAGTAAATAGTTTTAAGTCAGTTGAGATGTAGTTTCGTGGAATTTTCAGTGCTAGTATGAGTGAATTGTCTTTGTAGGTCATCATTCCTATTCTGATGAATTTTAGCTTGTAAAAATTAATATTATAACTTTCAATTTCTTGTGGTGTAAGAATTCCCGGATGTACTAGACCGTGTTTGGCAGATGCGATGTTATCCTGAATATGGTTAATTTTGTCTTTAATAAATTTTAATTTCAACATTTGGTCAGTGTATTGTAATGATCTTCCTGCGTCAGCATTCGGTTTACTTGAATTTACCATGGTTGATTTATATATTTTCTAAAGACAGGCATAATCTCACCATTGTATGTGAGCAGCGTCCGGTGCCCGCCATATTGATACCCAGTCTAACCGGATGTAAAGTTTTCAACCAAACAAATAAATGTAGCTGTCAAAAAAAATCTAAGGTTTTCTGTTCGACCTATAGTAGGAGTCGCGGGTGCACGTACTGGCATGGCTAGTCTCGTCGGCGTTGGGGGTGGGGGCTTGCTAACCTATTATAGAAAACCTTCACAAAAAAAATTTACGTGCATCGGAAAAAAAAGGGAACTCAAAAAGGAAATGTAATACTTGCAAACCGGAAATGGAAAACTGAAACTAATCCTACTGGTTTGGGATCTGGTGAAATGATCCCTTCTATACCCTCCCAACCATGGTTTTCGATGTGAGCTATGATTTGAAAACCCCGTAAATTATACAGATGCTGGTAGTTAGGTCATTGAAAAAAAAATTTTTTTTTACACCATCATTTTTCAATTTAGAATGTTTTATTTAATTCGTTTTCTCTGTTTGTTTAACATAAATTAAGTTTACTAATAAAATAATTTGAATAATTTGGTTTCGAAAGTATATCATATATAAATTAAATTTTTTGTCAAAGTATTGTCTATCATTTAGACTTTTAATTATATTTAAGAGATTAAAAATATTATATTACGAGAATTTAACAATAAAAATCAGAGTTAGTTAAAATAACCCTTATATACTCAGATTTGTAGGTATGTATTAGGCTAAACAGCTAGTGAAAAATCCTCATGAACATTAGTAAGCTAACCAACCAAAGAGCAATGAACTTTAAGTTTGCGTTCTATTTGCATATTTTTGGTATATATTGAGTTTTAACATAAAAGATCTGTGTATGCATGTGTTTACTCTAAAAAAAAAAACAAAACTAATTTGCACATTTGAGTACCTTTATTGGGCTCTCAGTTAAAGTAACACAAAACGAACCGGAATATTGTTTTGAGCATTTAGCACCATTAATCAATATATGGGGCATACTTAAGGCTGGATTAGCCAAGCGTAAGGTAACGTAGCGCGACGTTGCCAATTGTCAAGCTAAAATCTGTTTAATGATAAATGTGTACAAGTCGTTACCAAAATCGTAACGTGGCGTGACGCGGCGTAGAAGTCTGTAGAAAATAGATTTCTACGCAACGTTACGATTTTTGGTAGTTCGACAGCTGTGTTACAAGCGAAAAAATTTGTTTAACTTCACATTTTTGTAAATTTTAATACTATATAAGAAAAAATGCAATCTTTTATTGACGAGGAGAAGTAAATAAGCCTTCTAGAATAAAATGAGTGCCCTGCACTACGCCGCCTGCACTACGTTGGATTACGATTTCGGTAATCGCTTATCCTCGAGGCAACGTCGCACTACGCTACATCCCGCTGCGCCACCTCACGTTACACTTGGGTAATCAAGCCTTTACAATTGAACACAATTAGTATATTTTGGAACAGAATGGAATTGGGCAAAACTGGTTTTGAGTGAATGGCTAAGATTTGAGAAAATGAATTTATGGGAACAAAATGAAAATTAATCACTTCAAAATTGCTTTCATGGTGTTCACTTAATATGGGAACGCGGTGGAATTGGAAAAATTTTTGTGACAAAATTGTTCGTATCATATCTTATGTATATGATAAGGTTTTGATCGTTTATTTTATTCTAACATTATTCTTAGCCTTTATTTAAAAATGAACTATTAAGCAAGTCTTTATAAGAATATTATTCTAAGTATCTTAGATTGGCAATAAAGAAATGGCCAGTTACAAAAGTAACTAGAATTATAACTAAGCATTATTAATAATAAGAAAATAAATGGATTGTTACGTTTGTTTTACGTTGAATTCTGCATTTTGATTTACAAGATAGGATAAAATAGGTTAAAGTACTTACAAATCATCCGAGATCTCCAGGCCTGCAGCTCGTTGATGACGTCTTGGCTGTGAAATTCAACATTATTATTATATCTTTTAATCAATCATAATTTTTTTTTTCAAGCTACTTATTAATTAGTTAGGGTTTATTGTTTATCATTTTTCTTCAAATAAATTTTTCTTGTCACTTAGCATTTTAAATCACTTGTATATTATTTCTAAGCAATTTTCTTTAGTTTTAACCACGCGACTGTCTATCTGTAGCAATAGATCTTTACTTAATAATTTTACGTCACTTGTATTTTATTTAAATGCAAAATTCTTGGTTTTTTAGCAAGAGACAAGCAATCTTTAATGCCATGACACGCGGACTGATTTGTTTTGCAAAAAAATTAGGATTCCTTTTTCTTTTTCTGATTTGGCGTAGTTATGTGTGTGTGTGTGTGAAATTTAGTTTTATTTCTTTTTTTCTTTTATTATTATTTTTTTTTTGAGCTTATGAGCTATATAGTTGCTCACTTACGCACTCTAGAATTTGGCCACTTAAAACTAAGTTTTATAATAGGGTTTTTTTTTATAACTTTGAAGATGATTTGACGATGTGGGTGTATTTGCTGGGGGAACAGGAGCTCCGCTAGAATGTCCTACGCTAGATTTAGTCCGAAGTTGTGTAAAATTTTGAAGCATTTGGACTATGCCTCAAATGCAGCGTCTGATGAAATTTTTTCCGAAATCCTTTCGCGCAAGGATACGAATTCATTGTGCCACAAGAAAATTAGGCACGAGGTTTAGGAACCTTTAACAAAAATTAATATATTTAATCACTTGGTAAAAAAGAATTCAGACAACTACAATTCTTTTTATATTAACTTTAATAAATTCTAATTACCTTTAACAAAACGTCTTCTAGGTTTCCAGGATCTACCTCAACCTTTTTAAGCTGGGCCAATTAGGAACCACTGTTTTAAATTAATATTTATTTTAAAGCAAATTAGCGAATTGTACTTCTTTTATTCACTTCTTTTAAACTTGTATTATCACTCGCAAAGGCAGAATCGAAAATGGCCGAGAAAACTTTACAATTTTATTACGAGACCTAAGCATTTGAGAGTAGGTTTGAACCTCGTGATTTAATAGGATCTATTTAATAGGAAACTTCGTAATGGTAGAACAAGATAACTAGCGCTAACATTTGTCGTAACCTACTTTGTAGGATTTTATTCGAACACGGATTTTGAATGTCGTGGTATTCTTGCGATTTCCTTTTGTTTTTTCCCAAGGCAAGGTGACCAGTTGTTGTATATATCAATATGTAAAATAGAGCAAATAATTCATATAAATTTATAGTATGACATCCGTTACAAACAAGTTGATTTTGAAATTTCTACGACATTGAAAAATTAAGTGGAAAAGGGATGAAAATATCTACTATGTTCCAACGTTTGGCACACGTTGTATATCTTTCGCATGAAAGATTCCTACCTTCTTTCCTTCTACATCCTGGAGTTCATAATATGAATTTCCAACTTTCTTTATAACTTAGGCTTTTAAAAATTTTGGAGCAAGCTTAGCGTTGAAGTTAGCCACCTTATTACTCTGAGCAAAATTTCTTCGGTAAATTATTTGTCCAATCATCAAATTTATTGGTCTGCTTCGTAAATCATATCTTTTTTTATTATTTTCAAATGCCTTTTTGATATTTTCCTTGATGGTCTCTCTCACCATTTGCAATTTATCATTGGGCAAAATTTCGTTTTCACCTTCCTCTAATAACTGAAGCTTTTTTAGAATTCTGTATGATTCTCCTTGTAAAATCATTTGATGTCCAAACAGAGCGTAATATGGTGAGACGCCTAAGGTCTGATGGTACGAACTTCGTAAAGCAGCAGCAATTTGAGATAAATTTTGGTTCCATTTACGTTGATTAGAATCTAAATAAGATCGGATTCCAGCAATAATGGACCTGTTTACTCTCTCCGAAGCATTTGCCTGAGGAGAATATATTGCCGTACATGTATGCCTTACACCATATTTTGTCAAGAATGCATTGAAGATTACAGATTTAAACTGAGAAAAATTGTCTGTTATGACAACTTCTGGTACTTCAAATATCGTAAAAACGAGATAGTCGCAAATGTTTTCAGCGGAAAACTTTTTTTATGGCTTTACTAATGGAAACTTTGTTAGGTGGTCTAAGACGATCAAGATACCTATATTTCCGGTTTTCGAACGAGGATATGGACCGAGAAGATCCATATATAGTTTTTGGAAAGAACGATCAGACCGTGTTTGCATACCCATTGGAGGTCGAAGAACAGTGTTAGGTGCCTTGCATTGTTTGCATACATCACATTTGGCAATGAAATCACGCACCTGCACTGCCATTTTCGGCCAAAAAAAATTACGCCGTAGTTTTTCCAATGTCTTACCGACGCCACCATGAGCAGCAGTTGTCGGACAGTGTGCTCTCTCAATAACATCATGGGTGAGTTCTTTGGGTATCCAGGATCACCAAAAGAAAACTCGGTTCTTTTGTAAATAAAATCATCAACGACATTTAAATCTGGAAAACGTTGTGTTTTCACGAATTTGCGTACGCAAAAAAGTATATTCTGGGGAAGAAAAATGCTTCGACTGAAGATCAACTTCCGGTGTAAAATTTATATCACAAATTTCATCAGCTTCAAGTCTGGATAGAACATCAGGTACCACATTTAATGTGCCCTTCCGGTGTTCTATGGTAAAATCAAATGCCTGGAGCTTCAAGGACCAGCGAGCTAGTCTACCATTCAGGTCTGTCTGCCTCATGAGCCACTGAAGGCTTGCATGATCTGTTATAACCTTGAAAGGATGACCCTCAATGTATTCTCGGAACTTTTGAATGCTCAACAACGCAGCTAAACATTCTAGCTCGGTGATAGAGTAGTTTCTCTGTGCGCGGTTTATTTTGTGAGAAAAGAACGCAATTGGTCTTTCAACTCCCTCCCTATCCTCCTGCGCTAGCACTCCACCGACACCAGATGTAGATGCATCGCATTGTACAACAAAAGGCCTAGAAAAATCGGGGGTAATAAGCACGGGTGCTGATGTTAATTTTTCTTTAACTATATCGAATGCACTCTGAGCTTTGGGACACCATTCGAACTTTTTAGATTTGGATGTTAAATCAGACAAGGGTGATGTTATCGCAGCATAATTGTCTATAAACCTGCGGACCAACCAGCTAAGCCAAGAAAACTGCGCACTTCTTTCGCGGTTCTCGGAGGTTTTAAATCTTTTATAGCAGGTACTTTTTCTGGATCAGGTTTCATCACACCATGTCCAATTATAAAGCCTAAATATCGGACTTCTTTCATGCAGAACTTACATTTTGCAATATTGACTGTCAAACCAGCGTTTCTTAACAATTTTGATATTTCAAACAATAAATCAATGTGTTCTTGAAAACAATCTGAGATTAGCAGTAAATCATCTAGGTACACAAATACCCTATTCTGTAGCTCATTTGGTATTATACAGTCCATCAGTCTGCTCATCGTCATTGGGGCATTTGTCAATCCAAAAGGCATTACTTTGAACCTATACAGTGGCCGATTGGGAACTGTAAAAGCCGTTTTATCGCAAGAGTTTTCTTCCAGCTCAATCTGCCAAAAAGCATGCTTTAGGTCAAGTGAAGAAATAAATTCGGCTTTAGGCAGTCGACTTAGTATACCATTGATTTTGGGCAACGGATACGCATCTTTTACTGTCACTTTGTTCAACTTTCTGGAATCCAAGCACAATCGGATTTTCTCAGATTTCTCGACAATAGCAACCGGGCTAGACCAAGGACAATTAAGTGGCGCAGGTTCTATTACACCTAATTCCAGCATTCGATCCACCTCGCTATGTATTTTCTTTTCGATGGCTGGTGAAACTGAAAAATATCTCTGCTTGATTGGTTTCGTCTCTGGTTCTATTTCGATGGTATGCTTAATTAACTGAGTTTTTCCTAAACCTTCGGCTTCGAAAGATGGAAAAAGTGATATGACATTTTCAAGCATTTTTCTTTCCTTGGCGGTGAGTTCATGCATGTCTGGATTGCTTACCAACTTATCTATGTCACATTCAAAACTACTCAATATCTTTTCATAGAGACCAAATTTATGAAAGAAATCAATTCCTAAACAAAGATTATAAAATCAGTTTAAGATCAGGAATTATAAAAAGTTCAATATCCTTTTCAACATTTTTAAACCTTATTTTGGTCACTATACTTCCTACTATTCTATAACTCATGCCTCCAGCTGTCGATACAAATTCATTTAATGCTTTATATTTAATTTGCTTTCGTACAAACTTCTGAGATGCTTGTCCACTTATCCATGATATGGACGCACCTGAATCTAACAAACCGACATAATTTTCATTAAGTAATTCGACATTTAAGTATGGCCGAATGTCTTGCTTTCTTGTATATTTGATTTCGATTGACGACTGATGACGACTGACTGCTTTGCTTGACATCAACTGACGACTGTCTTTTGCCTTGATGGCAACGACTGAAAAACAACTGTTCACTGCTGCTGGCGACTGAGACGACTGCTGAATGACGGCTGATGTTGTTATGCCATCAGTTTACATTCGGCCATCCTGTTCCTCGTCATCTGTCCCAGATGACAGATCATCATTGTTTTCAACATAGCGCCTTAACTTCATGTTGTCGGAACTGGTAGCTGTGGTAATCGGGCCCTCCGCATCTGCTGCTTTTCGTACATCGTAACGACCGTTGCGTTTTACTTTGGTTATTTCGTACGGACCCAAAAATTCACTAGCCAATTTACGCCCTGCTACAAATTGGGTGCGCTTAATTGCCACCAGATCACCAATAGCATAAATTGAATCAACTTTTCGTTTCTTGTCATAGTTTCTCTTATAATTCGTCTGTGCTTTTTCAATTTCTTGTTTGACTGCTTCACGTACACGTTGCCGTTCTTTATCGAAATTGTCTGTGGCTTCAGCCTGTAGTGTTTCGATGATTCTGTTGTTGTTGTTGCTGTTTTTCATGTCTATACCGAACATTATCTTGAAGGGCGACGTCTTCGTTGAGCTGTGAATAGAGAGATTAACTGCATTATTCTGTATCACGAACAAGCACACCAACGATGAGAAAGACACAAGAAGCAATACAATTTTGTATGGAAAAATATATTGCTTGTCGTGTCTTTCTCATCGTTGCTCATGAGACAGCAACGTGAGCTCTTTTTATGACACTCCACAGCGAGAAATTCAATGTATGAAAGTGGCAAGTAAAAATTAAAGAGCTGCATAACTGCAGTTAATAGCCGTTTCAAAGCATTCTCATAATAACGAAACGAATGCTAACAACTACATTAATACAACGAATAGAGTGAGAGCAAACAAAGCGCTTAGAATGGAATGGAATGTGGCACTTGTGAACATTGAATACTCTCAAAGGAATACTCTCAATTTGAGAGTATTCGTTTGAGAGTACTTCCAAATGACTGACTAAGCTTGGGTAGGAAAAGCTTAAGCGTATTAGGACTTTTAAGAACCAGATATCTGCAATCAGGGGTGCCACACTTTTTTTTATTTTTTCGAATTCGGGGCTGGCAAAAAAAATGGCATCCTAAAAATGGGTCGCTGAATCCGACACCGTGGTCAGAATTTCAAAATTATGTAATTTTGAAAAAGCTGGGTTGCCACCTAATATAAATTATTTTAAAGAGTTTTAAACATAATTTATCAGTGCTAGGGGTCGCTGATTTTGGATCTAAAGTTAGAATTTTAAAATGCAAGATGGTGGATAGGGCTGCCACCTCATTTTTTATTTTTACGAATTCGGGGCTGGCAAAAAAAGGTACACTAAAATTGGTCGCTGAATCCGAATCCGTGGTCAGAATTTCAAAACTATGTAATTTTGAAGTAGCAGGGTTGCCACCTAATAGTAATTATTTTAAAGAGTCTAGCCACACCATGCAGTAGCCCATCTTCTGAAAGAGTGTTTTCTGTAGCACGAAACCTTATTTCAGAAAAAAGGTCCGCGATTTCCACAAACAGTTCACTTGTAAATGAAATTATATTCGTTCATCACAATATGGGAAAATCGGAGTTGGATAATATGTTTAAAAATCATGAAATTACACTTTAGTTCACCAAGAATTTTCCATTTTTTTAAAAAAACTCAGTTTCGCTTGTTTTATTTAAAGGACAAATTTGTTGGTCAGTCACTTGGAAACAAAGAATGAAGAAAACCCGTATCTTATACGTAGTGGTAATGTTGCTAGTATATTTATGTTTAAATTCCCACAAACACATGAAAAATTCTCTTTTTTCACTTTTAAAATTTTTAAAAATATCTAAAATATCTTTCATATATAACTTTTTTTCGTATAAAATTTTAGGAACAAAAGTTTATGAAAGTATTAAAAAACATTCGAAACCAGCGACCCTCTAATATTGGTATATGATGTTTAAAACTCTTAAAAATACATATTATTAGGTGGCAACCCTGATATTTAAAAATGACATAATTTTGAAATTCTGACCACGGATTCGGATTCAGCGATCCATTTTTAGTATGCCATTTTTTTTGCCAGCCCCGAATTCGTAAAAATAAAAAAATGAGGTGGCAACCCTATCCACCATCTTTCATTTTAAAATTCTGACTTTATATTCGAAATCAGCGACCCCTTAACACTAATGAAAGATGTTTAAAACTCTTAAAAATACATATTATTAGGTGGCAACCTTATTATAAAAAAGTCACATAATTTTTAAAATCACAATATAAGGTCTATTTGTGTATTCATTTGTAAATCGCATTATTTAAATTCATGTTGCCCAAAAACTAAAATACTTGACATGATCAGAAGCAGACAAAACTAAAGCAAACGCCAAAATTCATGAAAACCATTTGAGAGTATTCGCAATTCTTCGAATGCATTCCATAAAAAACAGCTACAAACGACTAGATGATCAATATTCATTAAAACACTCTCAAAGAGAATTGTACATTTATTAGGGGCCCTCAAACGATACTACATGTCCATCCGGCCTGTCAAGTCATCACACATGTAGTATCGTTCGTGTGCAAGAAATCAAGGCGGATGGACATGTCCGATGGAAGTTGAAAAATTTTGACTTTTTGCTAAGTACGTCCGACATGTAGTTCCGTTTGCGTGCGCGGCCATCCAACTTAGTAGATTTTGCCATTTGTTGAAAATTTTCAGAGAGAGCACATCTCGCGGCAAAACTGCCGAACGTAACAAATGTTATATTTTGACGCGAATTTTTTTATCTTTACCTAAAATTGTGATGGCTTGGAATATTTAAAGCAAAAAAAATAAAAATAAATGTTCAAAACAATTAATATTAATATTTTTAATTTATGTTGACTCTTCGGCAGCTAAAAAATAATGAAGTCTATCCGTCATGTGCGATGTGTGTGAGGGCAACGAAAAAAGTCCCGTTACTTTATCGAACTACATGTATGTCCGTCATGTAGTATCGTTTGAGGGCCCGTCATGTAGTATCTTTGAAATGAAAGAAAACTTTTTTGAAAGCAATGCCAAAAACTAACAAAATAAATTGAAAATTACATTATGTTAATAAATAAGTTTGAAATGTTTGAATTTTAATGGATTATTTTTAGTGCAACATTTTATCTGCTCACACACGCTCATTTTTATTTTGACAGGAACTGTTTTAAAGTATGCAGGGTGCGTAGGAAAATGGTGAGATTCTCTTAGTTTGCCAAAAACCAGTGAAGTTTTCCGGTTCTTTACGACTACATATAAAATTTTTGCGTTAGTATTGGGCCAATTTGACGTAAAATCGACATCATGCTATCCCTTTCTAACACACTCGCCCATCGAAGTTTCCTATCTGGTTATCTGTGATTTAAACCAGAGCATTATATCTGATTTTTGTCAAAATTTAGTCAATACTATCACAAAATGTATAACTGTGGTAGTAAAATCTCGAGGAAAGTCACCACTGGGGCGATATTTCATGTGTTAACTCAACACTCCGCCGATATTTTTGTGGTTCAGAAATGCTCATCAGAAGGTGTGTGCCAAACGGAAATTTTTCACTCGTGGTAGGATAGAAAATTCCGAGTTGAAGAAAACTTATATCTGTTGAAATGGAATTGTCATTTTTGCTGTGCCCAAATATCATACTTTTTCATAATACGAGATTTCTTAAGACCCATTTGACTAATACGTTTTCTTCTACTTATTTTGTTATTAAAAATTATATTATGAGTTTTAAAAAATGTAACTGTTTGGCGTAAAATAACATTATAAAAACCAAAATTGTGTAAACATTATTAACTTGCTAAAAAAAAAATAATTTTTATTCATGATCGATTGTAATACGAAAGAAAATATTGACTAAGTAGATCAATCAACCAACCATAAAACATCCTTGAACACGAATTAACCCTTTATCAGCCATATTTGTATATATTCAAAAAGTATATTGAAGGCATTTTTGGGTTAAGTTTTGTAATAAAAGAACCTATTTTGTAACTTTTTTCAACAGTTTTTAATTAGAAAGTTAACATCAGTGCTGCCGCGACGATTTTGAAAAAAGTATCCATGAAAAGGTCAAAAAAGTATCCAAAGTATCCACTTTTAAAAAAAGTATCCATAAAAGTGGAACCAATGCAACTAGAGACTTCATTTTGTTGTCAAAAATTTTTTAAAAAATACCCACTTTACGGCTATATAGGTGTCATATGTGCAAACAACTCCTGGAAAGCATAGGAGTTCAGCGACGATTTTGCTATTCGGATTACGAGCTGGTATAGAATCTGCTCCAATGCAGCTAGAGAGCTTATTTTGTTTTAAAATTTTTTTAAAAATATACACTTTCAAACTACATAGGTGTTATATGTGCAGAAAACTTCTGGGATCCTATTAATGAATTTTTCAAAACTGGGTTACGACCTGGTAGTCAATCTGTTCCAATGCAGCTAGAGAGTTGAGTTTGGTGTCAAAATATTCTTAAAAATAACTACTTTGCTACTGCATAGCTGTCATATGTGAAGAAAACTCCTGGAATGCGTGGGAGCACCAGCGACGATTTTTATTTAAATTGAATACGACCTGGTAGTGAATCTTTTCCAATGCAGCTAAAGAGTTGGGTTTGGTGTCAAAATATTCTTAACAAAATCTTCTTTGCTACTGCATAGGTGTGTCATATGTGCAGAAAACTCCTGAAATGCATGAGAGCCCCAGCGACGATTTTTATCTAAATGGATGACGACCTGGTAGGGAACCTGTTCCAATGCAGCTAGAGAGTTGATTTTGATGTCAAAGATGTTTAAAAATTACCAGTTTTATGACTATATAGGTGTCATATGTGCAGAAAACTAATACATATAACAATTACATATTAAATATTCGCGTTTTGAACCTCTTTTTGTTATGCAAATATTAAAGAAACCAAAAAGAATAAAATCGTTATTTTGTTTTAAAAATGCTGCTTATATGTTTGTTATTGATTTCTGATACTTTTTTTTTAAAATATGTCTTATTTTATAAAATAAAGAGTTTTACTTAATGCTTAATGGTCATTATCTCTATTACTGAAACACCCTGTGCCAGCACCAAAAAAAAAACTTCGTCGCTAACTCCAATCGTCGCTGTCTTCACGGACGTCCGATGTAACAACACTTGACAGCTATGAGGTGAACTCACTTACACAATACATGAGTTCACCAAAGTACATAAAAAATGGAAAAAACTCATGCAGCCCATGGCGAATAATAAGGTAGGTTAAGTAGCTGTGACAAGACCTATCGTTAATGTCAAAGTGTGTTTTAGAGTTGCCAGTTTTCTTTATTAATGTTATTTCTGGGATAAACACATGGAAAAGGAATTTTATGAAGGGTAAGTAATATTAAATGAGGATATATGCATCTTTTATGAAATAAATAAGCTTTGAAGTAGTTTTGTAGCAAAACCTTGACTAATTTATTATTGCCTATTATTTTTTGCTTGGCTTTTTGAATTTTTGATTTTTTTATTCAAGAATTTTATTCTCACTTGCATCCTGTATCTTATAAAGAATTTCTTTATATCGTTTGCTATTGTAATAATTTTGCAACGACGGCAATGCATTCGGCTTCGAACGTTGTTTTTTGCAACATGGACCACTTTGTACCAAATTACTGCACCGACGACGAATGCAGATTCGGCATCAAACGTGGTGGCTTGCAGCACGAATTACGTGGAGAGTTGATGAAATCGGTGTCTGAAAAATGTTTTTTACAAACTTTTCCTGTAAATTCCAAGTCTAGGCCACAAGACTCCACCCACTTTCACCTCTTCGCATCATCACTTTGAACATTAAAAAAACTTAAATTTTCTTTATTCCATGTTGTCCGACAAATTTCAACACTTCTTTTAACATCATTTGTAAAATAGATGTAACTTCACACAAAATCCTTTTTAAAAAACCACAAATACACGTTTATATAACCAAGAATAAATTTGAAGTGGAAGGCTCTAGCTGGATTATAACATACAAAAATATTTCGCAGAATAAGTCCGCTTTAAGCTTGCCTAAAACAACAAACCTGTACTTCCCCGTTTTGAAATATTTTGAGTAAAGGATTTCATCAGAAACGCTTAGACAAGGTATGGATTTTTCATTGGATTTTAATTTGTGATATGGTAGCACTATATTTTATGATTTTGACATTAACAATAGGTCTTGTCAAAGCTACTTACCCTACCTCATTATTCTGCCATGATGCAGCCATATGTTTTGACGTCACAAAATGTTAGTTTCCCATCTCTTTATTAGGCTTGTGCTTAACAATTCCAGAGATGGAATGGACATTGAACGATTCTTTTGAAGAAAGGAACTAGTTCACGGAAACATGTCCGCGGAACTATCTAGTTCCTTTGCTTATTTGAACTGTAAAGACTATTTGGACTGTCTGCTTGTTGAACTACAAAAGGAATTTGAAGCATGCCCGCGGAACTATCTAGTTCCTTTGTTTATTTGAACTGCAGAACTATTTAAAGCATTTATTTGAATTGTGTTCTTGTTGAACTGCGGAGAAAATGTGTAAAGGTCCATGTAGATTTTCAACACATCGCTCTGACTGGTCTTAAATCAATTAAACTGAATTTTTTGCTATTTTATTCTTTTTAATTCAATATTTTTAAACTAAAGAAAAACATTTCTTTATTTAATATAAAAAAAGGAACTTCTATCGTTTAGTAAATAGTTTAATTTAGTAAATAAAGTTCATGAAGTAAATTTATAAAGTTGCTAAAAAGCGAGCAAAAATAATTTCCAATCAGTTCCTCATAAGCTCGAAACTCATTTGCATCTTATAGTTCATCAGCTTTAAGCATTTTCACGGAACTATATAGTTCCAGCAGTTCTCTTTATAAGAGTGAAAGCAACAAAAGCATGTTCAATGTCATTTCGTGATTGTTCTGTTTTATATGTTAAAAGCAAAATAAACAGCAATGCTGAACAATGCACACAACTGGAATGACGATATATAATTTTTAATTTTATCTATTATTTCTTTCACTCTCTTTCACATGCATAATTGGCTTACTTGTCGTCGCTCAAACAACTCGATTAAGTTATGTAAGTGCGAAAGAGATGTCAACTTATGTTGTTCAATTAAAAATTTTTATTGCAATCGAAACTGTTTGGACATGCTTAAATCGTACAGATCGAATGATTGGAACTATGTCCGAGAGTGAACATAGTTCCACGAACTATACAGGTCCGGAACGACCCAACTCTACTCTTTATCTCGGGTTTAAACCTCATGCTAACAGGTTGCGGTCGCTTGCTGTTCTGTTAGTTTTTTTTTTTTGCGCGATCTTTATTTATTTATTTATTTCTTTCGGAAACCGGCACAACAAAGTTTAATATGTTTCATATGTTAAAAGCCTTATTAGCAATACCGGCAACATGTAGTGTAAACCAGAGATAAAGATATGGAAAAATATGTTAGAGAGGAACAACATTATATGATTGTTGTCCAATTTTAGTCAATACTATCACAAAATGTATAACTGTGGTAGTAAAATCTCGAGGAAAATCACCACTCCGGCGATATTTCATATGTTAACTCACCACTCCGCCGATATTTTTTTGGTTCAGAAATTCTCATCAGAGGGTGTGTGCCAATCGAAAACTTTTCACTCGTGGTAGAATAGAAAATTCTGAGTTGAAGAAAACTTATATCTGTTGAAATGGAATTGTCTTTTTTGCTATGCCAAATGGAGCATGAAAGGTTTATTCAGAAATTTTGACGTCTTCATAGCGAATAAGCCCCCTTAATATCATACTTTTTCATAATACGAAATTTCTTAAAACACATTTGACTAATACCTTTTC
This sequence comes from Dichetophora obliterata, assembly GCA_963920525.1. Classification (NCBI taxonomy): domain Eukaryota; kingdom Metazoa; phylum Arthropoda; class Insecta; order Diptera; family Sciomyzidae; genus Dichetophora; species Dichetophora obliterata. The sequence continues at coordinate 156,613,245 of OY986436.1, forward strand.
CTCTACTTATTTTGTTATTTAAAACTATATTATGAGTTTTAAAAAAATTTAACTGTTTTTCACATGAATTAAATAACATTAACGTTTTGCGTTAAATAACAGTATAAAAACTAAAATTGTGTAAACATTACTAACTTGCAAAAAAAATTATAATTTTTATTCATGATCGATTGTAATACGAAAGAAAATATTGACTTATACTCAGTAGATCAATCAGCCAACCATTAAACATCCTTGAACACGATTTAACCCTTTATCAGCCATATTTTAAGATATTCAAAAAGTATATTTAAGGCATTTGTGGATTATGTTTTGTAATAAAAGAACCTATTTTGTAACTTTTTTAACAGTTTTTAATTAGAAGGTTAAAATCAATGCTGCCGCGACCATTTGAAAAAAGTATCCATGAAAAGGTCAAAAAAGTATCCAAAAGTTTCCACTTTTGAAAAAAAGGATCCACAAAAGTATTTAAACAGATGACGACCTGGTAGGAAATCTGTTCCAATGCAACTAGAAACTTCATTTTGGTGTCAAAAAATTCTTAAAAATACCCACTTTACGGCTATATAGGTGTCATATGTGCAGAAAACTCTTGGAATGCGTGAGAGCACCAGCGACGATTTTTATTTAAAAGGATTATGACCTGGTAGTGAATCTTTTTCAATGTAGCTAAAGAGTTGAGCTTGGTGTCAAAAGATTCTTAAAAACATCCACTTTGCTATTGCATAGGTGTCATATGTGGATAAAACTCCTGGAATGCATGAGAGCCCCAGCGACGATTTTTATCTTAATGGATGACGACCTGGCTGGGAACCTGTTCCAATGCAGCCAGAGAGTTAATTTTGGTGTCAAACATTTTTAAAAATTACCAGCTTTATGACTATATAGGTGTCATATGTGCAGACCGTTTAACCGCAGAGCGTTTTTGACCTCTTTTTGTTATGCAAATATTAAAGAAACCAAAAATAAAATCATTATTTTGTCTTTAAAATGTTGCTTATATGTTTATTATTGATTTCTGATACTTTTTTATATATGTCTTTTTTTATAAAATAAAGAGTTTTACTATGTTGATTTTTATAATTTAACCCTCCGATGAGTGAGAAGGTCCCTACGGACCTTTTTGCCTTTTCAAACTGAAATTACTCCTACTTCGGCCACTACAACCCCCCCAAAGTTACTCTGTATTCCAAGAGTATTTTGTTGCGCATCTTTTGGGAAAAAAATCAAGCCGATCGGATCATTGCTTTAGGAGTTATTGAGGTTTTAGTGAGAATAGTACGCGGACGTGTGAATAGGTCCGTATGGATCTTGTACTGAATTTCACTAATAAATGCATGTTTTTGGGCATCATTATAATTTTTTTATTGTTTCAACACATAATTTACTTGTTCTGAACACAAAGACCTAAACTCAAAGACATTAGGGATGATGATAAAAACAAAAAATTCTAAGAAAAATTCGAAGACATGAACTTTATTGCTTTCAAGGAAAGGCATAATATTCTAATTTTATACTACTAGCAATAAACCAGTTCTTAGAATTTTTTGTTCTTAGTATTTTGTTCTTAGTATTTTTTGTTCTTAGTATTTTTGTTCTTAGAATTTTTTCTTAGAATTTTTTGTTTTTATCATCATCCCTAAGAGCCCGAACAGAACCAAGGCGGATGTCGGATGTTGGATTCGCCGTGCTACAAATTACATGAAAATATATGCAGCCGCCAAAAATGAAATCGCCGTAGAAATGCATGACGGGAAAACGCCAGAATAGAATCTATTCTAATTTCTCCCTGACGGGTGTCGGATCTCTCTCTGAGTGACTTAAATGTTGCCATATTTTTGCTAAAGATTGGGTACGTTCAGTGTTATTTTCTTAGTTTTTACTATGATCTGACATTCTGTTTTTGTGCCTGTGTTGCATTCATGTGAATTCAAAGCATAATATAAAATAATTTGTATCATTCCCAATATAAAATGCAACCGTGATCCGACAACCGACAACCGACAACCGCTCATATTCTGGACGTGTTCTCAGCGGATTTCGCAGAGAGAGGCCCGCCATCTGACATCCGCCTTGGTTCTGTTTGGGCTCTAATGTCTTTGAGTTTAGGTAGACGTACGAAAGAGTATAAAAGAAGTTGTAGTTTCGTAAACCAAATCAGTCAAAGTTTAGACAGCGAAGAGTAAAATCGTGTGTGATAGAAACAAAAATATAAATATGGCAGATACAAGTAATTTGGACGTTGCTGAAATTGTTGTACGCCGTAGTACACGTTACCAGCAAATGACTGCGGATGAAAGGCGTGCAGCTGATAGTAGATTTGCTGATTTTATGGACGAAGACATGGATGAAGAAATTGCTATTGCTGCAATTGATAATTATGAAGTTGAGGATGATGAAGATCGCACATACCAACCTGCTGAAGAGTCAGATGCCGAAACTGAAGGATACGTCGAGCTAAATGAAGATACTGATGACGACTATGATGAAGAGGAAGAAAATGATGGACAGGAAACGAATGAAAGTTACTATATTGGTAAAGATGACACCCAATGGAGTAAAAAAGCACCACCAACATCACGCACTCGTAATCATAACGTGGTCGACTTCACAAGAAAGAAACCAGGACCAACAGGAAATATACACGAACCCTATACAATAATGCGTTCAATCATGACAGAGGAAATAATACACTTAGTGCTACGTAAAACAAATCGTAAAGGCAGGGAAGTTACAGCTGCATGGAATTTGGCGAATCCCACGAAGAAAAAGGAGTGGAAGCTAGTGACAGTGAAAGAGTTTGACGCGTTTGTAGCTATTCTTTTGTATGCTGGACTCACAAGATCAAACCATGAACCAGCTATGGAATTATGGGGCGCGACGCGTTGCCCAATATACAAAGCTGCGTTGTCGTACGATCGCTTCATGTGTATAAAGTAATTTATTCGATTCGACAATGGAAATACTCGACAACAGCGACTCATCAACAGCAAAACTGCGGCTATTGACGATATTTGGCAAATGTTGCAACATAACTTGGCAGCAGCTTACACTCCTCATGAAGCACTAACAGTTGATGAGCAGTTGTTCCCTTACAGAGGCCGCACCCGCTTCACACAATATATTCCGTCAAAGACAGCTAAGTATGGTATAAAAGTATGCGACTCACAGAGTTATTATCCTGTGAAGGGAATGTTATGTTCTGGAAAACTGCCAAACCAACAACGGGAGATAAACCAAGGGCAGAACGTAGTGCTGGATCTTGTGGAAAAATATTTAGATGCTGGCCGTACTATATACGCGGACAATTTCTTTACCACTCTTGACTTGGCGCGTATTTTGTTGAGGAGGAAGACCGCATATGTTGGTACAGTACGCTACAACAAAACATTCATTCCACAGGAGTTCAAGAAGAACCCGAAACGCACCATCAATAGTACATTATTTGGGTTCAACGAAGGGGATATAGCGTTATGCTCATACGTGCCGAAAAAAAATAAAGTGGTGAACGTGCTCTCCACAATGCACTACACCTGCCTCGTTGACGAGCAAACCGAGAAGCGGAAGCCCTATGCCATATTAGATTACAACGCCAATAAATGCGGCGTTGATACCATGGATCAAATGCTAGGCACTTACAGCTGCAAAAGAGCAACACAACGATGGCCGTTGGCCATGTTTTATAATATGCTGGACGTCGCTGCATTGGCTGCTTTTACGATTTACAACGAAATGAAGCCTATAAAAAGGAGCGACAGACGGCGGTCGTTCTTGTTACTGCTAACGAAACAATTGGCCACATCAAATATCGAAGAACGTGCCCTGAACAACCATATAACCTCATATCCAAGGACACGCAATGCGATGGAAGCATTCGATGTCAGGGTAAGAAAAACATCTTCAAATTCAAGAATAGAATATATAGTTATTTGTTTTTTATTTTTCTATTCATTTCAGGTATTATCAAGACCGAAGGAAGGCAATGCACCGTCGTTTGCGGCTAGGTCAAGTAGACCGTCATGTCGCCTTTGCCGTTCTGAGTACGGGCGGCAGCGGAAAACGCGGGCATACTGCTTCGGCTGCGGCAACGCTGTTTGCGGAGAACATACCACACTTTTAGATCGCTGCTATACTTGCGCACAGGGCGGGGGACAAGAAGTACACGCTCAACAACAATAATTTTTAAACTTTTTTATAATAGTCTTAAGAAAATTCAAGCAAAAAAAAAATATTAAAAAAATTGAAAAAATTATTTTTGTATGTAGAATTTAGTTATAAACAATAAAAAAAAAAAAAAAAAAAATTTTATATGAAAAAAACATGATTTACAAAAAAAGTCCGTAGGGACCTTTTCACACGGCCGTGAAGTTCAAAACTGTCACTCATCGGAGGGTTAAATACAAATTCTAAATGTATGATATTTTAAATAATACTTGCTTTTAAATACAAATTCTAGTTGTTTGGTAGTTTAAAATCGTTTATTGAGCTTAAGGTCAAAGTTAGAACAATTAATTGTTCTAACGAATCTCTCCAAAGAAACAACAACAACAACAACGTATTTTCAATATGAAAAGGTAAAATCACTAGTTGATTTTATTAATTTCGGCCCTGCTAAAGGCTTCATCAAATAGAAATAAAATCAGGTAGTGATTTTTTACTTTTCATACTGAAAAAGTTGTTGTTTCTTTGGAAAGATTCGTTAAAACAATTAATTGTTCTAAATTTGACCTAAAGCTCAATAAACGAAAGTTTTAAATTATCCAAATATATATTTTAAATATATACTTTGTATAAAAATCCTTAATAAGAAAAGTTTTTTAATTTACAATATTACAAGTTTACGAAATAAGTTGCAAGTACAAGCACTCGAATAAAATATGTCGCAAATTGAATAAAATGCAAATTAAATAAAATATGTGCGCTAAAACACGACCGAAATGTGAAACGTCAAAATTTGTAACTGTCAAAATTTCATCGTCCATTTGACACAGCAAAAAAGACAATTTTTTAGCACACACACATTTTATTCAACTTGATATTTTCTATCCTACCACAACTGAAAAGTTTCTTTTTGACTCACACCCTATGAGGTGAACTCACACAATACATGAGTTTCACCAAAGTACATAAAAAATGGAAAAAATTCATGCAGCCATATGTTTTGACGTCACAAAATGTAAGTTTCCCATCTCTTTATCTCTGGTGTAACGAGGTAAAACTAAAACTCAACAAACCATCTTTAATTCATTTATTGTTGGGACTTGTTTTTTTATCTCTTATTTTTTTAACAAAAAATAAAATACTTATATTGAAATATTTTGAATTTTTATTTATACAAGATTTGTTGACCTTAAATTTTGAAGAGTTATTTTTGAGTTTTTTAACAGTTTTTTTAGCCCTCTTTATTAACTTAGTTTACTTTATTACACTTACTTTATGTTTCTATATTCAGCCTTATCGGGAATAATTTTTCACGCGGAATCGAAAACGTGAGTTTTAATTTTTAAGATAAAGCTAAAGTACATTTTTAAGATTTTTTTAATGCAAATTTGTTGATAAACCGTTGATGAACAAATTTGCATTAAAAATTTTCAAAATTTTCTTGAGCTTTATCTTAAAAATGAAAACTCCCTTTTTCGATTCCGAGTGAAAAATTGTTCCCGATAGGGCTGAGTACTTTAATATATGCTTGGAAAAATAAAATTACAAAAATAACTTTGATTTATTTTTCATTAAAAAACATTTCTAACCTTTAATCTTTGTTTAATTTGTATCTCTTTTTTAAGTGCATAATTTACGTAAAAACAAGAACATTAATAGCTGCGACCAACCGCAACCCTCCTGCTTTTGCATTTTTGAGTCAACATTTTTTTTGTCAAAATTTTGGAGGGCTGAAGAGGAGTTCGAAAGTTCATCACAAAAAAAAAATTTTGAGAATTTTTTCAGATTTTTTGAAAAAGGTAGATCTTCAAACTAATACTTGTTCTTTCTACCCAAAATAAATGCCTAATTGAAAAATATAATGTTCCAACGATCTTATTTCTAAAGTAAAATGTTCAAATTTTATTTTCATGGGCTTGAAAGAGGGGTTTCGACTCTTTTCTGGACAGGAAAATTTAAAAAAGGGGATTTTTTGATAAAAAATTGTGCTGTTATATTTTTGAAATTAAATTTGTCCAAATTTTTACTCATAATATAAAATCTTAGTATGCGAATTTATTCCTAATTTAAACAGCATTCAATTTTAAGTAATTAAAAGAAAAAAAATTAATTTCTTTATTACCAAAGTTATGAGCATTTTAAGTTTTGAAAACATGTCTTTTTCGATCGATTTATTTGTGTAAGCAAAGATTTTATAAATAATAGCTATAAAGTCTTTGGTTTAAGGGTAGCCATATATCACGAGAAGAAAAAGTTTAATTTTACATTTGCCAAAAACAATTTAAAAATGTTTATGCAATTAACTTTTTTTTTTAAAGCTGTTCTCAACTACTTGCGTATGCATATTTGATTTTACCTTTAACTAAAGTAGTCAAATGGTTTTTCATTATTTCAAATTCTGATAAATTTAAATAAGCATCTTGTGACAAAATACATAGCTTGCATTATGTTAACTGTAAGTAAGTTTATGCAAATAAAAAAACAAAAATTTTAAAACAGAAATATGGCATCAATCAAATTAAAGAGATGTGGCTGTTGGAGAAACCATTCCTGCTTTAAGGTCGTCTGTCCTCCCAACAAAACCACAAAATTTTTCAAAAAAATGTCCCCTTTTTCAAGCCCACAAAAATAAAATTTTAACATTTTACTTTCCAAATAAGATCGTTGGAACATTATACTTTTCAGTTAGGCACTTCCGGGTAAAAAGAACAAGTATTGTTTTGAAGATCTACTTTTTTGGAAAAAACGATCTTGAGCGACCTGTAAACCTTTTTCAAAAAATCTGAAAATGTTCTCAAAATCTTTTTCGTGACGAACTTTTGAATTTCGCTTCAGCCCTCCAAAATTTTGACAAAAAAAAGTTTACGCCCTAATGGACACCCTTGATTTAGACACCCTTTTTCTCTCTGCTGTATATGCAAAAATGTATTACTTTTAATTTACTTCATCGCTAAATTAAGCACTACATTATTCTTAATGTTTTTCTGTAATTACTGTGTATTATACAAATGAAGGCAAATCCTTTACAATTGATGCACAGCAATTTGCATATAAAACAATTTGGTTTTAATTTATTGTTTCTTTCAAAAAATGTTATTAAATGTTCGTTATGCTCTTAACTTTTCGCCCCCTTCCTATCATTTACTGTTCGTTCGTTGCTCCATTGCCAATGCAAAAAGTGTGGATATCATTTACGAAATGGAAATGAAAACGGAAGCATAAGCTCATTCATGCATGTTAAAGCGCAAAAAAAAAAACAATACTTTTTAAAGTATTATATTATTTTATGTATTATACATTTTTCTGGTAGAGCCAACCAAAAATATTAGTAATTTGATTATTTTGTGTGCACAGACACACAAACAATTAATATAATCTTACCCAGTGAGCAATTGCAGGAGTCCGAAGGCCTTCTAGCAGGCCTGAGTTAGGTTTTAAAAGGCCTTCCACACTCCTTGCAAGCACTGTTATATTGCTTGTAAGAAATCTAAAAATTTATCAGGCCTTCCGCTCTCCTTGCTCAAAAGAGACCTGCCAGAAGCGCTCTCTCGAGAAGTCACGTTATAAGGAAAAGCAATATAAATATCAACTTCAAATAAAAAAATGACTAAAAATTTCAGATTTGAACCATGGTCCTCTCATGTGGCGGTCCGACATCTTACCCACTCGTCTACCGTGGTTTTTAAGTATCAATTGCTTATTTTGTATCAATACAAATGAAAGTTCGCTTTCGGGAGCCCGGGTTCGAGACCCAACTCATACAAAAAAAAAAATTTGGAGACTTATCCATCAGATGGATAATATTGTTTTTTTTTATCAATTTGGATATTGTTTTTTTCCTCTCAGTTAATTAAAATAGGAATCAGAGGTAGGGATGCCAGACGTACTGTTTTTCGCAGTACACGTACTGTTTTTTTTCAAATGTACTGTTTTCTGCATAGCACCTAAAACAGTACCAAAAAGTACTGTTTTTTACTCTTTGTACTGTTTTTTGTACTGCTTTCTTTTTGTTATTAAAAAAAAAAAAAAAATAAAATATTTTTCAGTGTTTGATCACAAAAATTTGTTCAGTGTAAAAAAATTATGATTTGAAACACCCTGTTACAAAAGACGTCAAATGTTTACAACATTGTTATGTTATTATCATAATCCAAACAAAAGAAACAGCACAATCAACTGAATAATAAATATATGTATATATTGCGAGAAGATGTAATTTAGCGGACATTTTACACCACGGTAAGATATATTTCGAATTTTTGTTTATCCTAGTTTAAAAAATACATTTTCAGAAATGGAAAGCGAGGAGAATATTTCAGATGATATATTATTAAATAGCTCGAGCACAGATGTTGAAGAAGTAAGTTGTCGATCATCTTCTAAACAAAAAAAGAGAGCACGGCGTAAAAACAAATTCCAAGATAGCTGGAAAAGCCACTTTAATTGGATTACTAGAGCTAATGACGAGTTTATGGCAAAATGCATATCTTGCGGTGTTTGTTTTTCTATTGCTAATGGGGGTATTGCCGATGTCAAACGCCATTTGAAGACAGCAAAACACATACGAAATATGGGAAGCAGGTACCAAAAATCTGTAAGTTGCTTTTTAGCCCATAATTCCAGTAAAGGTACAGAAGGAGCACAACAGGCTATCTCAGCAGCAGAGGCTGCATTCACGTATCATACCATGTCACATAGTCACAGCTACAAATCTGCAGATTGCAGCAGCAAGCTATTTAAGGAGATGTTTGCCGATTCAAATGTGGCGTCCAATTTTAAATGTGGTAGGACAAAGATGTCAAAGATTACAACAAACATCCTGGCTAAGCATGCCATTAAAACAGTGTTAGATGACCTAGCCTTTGACCGCCCATTTTCTATATCGACCGACGCGTCAAATAAAGGAAATATAAAAACGTTTCCTTTAGTTTTACGGTATTTTTGTAAACATTCGGGTGTTAATACAAAACTGTTGAATTTTTATAATTTAAATACCGAAATGTCAATTGATATTGCAGAGTCTATAAAGTCAAAATTAGAAAATAACAATTTAAACTTAGCCAACGTCACTAGTTTTTGTGCAGATAATGCTAATGTCAACTTCGGCTGCAAAAGAAGCGTCTTTGTTGAGCTTAAAAAATGTAACCCAGATATCATAGGTGTTGGATGTTTGTGTCACATCATAAACAATGCGTTTAAAAATGCATTAAAACTTATGAAGTTCGATTTAGAGAATATTGTAATTAAAGTTTTTAAAGAGTTTAGCTCATCGACAAAAAGAACATCCAATCTCAAAGAGTTTTTTGAATTTTGTGACTTAGAATGGAGTGAATTGCTTCGCCATGTACCAACGAGATGGCTTAGTTTAAACCCTGCAGTGGAACGATTATTGAAAAACTATGCACCCATAAAAACATATTTTCTTTCCAAAGATGATTGTTCAGCCGTTTTAAGGGAATTTTTTGAGTCTGAAAGTTCCGAAGCTTATTTAGGATTTATACACAATATTGGAGTTGCATTATCATCGTCTATAAAAAAATTGGAGGAGGATACCCTTGTTATCGTAGATATGTTCAAAATAGTTATACAGCTTCGCGACAAATTTGAACATCAAAATAGCGAGAAGTTTTATGGTTACTTAGCTAAAACCGTCTGCAGAAATTGTGATGATCCACAAGAAATATCATTGTTTAAAAGACGAGCCGAAGCAGTTCTTTCATACATAATAACATACATCGAAGAACATTTCGATTTAAAAAATAATAAATTCGAAAAACTCAGTGTCTTCAATTTGAATTCTCACATATCTTTCCACGATTTTACTGAAGTGATTATTGTTCGGTATCAAAAATATTGATATGGATCTACTTTTTGATGAGTTCCTTTCTTTAAAAACTTTTGCTGAAAACGTAAAAAAAGAAACAACCGTAGAAGAAAAATGGAAAGCGTTTTTAAACAGTGGAACGTTTCCCAATTTTGAAAAAATATGTAATTTTATTTTTTCCATTCCTCATTCCAATGCCGCTACGGAAAGAATATTCAGCTGCATGTTTTCATTTTGGAGAAAAGAGAGAAACAGACTCTTAATAGAAAACTTGGAAAGTGAACTTATTACAAAAACTAACTCCGATTATACCTGTATCGAATTTTTAAATTTTTTGAAAACTGAAGATGGAAAAAATGGTATTTTAAAAGATGTACCAAAAAATGATAAATATTTATAAGATAACTTTTAAAGTGTTTTTATTTAGGTCAACTATATATTCCTACCATCTCCCAGTGAAGACTAGTTATTGAGTCTAAATAATTGAGACAGACCGATTCCAAGCCGATATTAAAATTCTTATTTTTTTTGGGCATAACTGAATTTAATTTTGCTATTTTTTATTTTTTTTTTTATTGAAAATTATTTGTCCGCTTGTAGCAATATTTGTGCTGTAAAAAATAATCTTTTTTTTTTCATTATCATGGATTAAATAATGGTAATTAGAATGTCTCAATTTTACATAATCAACGATGTAAACTGGTGTTTTTTATTTATTTATCTATTTTAAAATTTACATTTTTAATTTAAATGTTTCTCAATTCTTTAATCAAAAAAATTACAAACAAATATTATATGTATATTTTCATAATACTTATTATTTTAGGTATTCCTTTTTTGTAATCATTTTCAATTACTTTTTTTTATTTTAATGTTGAATGTTCAATTACTTTATTGAATGTGCAAATACTATTTTTAACTCGATTAATAATTAACTGGCTAGTTAAATTTTTTTTATTAATTCGTGATTTATTACAATTCTTTATTTAAGGAGAAAATTTAATATACCTATGTAATTTTTTAAATAATACACAATTTTTTTATTCATGAATTTACGAATATTTTTTAACTAAATAAAATTTAAAGTTTTATTAATACTTGTTAAAGTATTTCGTAGTTTCAGTTATGATCTCATGTTTTTGTTTTGTTTATGTTATTTTTATGTAATTTCTTATGTTTAAATATGTTTACTGGAATAAAATGTTATGTTTTTATTAAAAGAAAATGTACTGTTTTTTTTTAATTGTACTGTTTTTTTTTGTTGATGTACTGTTTTACCAAATTTTAATTCTGGCAACCCTAATCAGAGGACACTTTATTTTATTATATTCGATTTTTGTTCTTTTCGTTTTTTGAATGTGTTGCGTGCATAACAATTATTTAATGCCTTATTTATCACTCCAAATATGTAAATAAGATACATATTTAGATCTGTTCGGAAATGTATCATGATTTGCATTATGCTCACAACTGGCCTTTTTCGATCGTCCAAATTGCTGCGTAAATTTTTTGATGGTAATGATGAGTGACGCTTAATAGAAAAATTACATTTTCGAATGTTAGACGTTTGCTGTGCTGCAAAATTGGACTTTTTCGAACATTATGCTTGTGCTGCAAAAGAAGTTGGCGCATCATGATGCATCATGATGCGAACAGACCCTTTATCTTATTTGGGCAATAAAAAAAGAATTTTTTAATTTGCCACTTTAAAAATTGCTAAAAGTGCCGCTTTAGTAAAGTTGCCGTACGCGGTTAAATATATTGTCAAAAATGGTTATTTCTTAAGGCACCATTTGGAGTTTAAGAATGTATCTAATGCTGGTTTTTAATTAATACCATTATTAATATAAAAATGTCCAAACGGTCTTAACATTTCTCTTAATTTTTGGATAATTTGATTTTATCCATTTGAATAAACTTTATTTCACTTCAAATAAACACAGATTAGTGTTTGGTTTCGCTCCGTTTTGGATATTATTACTATATCCATTTGGAGCGACACAAACAGATACAATAAAATTAACACCGCTCGGATAGACCCTATGTAACACCATTTCGGTGCTATAGTAACACCGTTTTTATTTTGGTGTAATTATCAGCCAAAAAGCAATTTACCAAGAGACGGATCGTAGAAAAGAGAGAAGAGCATCTTTAAAACATACACAACTCTGATAGTCTAGTTAGCCTCGCAATGCACAGCAGCACATGCAACGTAGATAAGCAAAAGAAATAAGCAAAAAACGGATTCAACTCCAACTCTACATTCTTATGTACATGACATTGCTGATGATATGGACATTGGTGGTATAACAGCCCCTCCACCTATTTTAACTTCTACTTCGAATACAGCAAACATATCGATTTCTGCTCCTTTGTTCTGCTCCATGTCTTATGCCTAAACTGTTTCTCTTTCACCAACTCTGGTCGATTCCCAGGTTGTGCTTCTTACTTCTCAGGTTTCTGTTCCACCTAAGCCAATCATTGCAATTCCACCAACTAAATCAATCTTTGTTTCTCGGTTAGCTGCGGATACAACAGAGGTTGATATTGATTTTTTCATTAAATCAAAGTTGAATTGTTCCTTGCATCTTTCGGTTCATAAATTCAAATGTAAAATGGATTACTTCTTTTAGATTAACAATTCCTGAAAATTTATTTAGTTCTATAGTTGATGTAAACTTTTGGCCGTCAGACACAATTGTACGAAACATAAACAGTTTTGATTTTGAATATAACATTTTAATTTTTACAGAGACTTGGCTTCACTCTAATATCTTAAATTCTGAAATAATGTGCAATAGATATCAAATATTTTGTAAAGATCGTCATGATTAGATGCTGTGGAGTTTTGATAGCTGTTCAAAACTCGCTTGTATCTGAAGAACTGACAATTCTTGACACCAGTGACATTGAGTTCATTTGTGTTGCAGTTAAATTAAATAATAGTATTATTTATGTTACCTGCTCTTACATTCCTCCTAAATGTGACTTAACAATGTATTTAAAACCATACAAAAAGCCATCGAAAAAGTGATTTTAACTTACCTTTTGTGACTTGGAGATCGTCTGACGATTCTTCTTCTTCTTCTTTCTTACTCCTGTTTCCAATAGTGATTGGATAAATGATTTCTTAGATAAGCTGTCTGATCTGTGTCTTCAACAAGTCAATGATATTTTAAATATAAACCACAGAACCCTAGACCTTGTATTTGTAGATAGATGCACTACTGTTAATCTCCATTGTTCGAACCTCGTATCTCTTTCAGAAGATGTACATCATCCAACTCTTGAAATAACAGTTTTACTCCCCCACGAAAAAGAAGATAAAGTAACTGCTGATGCGCGAAATAAAAAAGTTTATAATTTTAAGAAAACGGACTATGTAAAACTTAATTCCTTACTTTCGCAGACTGATTAGTCTTCAATTTTAACTAGCGGAACATCATATTCATATTATGACGTCGAATCTTCTGTACAGTTTTTCAACGATACTCTGCAAAAGTGTTTCTTATTGTCCGTCCCAAAAAAAAGGGTGTTTCTCCAATCCTTTAAATCCACCCTGGCTAACAAATAATCTAAAGGCACTTACAAATTTAAAAAATTGTTTATTTAAAAAATATAAAATATCTGGTTCTAGTTTAGACTTTGCTTCCTATTCTTCTTGTCGTTACAGATATCAACTATTAAATAAACAATGCTATTCTGCTTATATAATTAACATAAAATCTCAATTTAAAGATGATCCAAAACTTTTCTATAGTTTTGTTAACTCAAAACGTAAAGCCTCCAGTTTTCCACCCCTTATGAAATTCAATCAGGAAGAATCATCTTGTGACAATGTGATTTCTAACATATTTGCAAACTTCTTTAAATCAACTTACTCCGATATACCTTTTAATACTAGCACGGTGTATCCTTTTCCCCCGCCAGTTAACTCTTTTGAAACTCCTGTAATAGACCCAAATATTGTTATGTGTTATCTTCGACAAGTAAAATCTTCTTTTACGACCGGGCCTGATAAAATTCCAAGCTGTATTTTAAAGCAATGTAATACAAACCTGTATACTCCTCTAGCAAACATTTTTAATATTTCCTTGCATAGTGGTTATTTTCCTATTATATGGAATGATTCTTATATTATATCCCTTCATAAATCTGGCTCAAAGATAGATGTTTCTAACTATCGAGGAATTGCAAAGTTAAGTGCAATCCCTAAGTAATTTGAGAAAATCATAACTGATCAATTAACCCACTCCGTGTCTTTCACCATTTCTGTCTCTCAACATGGATTTCTGAAGGGTAGGTCCACTACAACAAACTTCTTAGAGTTTACTACGCGTGTTATAAATGGTTTTACTTTGGAACTGCAGACTGATGTTATACAGTGTTAATCATAATCTTCTTTTGAAAAAACTCCACCTTATTGGGTTTCCTGTCACATTATTAAATTGGATAAATTCGTATTTATCTAGACGTACTCAAAAGGTTTTATATAAGAATTCTCTTTCAAAAAGTATTTCGGTCACTTCTGGCGTTCCTCAGGCAGTCATCTTGGACCGATTTTGTTTTTACTATTCATTAATGATCTTTCTTCGGTAGTAAAACACTGTAACGTCTTAATGTACGCTGACGACGTGAAACTTTTTCTTTGTTACAAATCACCCGAAGAACGACATCTTTTATATATAAAATATATTAAATCTTAATTAGCTAATTAATTAATAAGCTTAAGCTAATAACATAAATTACACTATAAATAACACTAACTTAGAAATAGTTTCCAGTTTTCTCGATCTTGGTGTTATTATGGATTCAAAACTTTGCTTCAATCTCCACGTTAATATGCTGATAAATAAGGCAAGAGGAGTCCTTGGTTTCATTAAAAGATGGGCTAAAGAATTCAGTGATCCCTTTACTACTAAATTATTATATACTTCTCTCGTAAGGCCAATTCTTGAATATGCATGAGTTATATGGAACCCACAATATAATGTCTTCATTGACGCCATAGAATCCGTTCATAAACAGTTTTTACTTTTTGCTCTACGTCATAGTCATTGGAACCCTAATATTATTCTTCCATCGTATGAAATACGCCTTAAAATTATTTTACTACCTTCCCTAAGAAGCAGAAGAATGATGCTTAACGTCATGTTTCTGTATAAATTACTTCGTGGCGAGATTAATTCGGAATATCTCATCTCAGCTCTAAATTTTAACATCCCAAGGAGAGGAACTAGACATTTTCTGTTTTTCAAGTTGAGTCAGTGCAATTCTAATTACGCTCTTCATGAACCTCTACGATGTGTGTGCAGTGATTTCAATGATAACTTCAACATGATTAATTTTTCTGATTCGGTAGACGTCTTAAAACGGAAAATTATATTACATAATAATTATTTAATATTCTATTATACCTAACGCAGTTTTATAACAATGTAATATTCGGTAATTGAGATTGTTCTGTTTCTCCTTTTTGTCTCGATATTATGTTTTATTAAGTAAGCACCATTAAATATGAATCGTTTTTAAAACTTACTTTTTAATTATTCAATATTTTAATTTTAAATCGAATTGTGATTTACGTACTCACGTGGTTTCTTGATTTGAAATTAGACTGAAATCACACGTTGGCCCAAATGCATATCCAACTAATTGGGATTTTGATTTGGCGGATATGAGATTTATCTCATTTCCACGTAGGTCCTTGGGTTGGACAATGGCCGCAAACCAGTTAAAATGAGTTTAGTGTTTTGGATTGTTTTTGAAATCAGGATTGTTTTTCGGGTACCTTAAATTGATAATCACTATTATTTAATTCGATGTTGCTTATTTATATGGAATTAAATTTGCTTATTTAAATGGAATGAACAGCCGTATGCAATAGATTTTCTTAAACAAACGTTCAACGCTTGTTTAGTTATGCAGTGTTTAAGGCTTTATGCATCCTCTACGCAACCTTGCTGAAATTGTTATCCATAAACATTTTTTTATTCATTGCTTAATTTTGTAAGGTTTGTGACTAAACAATCGAAACTCTTTTACAAAAACGAAGAATTCTTGTATTTACATTTGCAAATCTGTTACTGAAAAAAGTATACAAAGGTCGAAAATGGAGCTTGTCTATGATATAAATATCATATACATCAACCTTAATCGAAAAGACGATAAAAAATTTTAGGTTAAGTTTACGCAGCCTTTAAATGCAAATTTCGGCGTTTAAGTTACGCAGATCTTAAACTAGCCGGAAAAACATTTACGAATAACGAACAATATGTTGTTGAAAGCTGTTTTAAAGCTACGCAGCCTCTAAAATGAGCTTATTAATTAGGCTGTTAATTTTTAAATTCCGCTGAAAAGCCAATTAATGTGCTTAGTGGAAAATCCTAATTGCCAATAGGGGGTATGTTTAGTACGTAGGTACATTCTGTCTGTCCCGTCTGATCCGGGCCGGATCTTGAATGTTAATCGTGCATGCGTATAGGTCGGGTATACGTATCTTTGGAAGATTCATACCTCCGGGCGAATAAAAAACAAAAAAATGCTGATTATGCAAAACATACACCCAAAAAAATACGGAGTAAATGAAGCAATATTCGGGGTCAATTTAATTCTTTTCGTGTATGGTATTTTGCCAAAGCGGTAAAATTTTAAATTAACTCTGTTTATGCGTTTAAATTACTCCGAAAATTTAGTTTGTTTGAGAAGTCGTGCTGACTCCGTTTTAAGTTATATCAAGTTTTACGGTCTTGTATTGAAAACTTTTAAATTTGGTTTTTACTCAAAAAAAAAAACTTGATCCAACTTATTCAAATGCAGCAATCAACCTACAAAAGAGTCATATTAAGAACTCGTTATTTCGTTTATGTTTTCTGCTGGTCATCTGTGATAAGGATGCCGATGTTTTCTTTTTCAATTTTTTCTAAATAATTTATTGTTAAATCTGGAAGAATTAAAAATTTTACTTTATTTTGATTTCAGTAAGGCGAATATTTATTTACCTCTTCATCGCTTTCCCAAGAAGTTATTCAATGTTTTCTTCATCTTCACCCGGTTCAATGGAGTAAATGCCTTCTCCATACTTACAACGTTCCACGGTTGAGCAATCTTCAAAGTCTATAATTTGCACCGTTTTCCATTGCACAAAATATTTGAATATCTTTATACAGAAATTTTTACTTATTAAAGTTTTTTCCTAAATGACCTCTATGTTTATTATGTTGACTTTATATGATTTAAATACAAATTCTAAATGTTTGATAGTTTAAATCATACTTGATTTTAAATACAAATTCTAGTTGTTTGACAGTTTAAAATCGTTTATCGAGCTTAAGGTCAAAGTTAGAAACAATTAATTGTTCTAACGAATTTTTCTAAAGAAACAACAACAACAACAAAGTTTTTTCAATATGAAAGGAAAAAAACCACTAGCAAATTGATTTTATTGTACAATTTCTGCGTGCTAAACGCGTCATCAGAAATCTTTGTGATTGCCCGTGCAAGCGCGTAGACGCACTGCACCATCGGGGCGATGAGATTTTGAAGCTTCAATTTCTCATTTTTTCCCTTAATTTCATAATGCCACATTTGTTGTTGTATTTCTGTTTTACTTTAGTTTCTATGCCTATATTATATGTAGTCCAACAGCCTGCTGGAATTCTGCACTAACAAAGCATGTTTACTGAAGTTGTTTTTTTTTTAGAATTTTTGCTGATTTTGTTTTTCAGCTGTTTCCGTTTGGTCGAGCTCTACCATTTGATTAAAGTTTTTTCCTAAATGACCTCTATGTTTATTATGTTGACTTTATATGATTTAAATACAAATTCTAAATGTTTGATAGTTTAAATCATACTTGATTTTAAATACAAATTCTAGTTGTTTGACAGTTTAAAATCGTTTATCGAGCTTAAGGTCAAAGTTAGAAACAATTAATTGTTCTAACGAATTTTTCTAAAGAAACAACAACAACAACAAAGTTTTTTCAATATGAAAGGAAAAAAAAACCACTAGCAAATTGATTTTATTGTACAATTTCTGCGTGCTAAACGCGTCATCAGAAATCTTTGTGATTGCCCGTGCAAGCGCGTAGACGCACTGCACCATCGGGGCGATGAGATTTTGAAGCTTCAATTTCTCATTTTTTCCCTTAATTTCATAATGCCACATTTGTTGTTGTATTTCTGTTTTACTTTAGTTTCTATGCCTATATTATATGTAGTCCAACAGCCTGCTGGAATTCTGCACTAACAAAGCATGTTTACTGAAGTTGTTTTTTTTTAGAATTTTTGCTGATTTTGTTTTTCAGCTGTTTCCGTTTGGTCGAGCTCTACCATTTGATTAAAGTTTTTTCCTAAATGACCTCTATGTTTATTATGTTGACTTTATATGATTTAAATACAAATTCTAAATGTTTGATAGTTTAAATCATACTTGATTTTAAATACAAATTCTAGTTGTTTGACAGTTTAAAATCGTTTATCGAGCTTAAGGTCAAAGTTAGAAACAATTAATTGTTCTAACGAATTTTTCTAAAGAAACAACAACAACAACAAAGTTTTTTCAATATGAAAGGAAAAAAAACCACTAGCAAATTGATTTTATTGTACAATTTCTGCGTGCTAAACGCGTCATCAGAAATCTTTGTGATTGCCCGTGCAAGCGCGTAGACGCACTGCACCATCGGGGCGATGAGATTTTGAAGCTTCAATTTCTCATTTTTTCCCTTAATTTCATAATGCCACATTTGTTGTTGTATTTCTGTTTTACTTTATATAGGCATAGAAACTAAAGTAAAACAGAAATACAACAACAAATGTGGCATTATGAAATTAAGGGAAAAAATGAGAAATTGAAGCTTCAAAATCTCATCGCCCCGATGGTGCAGTGCGTCTACGCGCTTGCACGGGCAATCACAAAGATTTCTGATGACGCGTTTAGCACGCAGAAATTGTACAATAAAATCAATTTGCTAGTGGTTTTTTTCCTTTCATATTGAAAAAACTTTGTTGTTGTTGTTGTTTCTTTAGAAAAATTCGTTAGAACAATTAATTGTTTCTAACTTTGACCTTAAGCTCGATAAACGATTTTAAACTGTCAAACAACTAGAATTTGTATTTAAAATCAAGTATGATTTAAACTATCAAACATTTAGAATTTGTATTTAAATCATATAAAGTCAACATAATAAACATAGAGGTCATTTAGGAAAAAACTTTAATCAAATGGTAGAGCTCGACCAAACGGAAACAGCTGAAAAACAAAATCAGCAAAAATTCTAAAAAAAAAAACAACTTCAGTAAACATGCTTTGTTAGTGCAGAATTCCAGCAGGCTGTTGGACTACATATAATATAGGCATAGAAACTAAAGTAAAACAGAAATACAACAACAAATGTGGCATTATGAAATTAAGGGAAAAAATGAGAAATTGAAGCTTCAAAATCTCATCGCCCCGATGGTGCAGTGCGTCTACGCGCTTGCACGGGCAATCACAAAGATTTCTGATGACGCGTTTAGCACGCAGAAATTGTACAATAAAATCAATTTGCTAGTGGTTTTTTTCCTTTCATATTGAAAAAACTTTGTTGTTGTTGTTGTTTCTTTAGAAAAATTCGTTAGAACAATTAATTGTTTCTAACTTTGACCTTAAGCTCGATAAACGATTTTAAACTGTCAAACAACTAGAATTTGTATTTAAAATCAAGTATGATTTAAACTATCAAACATTTAGAATTTGTATTTAAATCATATAAAGTCAACATAATAAACATAGAGGTCATTTAGGAAAAAACTTTAATCAAATGGTAGAGCTCGACCAAACGGAAACAGCTGAAAAACAAAATCAGCAAAAATTCTAAAAAAAAACAACTTCAGTAAACATGCTTTGTTAGTGCAGAATTCCAGCAGGCTGTTGGACTACATATAATATAGGCATAGAAACTAAAGTAAAACAGAAATACAACAACAAATGTGGCATTATGAAATTAAGGGAAAAAATGAGAAATTGAAGCTTCAAAATCTCATCGCCCCGATGGTGCAGTGCGTCTACGCGCTTGCACGGGCAATCACAAAGATTTCTGATGACGCGTTTAGCACGCAGAAATTGTACAATAAAATCAATTTGCTAGTGGTTTTTTTCCTTTCATATTGAAAAAACTTTGTTGTTGTTGTTGTTTCTTTAGAAAAATTCGTTAGAACAATTAATTGTTTCTAACTTTGACCTTAAGCTCGATAAACGATTTTAAACTGTCAAACAACTAGAATTTGTATTTAAAATCAAGTATGATTTAAACTATCAAACATTTAGAATTTGTATTTAAATCATATAAAGTCAACATTTTTACTTATTTTTAACTTTTAAGCTTCAATTGCGCTCAACTGTCAAAAATCGTTTGAAATCTTAGCCGAAAAAAGTGTTTAATTTTTTTAGTTAAAGTTTTTTCTAAATTAATTTTTTTAGTTTTAAGGGAAATTTTTAAAAATAGGGATTTTTTTATATATAATATATCTGCAAAAAGAGATAAATATTTGCATTGATTTTACAATAGTTTGCTGTAGTTTGGTTCGTTGAATGAGGGGAAAGATATTTTTATAACATCTATCAAAATGTAGTCAGGATCAACAGCGTGATCGCTAGGGTTATGAGAGTTGTTGCAGTGGGGAAGGTTATGTTTCAACGCGTTTTCTCAAAACCTTGAAAATAATCTCTTGAAAAAGAGTTCAAATATCCACCAAAAATTTAAAGATTAAATAAATAATGAAAAATTAATAATAGCATATTTTAATTACTATATATTTTTAATTCTAAATAATTAATTTTTTATAGTTATATTAATACTATATTTGGTGTAAATGCAATAAATAATTCATTAATATATTTGGCGTTAAGCTTTTCAGATAATCTCCAGCTGAGATCCAGCTGAGTGAACACCGTAAATAATATTAATCGATAAAGTCATTATATATCAATTTCTTTTTTATTTTCTACAAAAATTAAAATCGTAGAATGTGGCATTTTTTTGTGCATTCTAACAAGCAATCGATGATCAAAATCCGTTATCATTTTGTTAAATGGCAGCAGTTTGTATGCTGCGAATGCATTTAAGAAAAATCAGTCACTGGTATTTTAAAAAACATATTAAAACTACTGCCCCTTTCCCAATTTTTAATTGATTTCAGTTATCTTAGAATTTTTGGAAAGGTATTTTATTTAATCGGTTAGTGTAAAAACAATCAATGATTTTTGTTGGTTCCTTTATTTAAAAACATAAAGAAACACTAACATGTGTGCAAAATTTATGAAAAATTTACTTCTCCATTGCGATAAACACACTTTGTATATTTTTAAAAAATCTTTTAGCAAACATTTTACGTTTTATTTCATTGAACAAAAGTGCAATTTGATTTTAAATTCTATCAACCTAAAAATATGTAAAAAATTGTTAAAAGTCGTAATATCAGAAATCCTACTTCTTAACTTGAAAATGTTCTTTAAAAAATTTTGATGGACCTCTCAGGACTAGTCGCGATATAAGCACAAGATGTTTCTCTCTCGGAATTTTTAAGAATATTCACATATACACACCTACACTCATTCTGTCATCCTTCTTTGGGTCACCATACAAAAAACACAAAAAATTTACAATATCATTACTCGTGAACACAAAAACGTTACGAGACTCGAAAAATTTTACCCTCAATATCAAATCGCCGCATAAGTGGCTTCACTTCAATAAAGATCCCTTTTTTATCATTGTGCTACATTTAATTTTTACAGCACGCTTGATTTGCATGTTAAAATATTTGAGTACTTTCTCTTAATTCAAAGTAAAACGAGCCAACGGAAATATTTGCTCGAGCAAACTCTGTTGTGCCATGGTTATGCTAGCCAAACATGTTCGGTGTTCATTTTTGTTAATTTGTTCTCTTCGCTGAAATGTTTGTTTGGTGGTTATGCTATGATTGGTGGCACAGTTGCATTACATGATAATAGTATGTCAAAACACAGAAAAGCACAACCCTAATTTGCATTTTTGTACTTAAAATTAACGAATTAAAATATACGAACTGATATTACTTGCTCTGAATTTGTATTGTAATATCTTAAACAAAATGGTTTGCATATATCTGACATGCTAGCTAGCTGTTTATGTTAAGGGTTACTTGAAGACACAATCAACTTCACTTTTTAATACTTTTACCTCCTTTTTTGATGCTATTATTCAAAATGACTACAGCCAACACTGGAAAGTTCGGCATGTTTGGCGTTTCAATCAGCAATCAAAATGTTCGGTCCGAGAGCGAGAAAATGAATATGAGAAAAAGTTCATTTCTTCATTTTATACGTGAAACAATAACAACAAAAAATGTTCGGCAATCATGTTTGGCTAGCATAACCACGGCATTACGTGCTTAACATAACTCTGTTTCAGCTTTAAAATACAAAGTATGATCTTCGTACCTCTACGAATGGGTGACAATCTTGACGCGATGTAGAGGCTTAAGTTGTAAAGACACAATGGCTATTGAGTTAGGCTTTGTGGAGCAACGAACTAAAAGTCACCCCCCATTTCTAAGGTTGTAGACGCCATGCCGAGGGAGATAGCACCGATGGTGCAGGGTATTAGATCGCGAATGGTGTCTCCTCAGGGCAGCCCACTCCCTGTTGTATACTAGTAGGGTAGGGCGGATAATGGGGATCTCTGTCCGTCCGGTCCGTATATTTCTCCCCAACTCGTGGGATTTTTATGGAAAATAAAAACAAAAAAAAAGGAAGGGTGCGCTGAGGTAACGAGTCCTGAAGCGGTGGAGTCCCAAAAGGATTTAATCGTGGAAGGGTGCCGGAAGCCGCAAGGTGACCTGCCGGGCCTGGTGGACGATAAAACTCCGAAAGGAGTGGAATTGTCAGCCAGTCCCGTCGGAGCTTCAGCGATAGGGAACGACGCTGATTCCGAGGCAAAGCGACTCCGTGTTAGGGAGAAGCAGAAGCGGAGGAGGAAGCGAAAGAGGGCGGGCACAACCGCTGGGGAGAATGCTTTGGAGTCCCCCGTCAGTAAAATGGCGGACCAATTCCAAAGCATGTCATGCGATGAGTCCACCCCGGAGACGAACGAGCGGAAAAGATTCAGGGAGCAGCCTGGACCTTTCGGCGAAGTCGTTACAGGGACGATTCGAACCGGTGAGTCGGAAGGTGGACAGCTTACGGCTGTTAGCTCTTCGGCTAAGGATGGGGAAGGTGGACATCCTGTAAAGGTTGATAGCCTTCCACATAAAGGAAGGACGATGGGAGCTGGTGGACGACCCTCAAAAGTCGATAGCCAGGGCAAATCGTGGAGGGCTGATAGCCAGAAACCGAGCGGTAGTAAAACTTTGCCAAAACAAAGGGTTGCGGACGCGAAGTCGAAGGCTTTAGCTGGAGGAAGATCAAACCAGGTAGGGGTTATTGGAAGCTGCCGGACATCCTATGCTATGGTAGCAGAAAAAGACCTCTTAATGGGCATCGTAGATTGCTCCATCGATGGTCAGTTGGGAGAGTCTCAGTTAGCGGTCTTTAAATCCGCTCTCTTGGAGTCTCTCGACACCATCGATGAGAGTGATGGCGATGTAGGTTTTGTGGGCAATGCAAACTTGGAGGATGGAATAATTGTACTTAAGTGCAAGAACCCATCATCCAAGGTATGGCTGTGCCGAAACGTGACAAAGCTCAAGAACTTATGGGAAGGGGCTGAGTTGCGTGGTGCCGGAAGGATGAGATGGAGGCAATCAGGTTGGCAGGAGGGAAACTCAACTGCGGCCTTGATCAAGCTCTCATCAAATTCGAAAAGGATGCAAGGTGAGTGCGATGGAACCCCTGGTACGGGGCTGGTGGGGAATCCTGCAAGGGAAGAACCACCAGGGCGGGTGGTGGGCCCGTACCAGGAAAACCTCATTGTGTGTCAACTCAATCTACACCATAGTAGGGCAGCATCAGCAATGATGATGCGTTGCATGGAGGAGGATGGAATTGACATAGCAATGCTTCAGGAACCTTGGATTCTTCACAATAGAATTAAAGGTCTCTCAGAGCGAAAGGCCACGCTGTACCAACCAGTAACAGATGGCAGACGACGGACTTGTATCTTGGTGAGACATGGTATACTAGCGGTACATATGCCACACCTATGTTCCCCGGATCTCACCGTTGTGAGAATTGGGGATGGTACAGGTGCTTGTATGGTAGCTTCAGCGTATCTTCCCTACGACTCTCCAGACCAACCACCTTCAAAAGAGGTGGAGAATCTGGTAAAGTACTTTGAGGAAAGGAACATTGGAGTGATGATAGGATGTGATGCTAATGCGCACAATACTGCGTGGGGTAGCACCAACAACAACGACAGAGGAGAGCAATTGCTTGAGTTTGTGGAGAGGTACAATCTGTTGGTAGCAAATAGAGGAGCACAACCGACTTTCGTTGATGCGAGGCGAGCGGAAGTGATTGATGTAAATCTCATCTGCAGGAAGATTCTGAACAGAATAAAAAATTGGAGGGTCGTGGATAGGCTAACCATGTCGGACCACAGATCCATACAGTTTGAATTCAAGTACGGAATCCGACGCCAGCGGAATCGCAGGAAGGTCAGGATTCCCAAGAATACAGATCCTGCGAAATATAAGGCGAAGTTGAGGGAAACACTGACCCAAAAAGCGATAAAAGTACCAGGGAATACGGCGGCAGTAGAAAGTCATGTCAAACACCTTAGCTCGGCCATGGTCGAAGCCTACGAGGTGGCATGCCCAATACTTTCAGTAGACGAAGGTGATCCAACGCCATGGTGGTGCACGGAAATCGAATCTCTGAAGAAGAAGGTTAGGAAGGCCTTCAACCTGCACATGAGAGGGGGAACCCCAGAAACATGGGCAAATTACAAGGCACGGAAAAGGGAACTGAAGTACCTCATACGACAACGGAAAAGGCAGTCGTGGAGAGACTTCTGTTCTGGGATGGAAACTATATCAGAAGCATGTAGGCTTCAGAAAATGGTTTCAAAAGACCCATTCTCCAAAGTGGGACTGATCCGAAAGAAGGATGGAACCATGGCAGAGAACCTAGAGGAGTCCGTGGAAGTTCTGATGGAGGTGCACTTTCCTGGAAGTTTTAAGTCTGATGACCCGTGGACACCCTTGAAGAAAGGAATGCACAGGGTTGACAGGCTGGAAGCCGAAAGGATGATCACTATGGACGGGGTGAGGAGTGCTATACGCTCATTTGCTCCGTACAAAACATCAGGGATGGACGGTATATTCCCTGCTATGATGCAGTGGGGGGAAGATCTCATTGCACCTAGGCTGTGGGGTACATTCGTTACTTGCCTAGCGACTGGGTATGTTCCGAGAGTCTGGAGAGAGGCGAAAGTTGTCTTTCTTCCGAAGCCTGGAAAAAAAGATTATGCGGAGGCAAAGTCGTTCAGACCGATCAGCCTAACATCTTTTCTCCTGAAAACGATGGAAAGAGTGATGGTTGACTGTCTTGAGAGCACCTCGCTGACGCAAAATCCTCTGAGTAGATGCCAACATGCATATAGAGCAGGTAGGTCTACGGAGAGTGCTCTTCACGAATTGGTAAGAGTGACTGAAAAGGAGGTATTTTCAGGAGGCATTGCGATGGCCACATTTATGGACATCGAGGGTGCTTTCGACAAAATATGCTTTGGAAGGCTGCGGCAAGCCCTGACAGAACGCAATGTAAGCCCAATGATAGCAAATTGGGTGGACAATATGCTCAAACACAGGGCTGTCAACATGCAGAATGGTAGAGTAAAGACTAGAGGTAGAGTAAGTAGAGGATGTCCCCAGGGCGGGGTGTTATCGCCAACCCTGTGGAACATAACTGTGGACTCACTACTGGTTAGACTGGATGAATCGGGCATACACACGATAGGGTATGCAGATGACATTGCGTTGGTGGTCCGCGGCAAGTTCATTGACACCATCTCTGACATCATGAAGGGAGCACTCCGAATGGTGGAGGAGTGGTGTCGAGAACAAGGCCTTACCGTAAACGCAGGCAAGTCAGACAATATTCTCTTTACTAGAAAGAGGGTAGGCCTGAGTACAGAACCACTCAGACTTTTTGGAGCTGAAATCAACATGTCCACGAAAGTTAAATATCTAGGGGTAACCCTTGATAGCAAACTGAACTGGAACGAGCATGTAGAAGATAGGATTCAAAGAGCCAAGAGGGTTCTGTTCCAGTGCAGACGCGTTTGTGGTCTCAAATGGGGGCTAAACCCAGAGGCTATGAAATGGGTTTACACTATAATGGTTAGACCTGTCATCACGTACGCTTCGGTGATTTGGTGGACAAAAGTCAGCCAAAAAACCATTAAGAAGAGACTGGACAGAGTCCAACGGCTGGCGTGTGTTGGAATAACAGGTGCAATACGCACCACTCCAACAAGCGCAATGGAGGTTCTGTTAGGTATGCTGCCGTTGGATTTAGAAATAAAGAAAACAGCGGCGCTGTCAGCCCTCAGGATGTTGCGAAATGCTACGTGGCATGGGGCAACGGCCCTGCATGGTCATATTCGCATCCTTGATATTGTACAGAGAAATGTCAGGGAGACGTTTATGCCTATGGATGGAAGGCAGAGAGTAAAAATAACAGAAAAATGTTATAAAACTCTTATAACGGATGGAGCCGTTTGTGAAGAAATCGCTGGTAGCGATATCAGTATATTCACAGACGGCTCTCTGATGAATGGCCGGGCCGGGGCAGGCGTGTACTCAAAAGAGTTAAGCCTATCCTGTGTACTGAGGTTGGGGAGGTTTGTGTCTGTATACCAGGCAGAAATGTTTGGCGTAGTGCATGCGCTGGACCACCTGATAGATGGCCGGATCAGTGGCAAGAAAATTGTCATCGCTCTCGACAATCAGTCTGTGATTAGGTGTATGCAACGGACAGACATCACTTCCAGGTTGGCCATAGAATGTCTTACAAAACTCAATAGGTGCGCCCAGACAAATGAGCTTACACTTATGTGGGTGAGAGGACACTCTGGCATAGAACAGAATGAAGAAGCTGATTCTTTAGCAAGAACAGGATCAGCAGAAGAATTCTGTGGACCAGAACCACGTATCGCCATAGGCGACAATATGGTGGCAGGCCTTATTAAACAATGGACGGACTCGGAACACAGTAAAAGGTGGGAAGAAGCTGTTAACTGCAGGCAATCAAAGGCGGCCGTGAAGTGGTCTCGTAGTGAGGCAGCAAAAGTTATCCGATACAATCGAAGGACTTTAAGCTGGCTTACTGCACTGGTCACAGGACACGGTCCCTTCATGTACCATCTCGGGAAGATGACTCTGACCGAGGACGATGCGTGTAGGTTATGCCTAGAGGAGCCGGAAACAGCAGCACACATTCTGTGCCAGTGTCCGGCGCTGGCAAGCATAAGATTGACCACTCTGGGACGCCCATTTATTGGCGAAGCCGAGATTGGTCAACTAACCTATAAGGATATGCTTGAGGTGACAAAGGATGCTTACACGAGGAGCATGCTCACGTACGAGTACTCCGAGCAGTAGTACCCTTTGTCCAATAGGGGACGAAAAGGGACCCACTGTGGTCTGCTTCGGCTAATCCCCAACTTATTATATATATGATCTTCGTAGATGGTTGCAATAAGTTTAAGGAGTTAAAAGAAAAAATTTTCGGAGAAGATGCAGAGTTAATTTGAAAATGGTTGAAATTTAAGTTAAGCTTTGGCAATTAATTGTTTCAAGCAGAAAAAGCTTTATATTAACAAAAAAAATATTAATACAATTTATTTTGAGTTCAACTGCAACAAAAGTTTTTTAACTTCTCAAAAACTCTTTTAACTCACGAAAAAACTTGGGTTAACTCCGCATATTTTTTTCGGTGTAGTCACATAGCCAAAATAAAACAATAAAAATAAGAATAAAACAATTTTATTTTAAGAAATTAACCGCACTAGGTCAAACTATTTTACATCTGTGTTGCCAAAACGTCAAATGCATAGAACAATACCTACACAGAAATCAAAATGAAATAGATATCTTATGTTTATCTATGTATTCAGAGATGCATTTCTGTTTTTATCTGCGCATTGCCATGTGTTGCCATGTTGTGCATAATCAGATACACGCAAATCCCATTAAACAGATATCAATTTGTTAAGCCTTGCACTGCTATGCCATGCGAGGCTAAATTGACCACTTGTTTTTCAACTTCATATCGTTCAGATGAGCTTATTAAAAAATGTCTGAAATCATAAAGAACATGAAACATTGGGTTGGTCACAGCTAAATCACTCAAGACTACTAAAGATTGACTTATTACAAAGTTGTTGTTGTTGTTGCCATCCTTCATAAATTACTTGACCTTAAGCTCCAAATTTTAACCTTAACAATTCTTTTTGTTTGGTATTGTATTCGAATTTAAGTGTTTTCTGAACGATTTCAATATCACATAAATACATATTTCTTATTTAGTGAAATTATTAAGCACATATCACTTGATCATCATTTTACCTTTATAGCTAATAAATCCTTTTAAATATAATCAGCTGTATAATAAAGTTCAAGAATATTTTGTAAAATTTGTATGCAAATTTGTTCATCAATATCGGGAGTCCAGCCACAGGATTTGTTCTAGGGGGGAAAAAGGCATAAAGGAATCTAAAATGAGCATAAACAGAATTTATCCTTATAAAATGTTATTTACTACGATTGTTGGTACTCATTTTGTAATCATGATACGCACACCAGGCCTGTAGACAAGGGGGATTTTAGGGGTTAACCCCCCGCCCCCCTTAGGGTCTAGAATGTATAAAAATCTCACATATTAGCATTAAGGCAACTACAACGCAACAGCGTAAAAAGTTGCAAACCACTTCAATTTGTGAATTGAGACCTATGCTTTCAGATCATTAATAATTTAAGGACTTTGGCATAGAGTGCTATTTTATGTTCGGGTAGGGTTACGATGGTGCAGCTGACATAGTTGGTACACCACAGGGAGCACAAGCGTATGTAGAGGAAGAAGAAACAATAAAATATACATAAGAAGTTTTCAAAGAAATAATTAATTCACTAACACGTAAGTGCCCTATGTCGGGCTCAATACGTTGTCATATTCTTCGTCGGTTTCTCATTGTAGTAATGAGGATTCATTGAGGACTTTCATTCATTGAATAATCAGTTTCTTACCTTAAAGGGAACTTGTAATTGGGTTTTTAAAAAAAATTTGATAACACCGTTTGATTTAATATTGTACAAAAACTAAAACCTTGTATGGAAATAAGTCCTTTTTGTTCATACATCTTCAAAAGCAATTTTTCAGTCACATTTAACCAGTTTCGAACAGAAACAAAAACTTTTGGGCACAAAATATTGGAAAAATTTACAGATTTTCTAATTTTTTTTTTTTTTGTATTAAGTGTTCTCAAATTTCTCAAATTTGGATTTTAACAATTTTTTTTATTGAAACAAGAAATAAAATAACATTTTTCGAAAAGTAAAATATTACAACTCTGGTACTTTTAATCCGATTTTTATGTTTGTTAACTAATTTTAAAGAACAATTACTTGCCCGTGGCTAAAAAATCTAACCCTTCTGGACTTAATGATTTTAGGCCAATAAGTATATTGTCCTCTTTATCTAAGGTATTTGAAAAACTTATTAGTCTCCAAATTAATTATTTTTTGGTCAGGAATAATCTCTTGTCTCCTTATCAATCTGGTTTTCGGCGGGGGCATGGGTGTGCTTCGGCCGTTGTTAAGGTCTTTGATGATATAAGACCTCAATTTGATGCAGGGTTATTGTTCTTACTTTGCCTACTTGATTTTTCTAAGGCTTTTGACAAAGTTAATCACTCATTTCTATGCCAAAAACTTAGGTATATGTTTGGGTTTTCTTTTAGTGCAGTTAATTTAATTTCCAGTTATTTGTCAAATAGATCTCAAAGAGTTAAAGTTGGCCACAACTTTTCCCACCATAAGCTCGTCTTAAGCGGTGTTCCACAAGGCTCGATTCTAGGTCCGCTTCTTTTCTCAATTTTTATTAATGACATCTTTTCTGTCTGCAAACATGCTTCTCTTCATGCCTAAGCAGACGATATCCAACTTTATCTCTCTGGTAGAATTGAATGCTTGAATGAATTCTCTGGTAGATTGAATGAAGATCTTAGTAACATACTTCAATGGGCTTGTTGTAATGGTCTTCAATTAAATGCTGCTAAATCGTATGTTCTACCAATATGTAAAAATAAAACTATGTTAAATGCTGTTCCTGAATTATATATTGGTACAAACAAGCTTAATATTGTTACGAAAATTGTAAACCTTGGTTTTTGTATGAATTCGTTCCTTTCTTGTACTGATCATGTTAATAATGTTGTCCAAAAAGTTTATTATATCCTACGTAACTTGAGAATGTCCGCCAACTTATGCACTATTGAATTAAAAAAATTACTAGTCCAGCAACTTATCATGCCCGTCATAACATACTCTGATATAGTTTACAGTAAACTTGATTCATCGTCTCTGCTGAAACTTAATGTTGCTTTTAATTATGCCACACGTTTTGTGTATGGGTTAAACAAGTTTGACCATATTTCTAGCTTTAGAAATGCAATACTTGGTTGTAGTTTGAATGATTATTTCCACGCTAGAAATTGTATTTACATCCATAAAATCATTCATATAAAACACCTCATTATCTCTACGAAAAACTGCAATTTAGCTTATCTAGGAGATTAACTTCCTAATTATCCCCAGACATAGCTCTCTAATCAGTTCAAATATCTTTTTCATTAATGCTGTAAGACTGTGGAATGCATTGCCTCGTAGAATAAGAGAAATCTCGAGGAGGGAAACTTTTAGGCAATCAATTTTTTCTCACTTTTCTACTACTTAATCTTATCTTATTTTTATTCTCTAAAATTTATTATTTCTTACTTAGTATTTTTAAGGTAATTAAATGGATTTTACCATTTTTTCATGTTTTATTATTGATGTTCACTATTTATGTTTTACTAATCTTAAGAAAAAAATAATTTGTTGTTATCTCTAATTAATTCAATATTGTTAGAATTTATTTTTCATTGTTCTGTAAAAGAACTTAGTTTCTTATTTGTACTCAATTATTTTCTATTTTCTATTAATAAAAAAATTTTCATTTTCAATTTTCATTTTCGAATTACATTAAAAACGAAAGGCTTACCTGTTTTTTTAAAAAATTTACTTTAAGAGATGTTGTGAACTCTTGTAAAACGCTTCTCCATTTATTGATCTCTTGAGCTAGTTTTAAAAGTAGATCAATGGACACGAAACTGTATATATTTTATTTTTATATCAAATCGACTATTTTTAATCTATGGCGTCAACAATTTGGTCTATGGGGGAGCAAACATTTAATATACATAAAAACATACCTTTTGATTTATCGTTATCAAAAACTATAATACTTTTTTTTTATTCAAAACGTATGAATAAATAAATAAAGAGGTACATGTATTTTAGATTTGTTTTGAGTTTGATACATTTTCTTAACATATTCCAGAACCTCCCTGCCAGGGTTGGCCAGTATGATTACTTTCGTGTAATGATTACACAAAAATTACTGATTACAATTAATCATACACATATTTATTTTTCAATCATTTTCCAGTAATGAATGAGTTATTTTGATCAAGAAATTTATCAGTAATCAGGCTTAACCAATCGTTGATTGCAGATTTCTTTAACTAATATATTAGGGGTATTCACGATTCAGTGCACTTGCCTGTGCAGATGAGGACTTGAGGACTTGTGCAGTTGTGCAGTTTGGTTTTCGTGAACACACCACTATCACCAATGCAAAGCTGTCAACATTTTTCAATGCACACAAGTGCACAACCGCTCAAGACCTCAAGTTCTCAAGTTGAAGGTAATAGTAGAAAAGCACTTGTGCAGATTTTTGACGTACGTATTATTGTTTTATATCTGTTTTTATACATGTGGTTCAACTCTAAAAACTGAGACAAGTAAAATACAGAAAAGGTTTCTGAGCACAATTGTTACACTTCTTTAACAAAACCAATCTAACAAACATTAACATCACTTAAATAGCTGCTGAAGAAAATATTATAGTTATAGTAAACCATAGCAATTACTAAAATAATAAAATTACATACTTGTAATATCTCCGTAAATGAAAACTTCAACATACTCGATCAAATGCAATCTAAAGACTGACTGCCACTTAAATTCTTTATTTTCTTTTTATCATTCTTTTACTTGTCCCAAACATGTTCAGTGTTGTTAACGTACAATAATATAAATGTATTCAGTAGTGTTGTTAACTTACAAAATCGTAGATTAATGTATAAAGTCGAAGATTTTACTAATATAATAATAATGATAATAATACAATGATTCTTTTTATTTCTGTTACAGCTGTTACACCTTCCTTCCAAAGAAAAGAAAGAGATCGACAAGGTGATCAATCCTGCTAACACTCTGTCTTCTCTTTGCTTGAAATAAAACTGATGTCAATGAACGAATCATATGATCTAAAATCTATGTGGTTATGTAGTCACCACCCTTTTTTACTTAAATTCGTTTGTTGAGTCCATTTTTTATTTTTCAGTACTTTGTACATAAGATTACTTTTATTTCGTTTATATTTTAAATATACATATAACTCGGAGAATTACATTTAGAAATACTTAATTGATAAAGTTTAACATCGCATGTTTAGTTATTACATATATCGATTAAAAAGACTTCATAAAAACTAACATTAATAACTAGAGAAAATTGATGCAGAATTAACATGTTAAGACATACTTGCTATATATATATTCTTGCAAACTACGACTTCATTATTGTATAAAGATTACAAATCGATAGAGTCTAACATCGACCGCGATTCTAATTAGTTGTGTTATCATGTCTCAGCTGAGATCTCGGTGTGCGCAATGCAACAAACCAGCTGCAAGGGATTTGGTTCTTTGTTGCCATATCTGCAGTAATTATTTTCATAAATCTTGCCTTAGCATTGAAGATGATTTTTTTAATTTAATAAATATTAATCGCAACATTGTTTTTAATTGCGACGAATGTCTAAAACAATCGGACTCTATTTTTAGTTCGGTCACAAAATTGATAGCCGAAGTTCGCGAACTTAAAACTGTTGTCGCTAACCTCGGTTGTGATTTAGCAAAGCAAAACATGCTCTCCAACTCGGGTCCATTGAACTCAGATAATGTTACATTGCCGAAAACAAGCAATATTTTAAATTCTAATGTTGATCTCTCTTCTGCACTAAAATCACTTTCGCCCCCGCGCGCTGTTATCTCTAAAAAAACTAATTTGCCGTACACAAGCAATATTCTACACTCTAATGTTGATATCTCAACTACTGCCAAAAATCTTGCGCCTGTGTGCGCTGTTTCTACATCGTACGCTGCAGCTGCAGCTCTGGAGCCGCCTGCTACTAATTCTGCTCCTAATACACTTGCACCTGAGGTTGCTGTCAACACTTCGTTTGCAGCTCTAGCTGCATCTTTGGAGCCGCCCGCTTCTACTACAGCCAAATTGGGAGCTAAGCGAAACACAAGCGTTGAGGGAACGGCTCCGCCATGTGATGCTTTTTCTGTTGTGCATACAATGAAATATATACACATCTCTAAATTTGATATAAACACAGAACCAGAGGCTATTTTGAATTATTTAGCTTCAAAGTTAAGCGTTGAACCTAAATCGCTCTCTTGCTTTAAACTTATTAAGAAAGACGCGGATATAACAAAACGCCGCTTCATTAACTTTAAACTTGGTGTCCCAGCACCATTGTATGAAAAAACATTTAACAAAGAAATTTGACCGATTTCTGTAAAATTAAATAGATTTATTAATATCCCAAAAAACTCGGACATAATCTCAATAATTCCACCGCCACTGTCGAATGCTGTGTCGGAGAATCTCACACAGCTGATAGAACCTCAGCTCTCAAATTCACTACCACCAGCCCTACTGCAACAACAACAACAATAACTCCCACATCAACTATAATAGCAACAACTTTAATAACTTCAATATCAACTACAATAGCAACAATAACAACAACAACTTCAATGCTTTCAACGTTAACTACAATAGCAACAATGACAAACACTTCAATAACTTTTACATCAACTAAAATAGCAACAACATCTTCATTAATTTCAACATCAACAACAATAGCAACCGAAACAAGTATATTTTCTCCTGCTGCAGTTTCTAAGATTTCTTTCTCCACCTCATCTAATGTCTCTGTGTTCTTAAATGCATTAACTTTGGCACTCACACTGGCTTCAAGTAGCTTTGTGGACACTACTCACTCGTCAACATTATCAACTATAACATCAGCTGATACATGCATTAACTCTTTTGGCTCTGTTATGTCAGCTGGCGGTTATAATGGATGGAATGATTTTTCTAATTTTCTCTCGAGATCTCAGCATTTTACATCCTCTTCTACACTACCTTCGTCTGTTGGACACAATGGTATCTCTTCGGCTCGTCTGCTCTCTTCACAACAATTACAATGCTCTGCGCCTACATCGCACTTGCAATGCTTTATACAGCTGGAAGAGTTTTCTTCAGCACCTTTCGTATTGCCTGCAAGCAGCATCGTTGAATCGACTCTTTCATCTACATTATCAACTTTTACATCAACAACATTAACATCTGATACAAATATCTCAAACTCTCTCTCATCTCATCAAGTACTCGGCTTTGCGCCCATAATAAATCTACAACGCTTAACACCGCCGCTGGTGTACTCTTCAGCACATTTGCCTTATAGTTACACTGCGCGACATAATCCATCGAAAGTTTCTGGATTCTCAATATATTACCAAAATATGGGTGGCATCCGCACTAAAACATCTCAGCTTCAACTTGCTATGTCTCTACATGAATACGATATTGTGGCCATCACCGAAACATGGCTGCATGCAGAAATATCATCTACTGAGATTTTTGATAGCTTTTATAATGTCTATAGACTAGATCGCTGTACTGTCTCTACTGGCCGTGAAAGAGGAGGAGGAGTATTATTGGCAGTGAGCAACAAGCTTACTAGCAATATGCTAAAACTTCGTCATAATGATAACACCATTGAACAAATTGGTGTTCAAATAACCTTTTTAAATCAAACTTTCATATATTTTTTCGTATCTTATATTCCACCAAATAGCTTAATTGAGGTATATCAAAAACATATTGATAACATCAATTCTTTAGCCGATAATCTAAACCTAAATCATTATATTTTTGTCATGGGTGATTTTAATTTGGGAAAATTATCTTGGGTTTTGGATGAAAACAATCTTTTACCATTTAATATGCAGTCGGACATTGAACACCTAGTTGTCAGTTATTTTTTTGCACATAATTTTAGCCAAATTAATTCCATTAAGAATGACCTAAATAGAATTTTAGATTTGATTTTTGTCAGTGATGATATTAAAGCGGTTTGTAGAAATAATATGGCGCCAATATCTAATAACAGCCTACATCACAAAGCTTTATTTATTGAATTTGATTTCTATAATTTTGATCCCGCACATTATGACTCAGTTAACCTATTAGATTATGCTAAAGGCAACTTTGCAGCTATTAATGAAGTTTTAAACGCAGTTGATTGGTCATTATTAAATAATTTTGAGTGTCCGTCTAAAGCTTATCAATTCATCTCTTCCAAAATATCTAGTTCAGCAGTTCAATTCGTTCCTTACAAAAGATGTACTCATCTAAGAAATAAACCACCCTGGTTTAATTCTAGATTAGCAACGTTAAAAAATCGTAAAAACAAAGCTGCAAAAAAATTCAAATACACAAATTGTGTCGCAGATCAATTGCATTTCTTTCAATTAAGGAATGAATTTGATTGCCTTCATAAGTTCCTTTTTACAACCTATGTTCTGAATGTTGAAAATAGTTTAAATTCTAACCCAAGGTATTTTTGGGAGTATTTAAATACTAAAAGAAAAACAAGTGGGTATCCAACCAGCATGGAATTTGATGGTTTGAAATCTAATAATCCTTTAGAATCAACTTATCTTTTCTCAAAATTTTTTCAAAATGTTTATGAAAATCATGTGTCTTCAAATATTCACAATAATTTCAATTTTGATGACCTAAATATTGGTTCTCTAGATATTATTAATATCTCTGGTGACGATGTAGCTTTAGCAATTTCGCATCTTAAGTCAAGCTATAAATTTGAACAAGGGGATCTCCCTCCAATGTTTTTTAAACTTTGTTCTGTAAATATTGCTACTCCTTTAGCTTCTCTTTTTAACCTTTGCATTAGAAAAGGAATTTTTCTAGATGTTTGGAAAATTTGTTTAATTATTCCGATTTTTAAATCTGGCAATCGTTGTGATGTAAATAATTACAGGGCAATTGTGAAACAATGCACAATAGCCAAATTGTTTGATCATATACTTAAAATTAAATTATTTGAGCACGTACAGCGAGTCATTTCTGAGTTTCAACATGGGTTTTTTCCTGGTAGGTCAACATGTTCAAATTTATTGCTAATTTCAAAAAATATAATTAATGCAATGGAAGACGGTACTCAGTTAGATGTTATCTATACTGATTTTTCCAAAGCATTTGATAAAGTTGATCACCTAATTCTATTAAATAAATTAAAAAAGTTCGGACTGTCGGATTCCTTAATCGGTTTTTTTAAAAGTTATTTAAAGGATAGAAAGCTTTTTGTTAAATGTGGTTCAACTATCTCCGATATTGCCATTGATGCTTCGTCAGGCATTCCACAAGGTAGTCATTGCGGACCTCTTTTATTTTTAATTTTTATTAATGATTTACCTAAACATTTGAGATTTGCTAGATGTTTAATGTATGCAGATGATGTTAAAATCTTTTGTA
The DNA here is from genome assembly GCA_963920525.1 of Dichetophora obliterata. Classification (NCBI taxonomy): domain Eukaryota; kingdom Metazoa; phylum Arthropoda; class Insecta; order Diptera; family Sciomyzidae; genus Dichetophora; species Dichetophora obliterata. Next base: position 156,650,148 of record OY986436.1, read on the forward strand.
GAATATCGAACACATCTGACTGTATGAATCTTCAAAGTGACTTTTCAGTTATGTACAACTGGTGTCTTTCAAACAATTTAACCTTGAATGTCAGTAAATGTTGCATAGTTTCATACACTAAATGTACAAATAGTATCTTATTTAATTACACATTGAATAATGCCATTTTAAATCGGAAAAAAGAATTTAAAGACCTGGGGGTTATTTTTGACACTCAATTAAATTTTAAATATCAGTATGATTATATTATATCGAAGTCATATTCCATGCTGGGATTTATTAAAAGACATACACAAATTTTTAAGGATCCTTTAACAATTAAATCATTATATGTTTCCTTGGTTCGTAGTATAATTGAATATTGTTCTATTGTATGGAACCCATATTATATAGAAAATTCTAACCAAATAGAGCGAATACAAAAACATATGAGTAAATATGCGCTGAGAAAGCTTTATTGGCCTGATGGTCTTCCAGCATATGAAGTTCGTCGCAAATTACTTGGCTTGCAATCGTTAAAAGATAGACGATCGGTTACTTCTCTTATATTTGTTTATAATATTTTTTCGGGCAAAGTTAATTGTGAGGAATTGTCAAACCTCTTCCAAATTTATGATGCACCGAGGGACTTGCGACGAACTCGTATGTTCGAAGAAAATCTTCACAGGACCAATTATGCTTATAATGAGCCAATAGTAAGATGCATACACTTATGCAACAGTCTTTCACATATTTTAAATTTTAATGTGTCAGAACATGAATTTAGATTAATTCTATTCACTATTTTTAATTAGCTTTAAGGTAAAATATGTATAGTCTGTAAGATTGTAAGAAATCAGTAGACTGGAATAATAAATAAATAAATAAATAAATAAATAAATCTGCAATTTTTTTTTTAAACTTTACACTTAAATTTTACGTATTGCTACTTTTCTTTATTTATTTTTTTATATATATATATATAAAAATGTTACAAAATTTATGAAAAATTAATATTTTATAATTAGAACTAAGGAGAAGTAAAAGTTATTATTTTATTTAAATAAGTGATGTGAAGGAAAAAATTTAAGTTGATTATTTATACTAAATTGTTATTTTTTTCTGAGCCTATTCTTATGTATAGTTTTTCTTTTTTATTTTTATCATCGTAAACGGTTACGTTAACACCATCGATATTTTTTATAGTGTATGGGCCTTCATAAATGTTTTTGAATTTTTTGTAAGGTTCTTTCTTAATAAAGACTTTGTCGTTTTCATTCCAAATAATTGTGCTTGCATGTTTGTCATATATGTCTTTATTTCGAATTTTATGTTTATTAATTAACTCTCTAGCTAATGCATGTGATTTCTGGAAACGGAATTTGACTTCGTTATGATAATTCTCTTCATTGTAAAGGGGATCAATTGTTTCTTTTTGCAAGTCATGTGGAAAAATAACGTTTTTGCCAAAAACTAACTCATATGGAGTAAATTTGTTGTCGAAAGCCGTATTAGAAGCAGTATTGTGAAAAAAGTAAAATATTTTAAATAAGTGTCCCAGTCAGACAGGTTTTCTGACACATATGCACGGAGATACTCATTAAAAACTCTGTGGTTACGTTCAACTGTTCCAACGGTTTCATGATGATACGCGGTTGAAAAGTTATGTTCAATATTTAAAAGTTTAGCGAGCTCACTTATCGTTTAATTTTTAAATTCTGTTCCTAAGTCTGTTTTTATGGACTTCATAGTGCCGTACACTAAAATGAAATTTTCAAAAATTGCTCTAGCAACTGTCTTAGAACTTTTGTCTGGCAATGCTATTGTTACTAAATATTTCGTTAAATTGCAAATCAATGTAAGTGCATACTTGTTACCTAAGTTTGATTCTGGTAATGGGCCTATAGTGTCTATTACCACTACATCAAAAGGCTTTACTGGTGTCGGAGTAAACACTAACTGCTCTTTATTTCCAAACTTTACTTTATTAACTGCACATATTTCACAATTTTTTACAAAAGTAGCTATATCTCGCGTCATATTACGCCAATAGTATTTGGTTCTGATTTTTGCATATAATTTCTTCATTCCGCAGTGACCTCCTGTTAATGGATCATTATGATAAATTGTGATAATATTTTTTTCCTATCCGTATCCAAAATAGTTTCTATGGGATTCGTTAGGATTATCTCAAGGGTATTTAAAACTTTTACACCGTGATCTTTAAGTTTTTCTACTGTACAGTATGTAAATAAAACGTCATCTTTAGGCCATTCGATTGATTGAATATTATGACTACCGGCTTCAGACTGGAGCCTCGAAAGCAACAAATCTAAATCTATTGTTTCGTTGACAATCATTAAACTCACATTAAATACTTTCTTGAATTTATTGTATATATTTATTCTAAGCTTTTTTGTTTTATTTTCCCCTTCGATAATTTTGGACCTGATTTTGAAGTTGCGAGTATTAAAGTCGTGTGAAAATTTATCATATATTAGTAAATTGTTGCATGGGATAGTTATATTTGTAGTTTTTTCAGCTCTTTCTTCTGATATTCGCTTCGACATCGCGCGAGTTGTCACAGCGAATATACTATTAGTGCATTTCAATTCGTCAATTGTAATTCGCGACAAAGCGTCTGCAACTACATTGCTTTTGCCTTTTATATATTCAATAGTAAATTTATAATCTGCTAGCTCTAACCTAATTCTGGATAGTTTAGAAGAAGGGTCTTTCATATTAAACAAGTATACTAGAGGTCTATGATCTGACCTAACAGTAAACTCTGTACCGTAGACATAGGGTCTGAATTGCTTGATGACAAAGTAAATTGGCAATAATTCAAGCTCTATAACTGGTTTTTTCTGTTCCGCACTATTGAAATATTTAGATGCAAAACATATCGGTAAATCACTACCATTATAATATTGGCTCAAAACGGCACCACATCCAGCTTTAGAAGCATCTACTGTAATGACAAATTTTTCGTCGAATTTTGGGTATTGCAACAACTTAGGTGATATTAAGGCAGACTTCAATGCCTCAAACGCTTGTTGACACTTATCATTCCACTCAAACTGAGCATTTTTACGACTTAAACGATTCAATGGTGCCGCTAAAATGGCAAAATCTGGGATAAATTTACGGTAATAATTTGCGAATGCTACAAAACGTCTAACAGCGTCTTTATCAGTTGGCTTTTCATAGCTTTTAACTACTGTAATTTTTGAATCATCCGGTAGTAGTCCATTAGCGGTGCACTTGTGCCACAAAAATGTTACCTCAGGCCGTAAGAAATTGCATTTCTTAGGGTTGAGCTTTAGGTTAAATGATCTACAAATTTCAAACACTTTCGAAAGATTCTTCAAGTGATGCTCTTCGCTACACCCCACTACAATTACGTCATCGACGTATAGAAAAGCTTGATTTGGCGAAAGCCCTGAGAACGCAATCGACATCATTCGTGAAAAAGAGTTCGGTGCAACATTGAGACCGAACGGTACAACCTTCCACCGAAAAGCTCCACGATCTGTGCTAAACGAAGTTATGTCTCGCGAGTCGACGTGAAGTGGGATTTGATGAAATCCGGAAAAAAGATCAAGAGTTGAAAAGTGTTTAGCTCGACCCAGATTATCCAGGATATCGTCTACGCGAGGCAAAGGGAATTTATCCGCAACTAATTTCTTATTTACTGCCTTGAAATCAACGCACATACGATATGACTTTTGATTTGTTGTGCCTTTCTTAGGAACCAGAATTAAAGGGCTATTATAGTTTGAATAGCTTGGTTCTATCAAATTATTTTCTAAAAGATTCTCCACTTGTTTGTTTATTTCAGATTTTTGCGAATGTGGTAAACGATAGTTCTTTATATAAACTGGGGAATTATCAGTCAACCTAAGTTTTTGTTCATAGAAGTTATTAATTGTCATTTTGTCTGAATCTAATGCAAAAATGTCAGAATACTGTTGACATAATGGCAAATGTTTATTTTTGACATAGCTAGGAATTTGATTTTCCAGAATAATATTCAGTTCATTTATTGTATTAGAATCCTTAGAAACTTTATTTACTTCATATATATAATAGTTATCTAAACTTTCAGTTTTAATGTTTCTAGTTTTGATATATTTTACTTCGTTTGTTGTATTTATGACGCGTAGTATCGGATTTGATGAGTCAACAATACATTTTGCTGTAAAAACGCCGCTACAGACTTTTTCTGAATCAACAAATAGCGGTTGTGTGGAATGACCTAAATTAAAAATTGGAAAAATTTGGAACGGGGTGGAATAACGCAAGAATCTGCACTTGTACCATGTAAAATTGGAAGTTGAAAATGATTGTTGTTTATAAAAACGGAAATTGTATTCGATTCGTAGCTGATTTTACACTTATTTGCTTTTAAAAAATCTTTTCCTAATATGCCATCTGTTGGTATGTTAAAATCATCATTGACTACATGGAAAATATGCGGAATAAAAGAATTTGATATACTTACGTTGGTACTAATGGTACCAAGCGTTGAAACGAAATTTGGCGTAATACCGGTAATGTTTATGATGTCTTCTGTATTTATTTTTAAGTAATTATTCACACAAGAATATTTAATTAAAGAGATATCGGCTTGCGTGTCAACAAGGAATGTACGGATTTTATTGGTGTCGGCACAGTTTATTACAATAAAATCAGAGTACGTTAAATTTAACGAAAAAATGGATTTTTTGACATTATTTTCCTTTAATTGTCTTGTTCTTCCCTCAACTGCCGCTGCTGAGGGGTCTCCTCGTTTAAAGTACGGATGGTTGCACTTCTATTTTGTCTATCACCGTTGACATTACTACCACTACTGAATCGGTTATAATATCGATTACTGTATCGATTATCGGATCGATTATTGTATCGATTGTCGAGTCGATTATCGGATCGAGTATTGTATCGATTGTCGGACCGATTTCCACCAAAACGTCCATCGCCACGCGCATTGTTATTGTTGTTACTACGAAAACGACCATTATTTGAATACCCCCGAAAACTCTCGAAATTGCTATTGGTTCTATAATTATTGAAATTGTTGGAAAAATTATTGTTGTTATGTTTGCGTGCGCCAAGTACTAAAACCTGTTTTTCCTTGGACTCGATCGTCTGTTCTACAATTAATTTTGCTACTACGTCCTTGGCATCCGTAAATGAAGTCGAAGCAAGTATTGACTTAACCAAATCTGACCTAGTATTAAGTCTGCATGTGCTCACCGTTTGTTTGACTGTCATTTCATGCGCTTTGGATTGAGTGATGCCTTCTATAATTAAAGAACGTTCGAGTGCATCTGCTAACTCCTCTATATTTTTCGCAAATTCCGAATAATCATCATTTTTTGCCTTTAGGGCTGAAAGTTTACCAGTTATTACTTTAGAATTTTCAGGTCGTATTTTACTTCGCAATGCTGTTTTTATTTCGAGCATGGATTTTATGGTTGCTGGCAAAGCTTCGCGGGCCTTTCCCTCAAGCTTTGATTTTATGAACGATATGAAAGTGCTTGTCAAATTTGCATTAGCTAATTCCTCAATTAGATCGACCTTGTCAAGAAATGATTCTAGGGCCAGTGGATTTCCGCTATAATTTCCCTAATAATAGAAGCACACATGCTTATAAACGATTTTTTTCTTCCATTGTTGCCATTTTGAAATTTTTATCAACAAAATTACCTGAAGCTAAATTAAGCGAGCAAGATGACCCGTAAACTGGTTTCAATAAATCTATTAAAGAGGAAGAGTGCCTTGATTGTTCTGTCTTAACGTCCGATGTTTCAATATCTACTGCATCTTCACTTAAAATATCTTTATTGACAAAATCTAAACTTGAAACTTTTGGTATACTAACTTCACACTTAAGTTTTAGAAAACACTTAACCAGAAGATTATGACAGTTTTGTAGGGTTAAATTTACTGACTGTGTTTTGTTTGATTCTACTTCCTCAATGTGGCTCTTTACGTATATAAGGATGTCATTATATGTTTGGATAAGCAAATCAGTATATTCTCTTAATTTTTTTTCTTTAGATGATAATGGTCTGTTTTGCAAGACCCTCTTTGTAACTGAAATGAATTTTAATTTTATGACCTTAAATTCTTCTTTGTCAAAGCTGGGCATTTTGTTTATTTAAAAAAATCAAATTAAATTATACCTCTAATTATATTTCACTCTACCAATTTTATGACCTCAAATTATTCATTGTCAATTTGCTTATTTAAAATATTCAAATAAAATTATTAATTTTATCATATTTCATTTTACCATATTGGTCTTACCACTTCAGCAAATAGGTTTTAATTTAATTTAAAATTTATATAAATCAACTATAAAAATAAAATTTTAAACCATAAATTACTTTAGATTATATTTGACTGTTGAAAACTCATTGGTGACCACTGTTGTTGAGAAGAACCGCTGTACACTTGCTGTTGCTTCGAATGTCGCATTTTTCTGTTGTCGCTGCTTCGCTGCGTTGCCATAGCATGGTGGAAATTATGTTGAACTGCCCTTATTTTTGTAGCATGATAATGCTGGTGTTGTTTTTGTCTTCGTTGCAATTTTATTAGTTTTAAAATGAGTCTAATAAAATTTGTTTAAATACTTGTTGCTGTTGTTTTCGTAGCAACCTCATTACAGTTTTAAAAGTGTCTGTAAGAGTTGTGTGAAACATAAAATGTTGTTGTTGCTTTTGTTTTCATCGTTGCAACTTAATTATATATATTTTTTTTGTTTTGAGTCTATTGAAGCTTGAACACTTATTGTTTATGTTGTTTTTGTTATTGTCATTTTTGTTCTTTTTGATGTTTATGTTGTGTTGTTTTGTTTTTTTTTTCGTTAATATTTTTGTAGCTTTGCTGTTAAATTTTATTTGTTGATTTATCATGAAAATGCGAAAATGCCAAATGTGTTGCGCAAAGTATTAGCTTGTAAGTTTTTTCACTGCGCACGAATGTTAAAATTACTATTTGCTTCTCTGGTGTTTCACTTTGTTAAACTGTTCCCAAATATGACACGAGACGAGACGCGCACCAATGTCAAAAGTGACTACTTGCTGCTCTGGTGTTGCAATTTGCTAACTGTTGCATGAGCCGATTGCTTCTAACGGGCTACAACAAAACAAGCGTTTTGCTTATTTTACTGAGCAAACGCTGTTGCTAATGCCAATTGTCAAGGCCATGCTTATATATACACTTATATATATTTACTTTGATTATTTGCTTCCGATAAATTAGGACCAAAATATCTTGACCCCGACTGAAAACGACTCTTTTTTTTAGGAGCCACTTAATGAGAAGAAGATGCATTAAAAACAAAGACTTTTTAATATTTCTTTTTGTACGATTTACGTTAAAAAAACTTTCAAGTCTCAATGTATTCTTTTCACAATAAATTTTTTAAACTGAGTGCATTGTTTTTTTCAAACGGTCAATGGCATCTTAAGGGTGTAGTCTAGTTAGTCGCATTCGAAATTTTTATTTTATATTTTTCAAATGTATATCTAAGAATATTGTATCAAATTTAATGAAAATCCGAGCAGTATAAGTATTTTTTTTCAACCCAATGCTTACCCAATGCACGCACATACCTGAGCGCTAACAAAACTTTAAACGCATTTTTCTCAAAACTACGTTTTCACGGACGCCCAACACAATTCCTCCGAAACACATGGGCCGATCCTTCTGCAATTTTGATTGTGTTTGCGTTGCCATATGGCAACGACAGGGTGTTTCGGGTTAAGCCAATTTTTTTGAAACACTTGGATGTCACCGGCAACTCGACCATCCTTCTTTTAGTTACCTTTGACAATAGCCCAATACCTCTCTATCGAACGAAGTTCTAGAGCGTTAGGTGGGTTCTCCTCTTTTGCAACATAATTGATGTTGTTTGCTTTTAGCAAATTCAATATACAGGGTCCGCCATTTAACGTTTTTTTTTCAACTAGTGCTTATTTCGTGAATGGCAACACTTAGCTCATATCTGATTTAAAAGATAGATAGTTTTATCCTTCCGCTAAACGAATATGGTTGTGTATACGCTTGAACAACGCTGGAAAGTGGGCCTGCGATCGACTTACAGAAGATGCCGATTTTGCCAAAAAAATCATCTTTTCAGATGAAGCTCATTTTGATCTTAGCGGGTATGCAAACAAGCAAAATTGTCGCAATTAGAGCACACAAAACCCGCACGCATACATTGAAAAAATCCAAAACGAGTCACTGTTTGGTGCGGATTTTGGTCCAGAGGCATAATTGGGCCATTTTTCTTCGAAAATGAGCAAGGAGTGGCCGTTACAGTCAATGGCGATCGTTATCGGGCCATGTTGAACGAATTTTTGTTCACAAAAATTGAAGAGGAGGATATTGGCAACATTTGGTTTCAACAGGACGGCGCTACGTGCCACACAGCCGAAGCTACACTCGATGTTTTGCGCCCTGTTTTTGAAGATTGCATTATGAGCCGCAGAGCTGATGTCGTTTGGCCACCTCGGAGCTGCGAGTTGACACCGTTGGACTATTATTTGTGGGGTGCCCTCAAAGATAAGTGTTACGCCGACAAGCCAGAGACAATTGACGCTTTAAAGGACAATATTCGTGAAGCCATTGGTGAAATACAGCTGCACACAATCGATAATGTGCTTAAAAATTGGACCGATCGTGTAGGCTACTGCATGGCCAGCCGAGGCAGCCATTTGAATAAAATTATTTTTCATTATTAACCGAAAGAATTGTACTTTCAAATAAAAAAAGAAATTTGAAAAAATATTCAGTAGTTTTTTTTTATAAAATTTTCAAAAAAAAAAGTTATTTGGCGGACCCTCTAGAATAGGGCTGCTATAAGTTGTTTTCTTCATTTCACCCAAAAACAAATACGCAATTTAACATTATAAATAAATTGCCATTTAAAAAAAAATTAAACAAAAATAATTCACAGGTACACATAGCATGTAGTACACACATAACAAATAAATCTTATAAAAAAAAAAAAAAAATAAGAAACATCAATTCTTGGGTTTGGCCCAATCATATTTTGCAGATTTTTTTTTTTTTTGTTTCGTTAAGAACATGCTTTTGCGCTTTTAAAAAGTTATAAAATTCTGTGCACGTGCAGAATAATAAAATTTGCTTTGTATAATACTTTCCAAGGTAGTCATGTTTAGCGAGTTTCTTTCCTTACTCCATTGCGAGGAGACCAGTGAAAATATTCGCTCAACATTTCCTTTGTGCCCTGAAACAGCGAACAAAAATTGTACTATTTTTAACAAGTTTATTTTCCCTCTTTTAATTTTTTTTTTATATATTTCGGAAAACCGGGACGTATGGCAGCCCTATTATAGAACTGACGTACTGTGCAGTGGCTACATAAGGCCAAAATATTGTTGACACATTGTGGTTTTTATAAAATGGTATAAGGAGACAAATGAGACACTCCTTTTTGTAAATTTTTGCTGATATTGTGCCATTTGTGAAGAATGAGGTGGTTCTAAGCCGGAGCGGATATAGCCTGCCATATGAGGACTTTTGCTCCAAATTTTTCAATTCCAATTGTTGAAATTGAGTAGTCAGCAGTACCACCTTTCTGTTCTGTGTAAAAATGCACTGAACATTGCCATGAAGCAAACGGTCTTACAATTTCCGAATCCTTATTTTCCCCACTTTTACTAAATTTATTTTTCAGTGCAGTATTTTTACGTACAATTTTCGTACTCATGTGCTCTTCGATTCGTGGCATCGCAAAAACTAATAGGAAAAGAAAGAAGGAACCAAGGAAAATTGATTTTACTTTATAACGGTGCTAACCGCATTGTAATCAAAGATCTACTCTGCGAGAAATATTGAATTGAAAGTGTGCAGTTTTTTTTCGATACAGTTCTTAAGTACTCACAATAATCTAGTATCATGTAAAATTATTGATTTTTTCTACATTTTTTCAAATAACAGCGAAAAAAACCGTTTTTTAATTTTTTTTCGTTTTTGTTATTTAAAATTAACCACAATTGTTAGAAATTAATATCAAGAGTCTATTTTGTAGGCATTGTCATACCAAATCTAAAACACTTGGGTTTTATTTGTTTCAGATAAGCCATTACCGAGATATCGTGTTGGAGCCGACCTGCCTCCAAATTATGTAAGAAAATTAAAAAATGTTGACTTTATATGATTTAAATACAAATTCTAAATGTTTGATAGTTTAAATCATACTTGATTTTAAATACAAATTCTAGTTGTTTGATAGTTTAAAATCGTTTATTGAGCTTAAGGTCAAAGTTAGAACAATTAATTGTTCTAACGAATTTTTCCAAAGAAACAACAACAACAACAAAGTTTTCAATATGAAAGGAAAAAAATCACAAAGATTTCTGATGACGCGTTTAGCAGCGCAGAAATTGTACAATAAAATCAAATGCTAGTGATTTTTTTCCTTTCATATTGAAAACTTTGTTGTTGTTGTTGTTTCTTTGGAAAAATTCGTTAGAACAATTAATTGTTCTAACTTTGACCTTGAGCTCAATAAACGATTTTAAACTATCAAACAACTAGAATTTGTATTTAAAATCAAGTATGATTTAAACTATCAAACATTTAGAATTTGTATTTAAATCATATAAAGTCAACATAATAAATATAGAGGTCATTTAGAAAAAACTTTAATTAAAATTAAAAAATTTAATAAATTTTTTTTATTTTATTTTATAGTTTAAGACTTCATTTATCATCCCTAAAAACTTTCATAAACAAATCTTTCTAGCAAGCTCACGAGAAATTCCCAAAAATAGCCTATTTCTTTAGCCGACGAACTAAATCCTCAAACAAATAACACTGGTTTGGAGAATGTACAATGAATGCCACTATTCATTTCTAATGTAAAATTGACCGGAGATTCTGATAATGTCATTATTTTTTTCTGTCACTCCGTTTTTGAGATATTGCCCACTGTAGTTTTTTTTACAAAAAAAAGCTATTTCCACTTAATAGCATATATCCTTAGAACCAAGAACAAAAATCAAATAAATAAGATATCAAATTAAAGCTAGTAAATTTCCTACAAAAAATGCCCACGATATTTTTTAATTCAACTTTTAGTTTCGCCGAAATATATGAAATTTTTTAGGATTTTTTAGGTTTTTCAGAAAAATTTACAAAAAAAAAAACTAATTAAAAATTTTGTTAATAAATTAAAATTTTTTTTTAGTTTTGAAATTTGTTTATTAAAGTCTGTACTTTTCCAAAAAAAATAAGATATTGTGGAAGAAAATCTATTGAGAAAAGGAATAGTTGTGTTTAATTGAACGAAAGCACCAAAATTGAGTGAATGTCTTTTATGCATTTCACCTTATGTATTGTCATATATGTAAATAGATAACAAGTAAGGGGTGTTGTAGGTAGAAGAATTTTTAAAAAAATTTTTATTGTTCATTAGGCATTAGTGTCCAATTAGGTGTTTTGTGAAAGAACGTAAAAGACACAAACAAACATGCTACAATAAAATCAGGTAGGCTCACGACTGAGAGCGTGACCGCCGGAACGGAATACATTAGTTTGCATAGTGCAATAAAATCAGGTAGGCTCATGACTAAGAGGGCAAACGCCGATACTGTCAAAGCGATAAGGAATACATTTGTTTGCATGCTACAATAAAAACAGGTAGGATCACTACTGAGAGTGCGACCGCTGGAACCATCAAAGCGAAACGCCTGATTTTTAGACTATTGGCTATGAGAAGCAGAACACAGTCAGTCGTGACACTACCTACAAAGCTTGAAGTCTGTATTATTGCATAAAGGCAACAAAAAACCATTGATTCCTATAGCACATGCAATAAATACAAAGGAAACGTACGAAACAATGGCGAAGTTATTAATATGTATTAAATATGAAGAACACGACTGGAAAATATGTTCTGATCTGAAAGTCGTTGACCTGCTATGTGGTTTACAGAGTGGCTCCACAAAATACTGCTGTTTTCTCTGCAAGTGGGACAGTCGAGCACATGAACACCACTAATACAAAAAGGATTGGCCAGTAAGAATTGAATCTATAGTTGGAGAGAGCAATATCGAAAACGTTCCACTTGTCAAAACGGAAAACATAATTCTCCCACCGCTACACATTAAACTTGGTCTTATGAAAAATTTTGTAAATGCGTTAGACAAAGAAGGCGAAGGATTCACATATTTGAAAATCATTTTCCCAAATCTTTCTGATGCCAAAATAAAAGGTGTCTTCGTTGGACCGCAAATAAAAAAGGTGCTGAACGATCATCCCCATGCAGAATTATTGTCACCAGTTGAGGCAGCAGCGTGGGATTCTCTTAGAATGATTGTTTCTAGCTTCCTCGGGAACAATAAAAGTGAATCTTATGAGAAAATAGTCAATGATTTGCTCAGGAACTATAAGCAAATGGGAGTAAATATGTCTTTAAAAATTAAATTTCTGCACTTCCATTTGAATTTCTTTCCGAAGAACCTCGGCGACGAGAGTGACGAACATGGGGAAAGATTTCACCAGCAGATGAAGTCAATTGAGAATCAGTACCAAGGATTTTGGGACGAAAATATGATGGCCGACTATTGTTGGTTTCTCATCAGAGAAACCGATAACAAATTGAATAACCGACAAAACAAGAACGCTTATCATTTTGCATACAATGAAGTCAATAGGGCTATTCCTAATTACGGTCAAATAGTGTGGCATCGTGACATTTGCAAAATATGATGGCAAATATTTTCAACACAACAACAAAAAGTACAGATTTGCTGTGTCAAATTTGCAACACTATAATCGCATTGCATACAGTCGAGCATGAGCAATACTTATTTGCCAATCAATCAGCTGTCACATTTTAACGAAACGCCGCTTAACAAACAAGACTAACAGACTCTAAAATGGAACTCACATTGATAAATAATACAATTTGATAAATAATAATGGAAAACACCACAAATACTGTTAGTGCTGTTTTTTTCCTCTAAAACAGCTGTGAGCTTTGTTTGCAACAGTGTTCTAAAAAGTGTGCTCACAGTTGTTGGCAAATATTTGGTAGGGCATACAGTTGCAAAGCTATTTGCCCGTAACTGGGAATAGCCCTAATGTAAAAAAGCAATGTAAGTCATTAAAAGAACAACAAAAATAAAAAATATATATATACAATGTAAATAATGTAAGAAACTATGTAAATGATGAAAGGAAAATAAGAAAAATAAAAAACATTATATTACAACAACCCTTACTTGTTATTTATTTAAATGGCAATAAAATAAGACGAAATGCATAAATAGGCAATCAATCAATTTCGGTGCTTTCGTTCAATTAAACACAACGTTTCCTTTTCTCAATAGATTTTCTTCAACAATATCTTATTTTTTCGGAAAAGTGCAGGCTTTAATCAAAAAAATATCAAAATTAACAAAATATTTTGATTTATTAACAAAATCTTCAATAAGTTCTGTTTTTTTGTAAATTTTATTGAAAAACACGAAAAATCCCCAAAAAACTAATTGATTTCGCCGAAACTAAAAGTTGAATCAAAAAATGATTAAGGCATTGTTTGTAGGAAATTTTTTTTTCTTGGTTCTGAAGATATATGCTATTAAGTGGAACCAACTTTTTTTTGTAAAAAAATCTACAATGCGCAATATTTCAAAAATGGAGTGACAGAAAAATAAAAATAATGACATTTTCGGAATCACCGATCGATTTTACATTATAAATGGATAGTGGCATTCATTGTACACACAACTTTTCGTTATTTGTAAACCAGTGTTATTACACAAGGAAATACATATGTAAAACAAAAAGCGTGGTTCATGTTTTATTAGTCGCACTGTCTGAAGGTTACTTTTTTGGGTAGACGAACTACCCACACGGGGTGAACGCGAACTGCCGGGCCTGCTTATAACTATATCTCAGCTATAAAATTAATAAAAAAGGCACAGTTTCGATAGTATCGTAAGTATAGACGTAAAATTCCTTTTTATATAGTAATAGAGAAAATTCTGTTTTTTTTCATTTATATTTTTCAAAACTATTTAAAAACATTTCATCTTCTAAATAAATATTATTCAAAAACAAATTTATTGTTGTTGTTGCCTTCTTTAAACTAACTTGACCACAACAAATTCAATTCAGGAAACTAAAGTAAAAATTCTTCCAAGGAGAACATCTAAACGACTTTTACAGCAGCTAAAAAAAAATAAAATAAACTTAAGTTATTACCAACTGTAAATCCACCAAATTTTAAACTTATTTTGTCCATTCTTTCTACTACCTTCTTTTCACATTCTGGTATAAGATAATTGTATTTAATTTCTCTATATATGAATTATAAACTACGAATTCTGCAATGGAATATAAAAGGTTATATTAATAATTATAATGAGCTACAAATACTTATTAAAAATCACAAACTCAACGTTATTTCCCTACAAGAAACTCATATTAAAAATAAATATCCTATCCCTATACCTAACAATTTTTCCATTTACACACAAAACACCACTAACACATATGGTGGTGTCGCTTTGCTTGTTCACAACTCCATTCAACACAAACAAATCCCAACTAATAACGACTTTGATGCTGTGGGAGTCAAAATATACTCAAAAAAAAAAATTCACACTAATATCAGCATACATGTCACCCCATAAGAACTTTAACACTTTCAATTTACTAAATGTCTTTGGAAACTTTAATAACTCAACCCTTATTACTGGAGATTTTAATAGTAGACATGCCAACTGGGGATCAAACTGTACCAACCACAGGGGTAGAGTTCTTGCAAACTACATCACACAATCTAATTTTATAATATTTAATGATGATTCCCCAACACATTTCAGTACACACAACACCTTCACATATATAGATATATCTTTCTGTTCCGCAGATATTGCAATTGATTCCAACTGGAACACCCATAACGACCTATGTTCAAGCGATCATTTCCCTATATTCATAAATTTATTTTCCGACCACACTTTAAACAATCAGACATCCAAACCTCGCTTCATCATTAATAACGCAAACTGGCCACTCTACACAATGAAATCCCACGAACACAATATAAATACACCTGTATCACTGAACATCAATAAAGAAGCTGCCAACATAAGCAAAATAATTCTGCAAAGTGCACATGCATCAATCCCAAAATCAAATCCTAACTCATTTACACATAACGTTCCCTGGTGGAATCCAAGATTGCAAGAACTGCGTAGCATAAAAAACCAAACGTGGCACATTCTCAAACGCAATATCAGCCAAGCTAATATTATCCAATACAGAAAAGCTAACGCCCTATTTAGACGCGAACTTAAACAAACAAAAAGAGATTCTATGAACAAGTACACAGCGGAAATTAATCCCAATACCCCAACTAATAAAATCTGGTCTAATATCCGTCGTTTTTGTGGCTATAAAATTAAACACGGCATACACTGCCTAAATAACTCTAACCCTTCGTTACCACCATTAACCGATAATAAAGACATAGCCGACCAATTTTCCAATCACTGGTCACAAGAGTCCAATGATTGCAATTTTCCATCCTTATTTAAAAATAGACAACAAATCACTATCAACCAGCAATTTCCCCCAAATTCTAACCATAATGCACAATCTATTGAATGCGATATCAATATCATAGAGTTAAAGTCTGCCTTAAAAAAGCTTAAGGGTAACACCCCTGGGCATGACCAAATATCATATCATATGATTAGAAATATACATCCTTCAGTAGAGAAAAGACTCTTAAGATTCTACAACAGTATGCTCAACTCGTATCTTCCTCAAATATATAAAATCACAATAATCACCCCAGTTTTAAAACCTAAAAAAGATAAATCTCTTATTACCTCATACAGACCAATCTCTTTAAACCCATGCTGTGCGAAGGTCCTTGACAGAATCATAGCTAATAGGTTATGGTGGTTTGTTACCAATAACAAACTTATCAATGACAATCAAATTGGCTTCAAAAAAGGAAAATCAGTAACAGACGCTCTAATGTATGTAGACCACCTGATTGCTGAATCTTTATCAGTAAAAAACACACTTCAATTATTTCATTAGATTTTGCCAAGGCTTTCGACAAAATTGGAATCCACTCTGTAATAGACCAATTACAAAAATGGAAAATTGGGCCCCGAATATGCAACTAAAAAATAAAAGTCAGAGTTGGCAACCTATTTTCCTATACAAAACCTTTATATAATGGGATTCCTCAGGGCTCTCCCTTGTCGGTAATTCTGTTCATCGTAGCATACAACAAGTTATGCGACACAATCAACATCCACAGGGAAATTTCCTATTGCGCATATGCAGATGATTTCTACCTTCTCTTAAAACTAAACAAAGAAAAAAATATCACTATCAATCTCGACCCCATATTCCAAGACATCGAAGCTTGGTGTAGTTATTCTGGAGCGTCTCTATCACTTCAAAAATATAAACACTTACACGTTTGTCGCAAAATTAACTGCACATACACTACACAGAGCAATAACATTCAATTCCAAACAACAGATAATTTAAGAATATTGGGTTTAATTTTTAATAAAAAGTATAAATGGAACACCCATATATCAAACCTCCAAAACGACCTCTCAAAAAGGCTTAATATTATTAAATGTCTTTCAAACTTTAAATTTAATTGTAATACGTTGTCCCTTATAAATGTAATTAAATCACTCTTAATATCTAAAATAGACTATGGACTTTACCTTTATGGTGTTGCTCCAAAAAGCCTCACAATAAACTCAAAACTATTATGAACGCAGCAATCAGAACTGCCTTAGGAGCATACCGAACAATTCCAATATACAACATGTTGCACGAAGCTGGTCTTTCCACCATAGAATCTAAAACAGACTTTCTAATAAATAAAAATTTTAAAAATCTCCTGTACAGCACGAATACTCCGCTTAACAAAATCGTCCTTAAATATAAAAAAAAAACAAAAAGTCGAAAAAAATCATATCCACCTTATGTAGAACAATTTCCAATTGCAAACGTTGTATCTTTCCTTTCCTACCTATTAAATCGATAAGCAGTCTCAATCCACCATGGTTCCACAATAAAAGCATAACAAACACGTCACTAAATAAATTTAACAAATCCACAACCCCACAAATAATATTTCAACAAGCCTTCCTAGAAATTAAATCCAGTCTTGATAACTATATCTTTATTTACACAGATGGATCTCAAACCCATAATAGCACAGCATTCAGTGTCACCACGGAACATCGTGCCATCATTACATCAAATCTTGCACATTTTAGCAGTATATATTCTGCTGAAATAATTGTAATTATGTCGGCCGTAAATCATTTCAAGAACATAAGTGGTAAATTCTTAATTTGTTCTGACTCTCTATCTTCAATAGAAGCTGTCGCCAATATAGAAAATCTTGAGTTCTATCCCACAAAAATAAGAAATACCATCACCGATATATACCCAAAAATAATTTTGATTTGGATCCCAGGTCATGTGCAAATCAAAGGCAATGAGCTTGCTGACCACTTTGCGAAATTTGCTACTACCGCGCCAGTAATTACGACAGAGAATCTTAATATAAGGGATATTAATAAATATATAAAAAATAAATTCAGGGAAAATCATCAAGTCAACTCATGGCAAAACTCTTCCCCTTGGTACAAGACCATAAACCCCCAAAAATTCACATTAAATAACTATATAAAAGCTTTTCAAAACCTTAACTTCTCCAGACTTGATTTAGTAAAACTAGAACGTCTACGCCTTGGACATACGAAACTTACCCATAACCATGTAATCGATAGTAGTATATCAAACATATGTCCCTTCTGCAATACTACAACTATTTCTATACCACATATATTTACTTTCTAACTGCAATTTATTTAACACCCACAGAAACCAAATTTTCCAAAACATCGATCCAATCCAATACCCCTCACCAATCCTAATATCACCAATATAAATAAAATAATACAATTTCTCAAATCTACAAAACTATACCATAAAATTTAAAGGTTAAATTAAATAATAATCATTTTAAAATATCTTCAATAATAATAATCTTCGTCAATAATATTGTATATACTTCATTTCAAAACATAAATATAAACTTGTAAAAACTTGTAACTTGTTTAAATTAATGTATTCACTTAAATCAATATCTTCCTAGCTAGAAATAAGCTGAAGGCCCTAGCAGCCATAGCTCTTTATACTACGGTTTTTTTAAATCCCTGTTTTTAGAATATCGAATAATCCGGTTATTTTTTTGTCGAATCTCGGTTTTTTGGCGTTCGATATTTTTTATTTAATTTTATTCATAATTGTGTTAAATGTGTACTCGTACATGTTTTTTTTCTAGTGTTTCGGCCGAACAACCTAATTGTTAGTTTTATAAATCTGGCAACTATTACAAACATCTGTTTTTTCATGTTTTCCTTTCCATTCACATTCTTACAAATAAATTGATACATGCCAAACAGCAAAATTTAAAAGCAGAGCTCTATTTTTTTTATTAAAGTTAAAATAGTGAATAAATTGTTTGACCTAACATTGAGCAGGTAAGTTTTTTGGTTTATAATGAAATATTGTGCTGTCTTACAACGGTGTTCCACTCGTTTGGATGTAGATGTCTTCTGTATGGAAATATTTTGATCGAGACGGAAAGGATAAAGCTAGATGCCGGCAATGTCCTAAGCAATTAGGTTGCAGGGTTTTCTCGACCTCTGCTCTACTGAACCATTTGAGGAGTGTACATAAAATTGACGCAACAACCAAAGCAGACCACAACGTAAATGAAGAGGCGGGTGGATCCGTTAAACCAGTTGAAAATGGTTCTATGCTTAAATACGTTTCCAGAAAAGAAACTATTGGTGAGATTTTTTTCCCGCTGTGTTGCTGAGGATGGACTTTCTGTGCGTGCACTAAAAAAATCTAGAGTGGTGCTGGCTTATTTACAATCAAAACAATTCAAGATGCCGGCTTCTGAGACTACAATATGGGAGAAAATATATGATTTCTATCTATCCAAAAAAGATGAGTTAAAGAAAAAATTGATTTACTTAAAGCAAAAAAACCAGCGCTTCTCTATTGTGGTCGATGAATGGTCGGATATATCTTACATAAAATACATAAATGTTACTGTGCGAACACTTGATCCCGAAAGCAAAACGTTTGTAGTTTTTAACCTCGGTTTGGAGGAGATGAAATTAAAAGGTACATCTGTTAACGTGGAACAAGTCATCAAACGAAAATTGGAAGAATTTGGCTTAGATATGCAGCATGACGTAGTAGCATCGACCCATGATGGTGCAGCGGTCATGGCGAAATACGGCCGAAGTATTGATTCAGAGTCGCAGCTCTGCATAAATCACCTCATTCATCTCTGTGTTGTTGAGAGCTTTTACAAAAAGAACTGCAATGTGGTCAACAATAACGAAATTGGACGACGATGAAGAATATGATAACGATAATGCTATAAATAATTATTTCGACTTTGTAGATGGATACATGACTCTAAATGATAATGTAAGCTCTATTATAAAACGTGTTAGAAAATGCGTTTCAATGTTTAATAAGTCGGCTGAAAAGCAAAAGAAATTACAAATTTTTGTAAAAGACCAATTTAATAAGGAGCTTAAACTTATCCATGATGTTAAGCACCGCTGGAATTCTATGGCCAATATGGTTTCTCAATTTTTAAAATTGCACAAATGTGTGAATCATACTTTATTGGACTTAGGACTGACACCATTTAGTGAAAATGATATCGCAACTTTGTCTGTGCTTAGTGACACCCTTAAACCTTTGGAAATGTCTATACAAAAACTTTCTACAAACTCTTCGACTTTAGCTGATGCTGAAGGTATTTTTAAATTTTTACTTAAACACTTTTCAACAATTCAAAACCATTTATCAGTTAATTTATATGAAATTCTAAAAAGACGTATATCAGAAAGACGTGTTCAAACACTGAATACTCTCATTTTGTATTTAAGTGCGAGTAAACTCCCAATTAGTGACGCATTTCTAAAATATTCAAGTAAAAATGAAACAAAAGAGTTGGCATCCATTTTGTATTTACGATTATTTACTGAAGAACATGATTCGTTTACAGATTCAAATGACGAAATGATCGTTGATGCCACTGAAGATACTATAGAAACAGAACTAAATAACGCTATAAAAAACGTTCAAAATCCTAAAACTACCATTAAAAAATCTACCAAAAATTTTCTTTTGGAAGATTTTTTATGCATGGATAAGAGCGGCAAAAGGACTGAAAACCTTGACAGATTATTAAACGCCCTGTACACAATAAGTCCAACTAGTACATTGAGTGAAAGGGCATTTTCAATGTCAAGTTTCATAAAAACCAAAGAAAAAAATAGGTATACACCCAAGCACTTAAATTGTATCTTATTTCTTAAATGTTACTTTAGGGAAAACTAAAGATTAAATTAAATATAATTATATATAATCAAGTATTTACAAATGAATTGTTATGTTTTGTTTGTCTTTGTTAAAATAACAAACTGATCTCAGTAATGTTCTCCATTGTAATTATAATTAAACTAAAAGTTTACTTTTTATAAGTATAATTGAATTGTTTTGTTATTTTTTAATAAAATTTTTTTGTCAAAAATGGTGTTTTAATTTGTTATTTGGTATGCATTTGAAAACCGGATTATCCGGTTTTTTCTGAATTTCAAAAAAGGCACCCGGTTTTTTTAAAATGCCATTTTTCTAATAATTCGAAAACCGGTTTTCGCAAAAACCCGAATAATTGATCACCCTAATTACAACCCAACAAGTCATGAATGTGACTGTTCCAGCTAAACGGTACTTAAAACGGCAGCGTCTGATTTGGTGGTATGAAAACGACATGTTTTTGTACCTTTTAACCTTTCTCTATATAATTGTAAAGTCCTTTTTTATATATATCAAGATTCGAATTTAAATTTATGTCATATTCGCTTGATGCGTCGTTTGATCTTGTCTTTTTTCCCTCTCTTTTACACCCGTTCGCCAAAAAACTCTGAAATATGCATTGAATCAGTTGAGTTGCCATTTATTGTTTAGTTTATTGTTGCAACTTAATAAAAACTATTTTAAGAAAAGGTTACAATTGTTTAACAACAAATAAAATTAATATACAACTTAAAGTTTTCTATATGACCTTGTTATTTATTATGTTGATTTTCTCTGATTTAAATACAAATTCTAAATGTTTGATAGTTTAAATCATTCTTGATTTAAATTACAAATTCTAGTTGTTTGATAGTTTAAAATCGTTTATTGAGCTTTAGGTCAGATAAGAACAATTAACTGCTCTATTTAATCAAACAGATAACTAATTAATCAGCTAGTGATGTTTTCCTTTTCATATTTAAAATGTTGTTGTTGTTGTTTCTTTGGAAAAAATTCGTTAGAGCAATTAATTGTTCTAACCTGACCTAAAGTTCAATTTTATTTGCAATTTCAACGATTTTAAAGTATCAAACAACTAGCATTTGTATCTAAAATCAAGAATGATTTAAACTATTAAACATTTAGAATTTGTATTAAATCATAGAAAATCAACATTAATATACAACTTAATAAATGGAACGCTTATATGAAACCCACATTGCATAGTTTGCTGACAACGAAACGGTCCGCTTCAGTGCTTTTAAAAGTGCACACCGTTTTCAACCCGATTGACTATCTGGAAAACAAAAAAAAAATGAAAGCAACTGATGAGTATTTATATATGTATGTTTTACATACATATTATTAAAAAACAACAACAACAACAACAATAAAAGCAGCACAACAACGAACGACGTGATTACGAACCAAACAAGCAAACACAACAACAACAACAACCTTAAAAACAGCATAAGCAGCTAAGCAGCTTGTGCATTTCTCATACGAATATATGAATTTTTCATCTTCTTAGATTTTGCTATTTTATTAGATATTCGTTTTATTCCCACTAAAACTGATATTTTGGCATTTTTTTTTCTTTGTACGATGAATATTAAAGGCTGTAGGTATACCCCAAAGTGTCAAATATCACTTTGAAAAAATTCGTGAAAATGACCCCCATACAAACCGCGCTGTGAGACGTAATTCTACGTCAAAAAAAAATTGTATACGTAAAAAAAGTGTTAAAAAGATTTAACTGAAAACAAATTTAGAAATGGACAATTTTATATAAAAACCTATTCATTTGACAATCCATTGCATTCATTTAACAGTGGTGTTTTTGTGCATTTATGTTTTTACGTTTTGTTGGAAATTTGTTCAAGTTTTGAGCCTGATATCTTTGAATCGTTGTGCGGCTCAGTTTAAAATTTTTTATTTCATGTCCAAGAGGAGCAGCACTATTTTCACACTAATTTTTCTCTTGCGAGTGATGAAGAACAATACTTGCAAAACTTTTCGCTTTGATGGCAATTTAATGCCCGTGATGTTAAATTCAACGGATCCAATCAAATAAATTTTGAAAAAGTTATCAGATCGAAGTGAAGGTTTGGTTGAAGTAGACATTTCCACTAATTTTACTGAATTTTCACAAAAATATACTACGTAGACTCCGATTTACTAGTGATGGTTGGCTAGAGATGTTAATTAAAAAATTCGAAATTTTCGATAGTTCGAAATTATTTATTCGATCTTTTTTTATGCAATTCATTTTCTTGCCTTCAATCCATTGAGTTTTTACGTATAAATATAGTGAAAAGTATAGTTGGAATGATTTAATCAGTTTGCAGACTTTTTTTATACATTTTAATGATGGAAAACTTCATTTTCGCTCTTTATATCAATGTAGTGAGATTTAATCGCGATGAGCCTTACTTTATCGGTATCCGATTTGAATGAAATATCTAGAGCGTTATCTGGTGTGATTACGATTTCCGTGGCCCTTCGATTTGAGTATGCAGTTTTGAAGTACTCTTTGAGAAAATAGGATTCGCTGAAGGATTTATCAATACATCGATTAGTTATCGAGATATCGATTTTTCAAAAAATGTTTACTCAACGGAACCAATATTTAAATTCAGTTATATCTTTGCTAATATTTGTCCGATCTGAATGATTTGGGTGTTATTCGAAAGATATTTAAAAAGTTTTTAATATAAAACAAAATGTACTTTTTCTGTAAAAGGAGCCAGATAGACTTTTATTAAAGGTTGTTTGTTGTATTCTGAAGTACATATTCATATTTTTCTTAATTTTTGTAAAAATAAAAGGCTCTGCCTTTTACAAATTGCACAATTATTTGTTTTTTTTTAATGATACCCAAATTATCCCAATCGGTCAAATGTTAGCATAGATATAGTCGAATTTATATTAAGACTTCTTTTTGTGAAATTTTGAAAAATCGATAACTCGATAACTAGTCTATATATCGATAAATCCTTCAGTGAATCTTATTTTCTCAATAAGCTCTTCAAAACTGCATATTCAGATCTTGGGGCCACGTAAATCGTAATCGTGCCTGTTATCTGATTGGCCAGTGGAACATTTCTGGTCACCGCAAGAAACAAAAACTAACATTTTATTTTCCGGGCTATCCTTATGTGCACAATGAACGTACCCAAACTACTCGTTCTTAGATGGGTATATATTCAATTTCGTATCAAATATGTTTTTGTATCGCATCTCCTTCATAGACTTGTTAACAAATTTAGTTATTTTAATAACTATTGTTTTTTAATTGAACACTTTTACTCTTATAACAACAGTATAAATTCTTGGATCTATTGACAACTCAATCGCTGAAATACTTATTAAAGAACTGGTAGTAGGTACATTCTTAGAATTAAGTCGGAATTTGTTGAGTTAACAAGTTTTTTTCGGTGTGGAAAAACCAATCAAAAGAGTGGGTTTTTGAATTCTAACGAAGAGGTCATCTCCCAAGCAAATGCCTATTTTGAGGAGCTGCCGAAATCCTACTTTATGGACGGCTTTACAAACTTGGAAAAACGCTTCAAACGCTTTCCACAAATTTTTTCTACTCTTCCTAAGGACTCTTTGAATTACCCTCGTAGTTTTCCACCAATATGACAAAACATGTAAAGATAACGAGAATTTAAATCCGAGTTCTGAGTCATTTTCTAACACTACTTAACTAATGCAAGTTCTAATAAATTTGATCTACATTTATTAACGATATATGAAAGTCCATATATACTATGTGTGGCACCGGGATAATTATTGTTT